>JASEVX010000002.1:59821097-60002639 GCA_031761405.1 Serripes groenlandicus
GTTTCCACTTTATCGTAAGGCTTTTCATATACCACATGGATCAAATCACTTCACCAATTGGCAAACCAGACGGCGATATTCGTAAAGGGTATTGGACGTGTATGCAGCCGACGTCATTTAAAAACTTAGTGAGCGATAATGTTTTCTAATCTTCACCAACATTTTACGTCCATTTTTTTTTCCAGATGCAATACTTTGTTTTCTAGAATCTTTTCAAAGCAGACGACTTTGAGAAAAACACTTAAGAGCAAGTGGACTAGACTGAAAAAGATACGAGTTGGCATTTCTGAACAGTATAGGTTCCAACAGCTCTAGATAAGGGTCATTTTTATGTTCTAAAATCTTTATTTGACATTCAAATCCTATGTTGTGGGTACTCAAAAGAATTGTCTCAGTGAGACGATTCTTTTGAGTACCCACAACATAGGATTTGGTTGAGTAATAAGAGTGTTGTGGGGAAAAGATTGTTCACATCCCTCTTATCTAGTCCTCTGCGGGTTCCGATCAACTTGTTCACCTGCGCAGTATTATCGGAAGCTACACGAGTTGACAGAAGCTTTTAACAAACTTGTATACGTAATAGGTGATTAGCGTATATTATGATTAGGCTTTGCAGATGCACAGGCTGATCTGAATATATACATGTACTGTTTACAAAAGCCAACTTGTACCTTTTCTCATGCACTGGCTCATAGCATGTAAATGGTTAACAGTTCCATAGAAGGTGGCTTAAATAAAAAAAAAGGCGCATGTATGTCTTACTACCAAATACAGCTACATCTGTCTTTTATTAAGCGAACGCTATAAAACTAAAATAGACTTCACACCTCTGTGACGTATTTAAAGCACAATAGAATATCAAGACATGGAAAACACCCAATAGCCGCAGGTTTTCATTCCACGTATGTAGCTTCGGATTATCGATTCGCATCACTCTCTCTTTATTTTCTCGGCTAGCTTCGTTTGATCAAGCTACGCCATCTCGGCCTGTTATGGCGTATGCTGTCGCCCAATAGGTCCTGAGTTCGATTTCCGACACGGCCCGCATGTATAATACACCTTACGACTAAACGTTATTGTGATTTACGTCATTCCCTTTCCGCACATAGCAATGGGCTAAAGGGTATATGTCGGAAGCAAGACAGTTGAATTTGAAAATTGTCGGCTTTAGGAAAAGGACGAGACAACTGTTTGTACTGGTTGTTGTTATAAAATGAAAACACTGTTAACCTTTTCCCTCATATAGACGCTTTATGACGCCTCTGCAGCAGACGGCTTTATGAAAACAAAGTGACTAAAGAAGAAATTGCTCAAAACGAGCAATTTCTCCTTTTGCCACAATGTTTCCCACTTTTAGTCATAGGTTATCCATTCAATTACAGAGATGTTCTACTTTTTGACAAATTATGTTTAAAGCCGTCTGCTGCAGAATTGTCGTATGGGGGAAAGGGTTAAAAAGGGCATTACATCTCAATCAATTAATATCTCCAACGTACAACAAATTTGCAGCAGTTGATAAAATAGAAGTAACAAAAGCAGAAGCAGCTAACATGGAAATAGAGTTGAAAACTTTGTGGCTAAAGGAGTTCTTGCTTATCATGAGCAAATTCTCTTTTTGTCATTATGTTTTCATAAAAAGCCGTCTGTTGTAGATGCTTTTAAAGCGTCTACGTGTGTGAATATAAAATTGTAGTGTTTGGAAGCATTTGAACGAATTATTAGAAGTTGATTTGTGGTGGCGGATACTTATACCGCTTTCAATAGTTCTACAGATATAATTGTTAAACTGTTCGCAAAAGGAGAAGTTGCTCATCATAACTGTAAACACTACAGTGTAATATTCAAGTTGTATTTGTATTTGTTACATGATGGGAAGGGTTTAAGTCATGTTGGATAAGGATAGCAAAATTACTTTCGTTAGCTCATTTAACCCTTTCCCATATATAGACGACTTCGTTAGCTCATTTAATCCTTTCCCATATATAGACGACTTCGTTAGCTAATTTAACCCTTTCCCATATATAGACGACTTCGTTAGGTCATTTAACCCTTTCCCATATATAGACGACTTCGTTAGCTCATTTAACCCTTTCCCATATATAGACGACTTCGTTAGCTCATTTAATCCTTTCCCACATATAGACGACTTCGTTAGCTCATTTAACCCTTTCCCATATATAGACGACTTCGTTAGCTCATTTAATCCTTTCCCATATATAGACGACTTCGTTAGCTCATTTAACCCTTTCCCACATATAGACGACTTCGTTAGCTCATTTAATCCTTTCCCACATATAGACGACTTCGTTAGCTCATTTAACCCTTTCCCACATATAGACGACTTCGTTAGGTCATTTAACCCTTTCCCATATATAGACGACTTCGTTAGCTCATTTAACCCTTTCCCATATATAGACGACTTCGTTAGCTCATTTAACCCTTTCCCACATATAGACGACTTCGTTAGCTCATTTAATCCTTTCCCACATATAGACGACTTCGTTAGCTCATTTAACCCTTTCCCATATATAGACGACTTCGTTAGCTCATTTAACCCTTTCCCATATATAGACGACTTCGTTAGCTCATTTAACCCTTTCCCACATATAGACGACTTCGTTAGCTCATTTAATCCTTTCCCACATATAGACGACTTCGTTAGCTCATTTAACCCTTTCCCATATATAGACGACTTCGTTAGCTCATTTAACCCTTTCCACTATATAGACGACTTCGTTAGCTCATTTAACCCTTTCCCATATATAGACGACTTCGTTAGCTCATTTAACCCTTTCCCACATATAGACGACTTCGTTAGCTCATTTAATCCTTTTCCATATATAGACGACTTCGTTAGCTCATTTAACCATTTCCACTATATAGACGACTTCGTTACCTCATTTAACCCTTTCCCATATATAGACGACTTCGTTAGGTCATTTAACCCTTTCCCATATATAGACGACTTCGTTAGCTCATTAAACCCTTTCCACTATATAGACGACTTCGTTAGCTCATTTAACCCTTTCCCATATATAGACGACTTCGTTAGCTCATTTAACCCTTTCCCATATATAGACGACTTCGTTAGCTCATTTAACCCTTTCCCATATATAGACGACTTCGTTAGCTCATTTAACCCTTTCCCATATATAGACGACTTCGTTAGGTCATTTAACCCTTTCCCACATATAGACGACTTCGTTAGGTCATTTAACCCTTTCTCACATATAGACGACTTCGTTAGCTCATTTAACCCTTTCCCATATATAGACGACTTCGTTAGCTCATTTAACCCTTTCCCATATATAGACGACTTCGTTAGCTCATTTAATCCTTTCCCACATATAGACGACTTCGTTAGCTCATTTAACCCTTTCCCGTATATAGACGACTTCGTTAGCTCATTTAACCCTTTCCCATATATAGACGACTTCGTTAGCTCATTTAACCCTTTCCGATATATAGACGACTTCGTTAGCTCATTTAATCCTTTCCCACATATAGACGACTTCGTTAGCTCATTTAACCCTTTCCCATATATAGACGACTTCGTTAGCTCATTTAATCCTTTCCCATATATAGACGACTTCGTTAGCTCATTTAACCCTTTCCCACATATAGACGACTTCGTTAGCTCATTTAACCCTTTCCCATATATAGACGACTTCGTTAGGTCATTTAACCATTTCCCACATATAGACGACTTCGTTAGCTCATTTAACCCTTTCCCATATATAGACGACTTCGTTAGGTCATTTAGCCCTTTCCCACATATAGACGACTTCGTTAGGTCATTTAACCCTTTCCCATATATAGACGACTTCGTTAGGGCATTTAACCATTTCCCATATATAGACGACTTCGTTAGATCATTTAACCCTTTCCCATATATAGACGACTTCGTTAGGTCATTTAACCCTTTCCCACATATAGACGACTTCGTTAGCTCATTTAACCCTTTCCCATATATAGACGACTTCGTTAGGTCATTTAACCCTTTCCCACATATAGACGACTTCGTTAGGTCATTTAACCCTTTCCCATATATAGACGACTTCGTTAGCTCATTTAACCCTCTCCCATATATAGACGACTTCGTTAGCTCATTTAACAATTTCCCATATATAGACGACTTCGTTAGGTCATTTAACCCTTTCCCACATATAGACGACTTCGTTAGGTCATTTAACCCTTTCCCACATATAGACGACTTCGTTAGCTCATTTAACCCTTTCCCATATATAGACGACTTCGTTAGGTCATTTAACCATTTCCCACATATAGACGACTTCGTTAGCTCATTTAACCCTTTCCCATATATAGACGACTTCGTTAGGTCATTTAACCCTTTCCCACATATAGACGACTTCGTTAGCTCATTTAACCCTTTCCCATATATAGACGACTTCGTTAGGTCATTTAACCATTTCCCACATATAGACGACTTCGTTAGCTCATTTAACCCTTTCCCATATATAGACGACTTTGTTAGCTCATTTAACCCTTTCCCATATATAGACGACTTCGTTAGCTAATTTAACCCTTTCCCATATATAGACGACTTCGTAAGGTCATTTAACCCTTTCCCACATATAGACGACTTCGTTAGCTCATTTAACCCTTTCCCATATATAGACGACTTCATTAGCTCATTTAACCCTTTCCCATATATAGACGACTTCGTTAGCTCATTTAACCCTTTCCCATATATAGACGACTTCGTTAGCTCATTTAACCCTTTCCCATATATAGACGACTTCGTTAGCTCATTTAACCCTTTCCCATATATAGACGACTTTGGATGCCTCTGCCGCAGACGGTGTTTGAAAATATTGTGACAAAAGAAGAAATTGTTCAAAATGAGCAATTTGTACTTTTGCCCCATTGTTTCATTTTTTTTTGAGTAAGTGACCTTCATTTATAGAGGTTTTCTGTGTTTTTACCTCAATGTTTTCAAAGTCGTTTGCTGCAGATGTGTTGTATGTGGGAAAGGGTTAAATGTTCCGAAAAGTTCTTCCATTGCTCAACCGTTGTGCTATTCTCAATTAAGAAACGAAGACTTTTGTCAAGTCCTTATACTTGAGGACGAATTCCATTTTCTTCTAGTGTGTCCGTTAAACTCGGATATTAGAGCTGTACATTTTAATCGATATTTCTTCATTCGTCCAAACATGTTCAGATTTATTAATTTACTAAACAGCAGTAATATGCAAAAACTGTCACACCTTGCTAAATATATCAAGGAAGCCTTTACCCGGAGAACTAGTTTAATCGACAATATTCTGTAATACATTGATACTATAAGATAAGATTAGGTATGATACTCCTATTACACCAACGTATTATACTCCTATTACATCAAAGAGGTCCAGCGAAATAATTGAAGTGCTACTCTTCTATAAATTATAAGTAGTATTGAGGAAGTAATTTTCTATTTTTTTTTTCATATTGAATGATTAATATTCGATTTTGTGTATATTTCAAATCTATTGTAATTAATAATATGTTTTTTCTTTACATTGTATATATTACTATGATGCGTTGTTTGACTAGAAACTATGTAGTTTACGTTAATAAAATATTGTCTATTTTCATATAGTGTAAAGGAATTTCTCACTATGTCCTCAACATCGTGTACTGGAATTGTCTCCAATTTTCTCAAAGTGTGTCAGCGATCGTCTATATATATCAATATAAATAATAAATGGTGTTTACTGCTCTTGAAATTCAATCGAAAAATGCAATTTATTACATTCTGTCATCTTCGCTTGAATTCTCAAGCTAAATCGGGAAATTAAAATGTCAAACCAAACATAGAAACTAACTTGTATATTGTTCAAAATGTAAACTTTACCTCTTAACAGACTTGATTTGAGGCCATTGCAGCAGACGACATTTGAAAACAATGGCGAAAATTATAAGAATCTAAGCATTTTCCAACTATCGTTCACACATACAACAGGCGGCTTTAAAAAGAATATTGAAAATCTTTACAAATGGAATCAAACGTATTAAATAGAGCTGAAAACATTACAGATGCAAGCATGGTGACCAGATGCACATATCGAGGGCTTGGCGTGAAACAGTTGTAACTAAAATTGGTATTTTTTTTACCAAGGTTATTTACCTCGCCATGAAGTCTTTATAAGCGCTAAATAATTTTTCTTGGTAAACAATGGAAATTTAGGTGCCATTGCTCGTTCTGAGCAATGGCACCTAAATTTGCATTGTTTACAAAAGGGTCAAAATTGCCCCTAAACCAGGGTTTTCAAAATAGGTTTTAAGTTACAACCGTTTCACGCCAAGCCCTCGATATGTTATGGGAGAGTCGCTAGAACAACACCGTGTTTCTGCCAGGATCAAATTCGTGGGGGAAGAACGAGAGTGGATACATCCTGCGAGAGATATCCTGTTCTTGGAATACGTAGACGTGTTTAAATTGGCGGTATACAAGTTGGCATTGTTAGATGTGTCAGTATTATTTCATAGTGTGTCAGTAACAAAGGCTTGTTGAACTTTATTAGTTATAAGACAGCGCGAAGTAATCGAGACAAAAGAAAGTGACGCAGAAAGTGGGTCAAAGAGAATGGTAGCATTGGCTGCCATCCTTGGCACCCAGGGTTGCGGGGCGAGCATTACGACTGACTGGCGGTTAAGACTGTAGGGACTGACTGGCTTGTGTCAGGATAGATGGACCAGTACTACTGGTAACTTACCCAGGAAACGCCGTGATATAACTGAAAACTGAATGTACAAAGAAGATGAGTTTAGGTATATTCAACACATACGGTAAAGACTGGTGAGACTGACTGTGCGGATCTCTGGCAGGCTCGACTTTATCATCTTCACTACACACGCATATGCCTTTAGACCATGTTGTGATAGTCTACTTTGCCCTTTGTGTTTTAGACCATCCCTTTTGGTCAGTTGCTGGTTCCCAGTTTAGAGGAACCAGCCAAACATGTGATTATTACATGGCCCACTTGGACTACGGCAGCTATTCAGTGCAGACGTGTGTTGACTTAGACTGATGACTGAGACAAGACAAGACTTTTTAAGACCAAGCAAACAATAATATAATGCAGGTTATAGTGTTAGTTACGGGTGAGTGAACACAAATACCCCAACTCACCGGATGACGATTAGATATGCAATTTGGCGTCTGAATGACACACCACTTTGATACCATTAACAGTTATGTTGGCGTCTAAATGACACACCTCGTTGACACCACTTGAAGTAATGTAAGCGTCTTAATGAGACGCCACTTTTATACCATTTTAAGTCATGTAGGCGTATTAATGACACCCCACTTTGACATCATTTTAAGTCATGTAGGCGTATTAATGACACTCCACTTTGACATCATTTTAATTCATGTAGGCATATTAATGACACTCCACTTTGACATCATTTTAATTCATGTAGGCGTATTAATGACACCCCACTTTGACACCATTTTAATTCATGTAGGCGTATTAATGACACTCCACTTTGACATCATTTTAATTCATGTAGGCATATTAATGACACCCCACTTTGACATCATTTTAATTCATGTAGGCGTATTAATGACACCCCACTTTGATACCATTTTAATTCATGTAGGCGTATTAATGACACCCCACTTTGACACCATTTTAAGTCATGTAGGCGTATTAATGACACTCCACTTTGACATCATTTTAATTCATGTAGGCGTATTAATGACAACTCACTTTGACATCATTTTAATTCATGGAGGCGTATTAATGACACCCCACTTTGACACCATTTTAATTCATGTAGGCGTATTACATGTAATGACACCCCACTTTGACACCATCTTAATTCATGTAGGCGTATTAATGACACCCACTTTGACACCATTTTAATTCATGTAGGCGTATTAATGACACCCCACTTTGATACCATTTTAATTCATGTAGGCGTATTAATGACACCCCACTTTGACATCATTTTAAGTCATGTAGGCGTATTAATGACACCCCACTTTGACATCATTTTAAGTCATGTAGGCGTATTAATGACACTCCACTTTGACATCATCTTAATTCATGTAGGCGTATTAATGACACCCCACTTTGACATCATTTTAATTCATGTAGGCGTATTAATGACATTCCACTTTGACATCATCTTAATTCATGTAGGCGTATTAATGATACTCCACTTTGACATCATTTTAATTCATGTAGGCGTATTAATGACACCCCACTTTGACACCATTTTAATTCATGTAGGCGTATTAATGACACCCCACTTTGACACCATCTTAATTCATGTAGGCGTATTAATGACACCCCACTTTGACATCATTTTAATTCATGTAGGCGTTTTAATGACACCCCACTTTGACATCATTTTAAGTCATGTAGGCGTATTAATGACACTCCACTTTGACATCATCTTAATTCATGTAGGCGTATTAATGACACCCCACTTTGACATCATTTTAATTCATGTAGGCGTATTAATGACATTCCACTTTGACATCATCTTAATTCATGTAGGCGTATTAATGATACTCCACTTTGACATCATTTTAATTCATGTAGGCGTATTAATGACACCCCACTTTGACACCATTTTAATTCATGTAGGCGTATTAATGACACCCCACTTTGACACCATCTTAATTCATGTACGCGTATTAATGACACCCCACTTTGAAATCCCTTTGACACCATTTTAATTCATGTAGGCGTATTAATGACACCCCACTTTGACACCATTTTAATTCATGTAGGCGTATTAATGACACCCCACTTTGACATCATTTTAATTCATGTAGGCGTATTAATGACACTCCACTTTGACATCATCTTAATTCATGTAGGCGTATTAATGACACCCCACTTTGACATCATTTTAATTCATGTAGGCGTATTAATGACATTCCACTTTGACATCATCTTAATTCATGTAGGCGTATTAATGACACTCCACTTTGACATCATTTTAATTCATGTAGGCGTATTAATGACACCCCACTTTGACATCATTTTAATTCATGTAGGCGTATTAATGACACCCCACTTTGACATCATTTTAAGTCATGTACATGTAGGCGTATTAATGACACCCCACTTTGACACCATTTTAATTCATGTTGGCGTATTAATGACACCCCACTTTGACATCATTTTAAGTCATGTAGGCGTATTAATGACACCCCACTTTGACACCATTTTAATTCATGTTGGCGTATTAATGACACCATTTTAAGTCATGTAGGCGTATTAATGACATCTAGTTTTGTCACCATTTAAAGTAATATAGGCGTCTTAATGACACCCCACTTTGACATTTAACATTTAAAGTTTCGTTGGCGTACAAGTACTGACAAAAGAAGCATATTAAGGTATATATTACATATATTCGGACTGTGAAGAAAACTCTATACACGTCCCTTAGAAAGGTTTAGGAACGGTATTTATTATTTACGAGAAGAAACCGCTGCCGTTTCATCTTCCGCTCTTCAATCTATCACACTGAACAGTACGCTATTTGTTTTTCCTACATCTACCGCTCTTCAATCTATCACACTGAACAGCATGCTATGTTTCTTCCCTACATCTTCCGCTCTTCAATCTGTCACATTGAACAGCATGATATGTGTCTTCCCTACATCTTCCGTTAAGTAGAAGTTCCTGATGTTTACATCTTAAGTAGAAGTTCCTGATGTTTACATCAGAAGGAGTAAGAATAATTTTCCCTCAATTACTATCTTATTTCTTAACAGATTCTGCACTGTTCGTCAATTAGCCAAAGAAGGTATCAAGAGACTTCTAAGAAACTGTATTCATATAAATCCTTTAGAATACATGTGCAGATATATCTTTTTTTAGACTTGTTATTATTACGTTAACCCTTTCCCTCATACAACAATTTTGCAGCAGACGACTTTCAACATATTTTGTCAAAACATAGAAAATCTCTATAATTGAATGGATACAACAGTGTGGCAAAAGGAGAAATTGCACGTTTTGTGCAATTTCTTCTTTTGTCACTATGTTTTCAAATCGTCCTGGAGCACCAACGCTCATACATGTGAGAACATTGAGACACAAAATGTTAGCACATTTGTAAAGGGATGCGTCGACATTTTCTACTCGAAGAGGGCGTGCGACAAAATTAAGCGATCGATTTTAATTAGTGTCTTTTTTGTAAAAACACGTTCTGTGTGATTATAGTCTTGTCACTTTATGGTTGGTAAGATAGAAATTATCCTCGATTTATACTTTCAGAGAGACAAAAACACAACATTTGATTTACTTCAACCTGTTCCACCTTCGATCGCATTTTAACACATCTGCAGTAGACGATTTCGAAAAGATTATTTTTGACTGCTTCAAATTCATCTGCTACATGTTTGATGTATGTGGGAAAGGGTTACATCATTAGAAACACAACTGATCATATAGCTTACACAATCAGCAATGGCTTACATTTGATATTTACAATAGTCTGCACTTTTTGTAATTATAATGAATTAACCGAGTTATCGGTGTTTACGGGTTCAGATCTGCTTCTTTATACTGTCTGTAGTTTAACTCTCACGGTAGCTCCTGATCAGACGACATGAAAGTCAGTTGTCACTTGTGTCTGCAACCTTTGCAAATATCAAGATGGTACGTTTTCGTCTGGCGTATGTAAACGTATCAGCTTGGGTGAGTATGACGTCGGATGAGGGTCATGTCCCTCTCACAAATGTCACTGTTCATGTCCCTCTCACACATGTCACTGTTCATGTCTCTCTCACACACGTCACTGTTCATGTCCCTCTCACAAATGTCACTGTTCATGTCCCTCTCACAAATGTCACTGTTCATGTCCCTCTCACACATGTCACTGTTCATGTCTCTCTCACACACGTCACTGTTCATGTCCCTCTCACAAATGTCACTGTTCATGTCCCTCTCACAAATGTCACTGTTCATGTCCCTCTCACAAATGTCACTGTTCATGTCCCTCTCACACATGTCACTGTTCATGTCTCTCTCACGCATGTCACTGTTCATGTCCCTCTCACGCATGTCACTGTTCATGTCTCTCTCACACATGTCACTGTTCATGTCTCTCCCACACATGTCACTGTTCATGTCTCTCTCACACATGTCACTGTTCATGTCCCTCTCACGCATGTCACTGTTCATGTATCTCTCACACATGTCACTGTTCATGTCCCTCTCACACATGTCACTGTTCATGTCTCTCTCACACATGTCACTGTTCATGTCCCTCTCACGCATGTCACTGTTCATGTCTCTCTCACACATGTCACTGTTCATGTCCCTCTCACACATGTCACTGTTCATGTCTCTCTCACACATGTCACTGTTCATGTCTCTCTCACACATGCCACTGTTCATGTCTCTCCCACAGATGTAACTGTTCGAGTCTCTACCACACATGTCACTGTTTCATGTCTCTCTCACGCATGTCACTGTTCATGTCTCTCTCACACATGTCACTGTTCATGTCCCTCTCACACATGTCACTGTTCATGTCTCTCTCACACATGTCACTGTTCATGTCCCTCTCACACATGTCACTGTTCATGTCTCTCTCACACATGCCACTGTTCATGTCTCTCCCACAGATGTAACTGTTCGAGTCTCTACCACACATGTCACTGTTTCATGTCTCTCTCACACATGTCACTGTTCATGTCTCTCTCACAAATGTCACTGTTCATGTCTCTCTCACAAATGTCACTGATTATGTCTCTCTCACAAATGTCACTGTTCATGTCTCTTTCACAAATGTCACTGTTCATGTCTCTCTCACACATGACACGACGTTCGAATATATTTAATGGAAAACAGAAAACAGCCTGATCTAATGACGAGGGTACATGCTGTTCTATATCTTTGCTGCTCAAAGCTCGGTTTTCACGAGGGGCACAAACTATTCTGGATATTTGCTGCTCAAAGCTCGGTTTTTACGAGGGGCACATACTATTCTGGATATTTGCTTTTCTAAGCACGGTTTTCACGAGGGGCTCGAAGCTCGGGTTTCACGAGGGGGCACAGGCGGTTCGGTATCTTTGCTGCTCGAAGCTCGGTTTTCACGAGGGGCAAATACTTTTCTGGATATTTCCTGCACGATGCTCAATTTTGACGAGAAACACAAGCTGTTCTGGATCTATGCTGCTCGAAGCTAGATTTCCATATACCGTGCTTCATTTGAAATACAGACGGTTCTTGTCAGACGTGGTGGATAATCTCGTTAATGTTTTAGAATCTGTGGAACGTTCTGTAAAATGCTTTTTTAATCTTGTTATTGCCCGTTTATTTGAAAAAAATTCTGTGAAAATCGTGATTGCGTTATAATTATTCCTCATTTATTTTGCTGAACGCCACTTTAAACCTTTCCCATTTACAATAAAATCTGCTGCAGACGAAAACAGGTAGAGATAGTATGGGAGATACCTTTAAATGAATGTTTCATAATTGAATAAAGTTGAAAACATTGTGGCAAAAGGAGATATTGATCATCATGAGCAATATCTCATTTCGTCACAAGGATTTCAAATGTTGCCTGGTGCAGAGGCACGAGGGAAAGTGTTAAAGGGATACTCGCCCAAGTCATGAGCCAACTGCGAGAAAAGAGTCAAGGCACAAAGAAGCATAATTGCGGATGTACAACTTTTCTAAAATTCTAGCATAGGTTACTACCCCTAATAATGTCCGGTTGTAAGACAATCAGTGAAAGCATGAAACGTAGATGAACAGGCAAGACAATATAAACAAGAACGGTCCGTACAGTCCTACATTCTAATCGCCTGATTGAAGAATTTGGTGTAGATGGAGAGCGTCGGTCCCTCGTACCGAAAGTACCAGGTTTGCATGCCGTGATCAGCAGGTTTAGCGGCGCGAGCACTACTTTAGTCTCAATGTTGCAGACATCGAGCGTAATTAAATATAAGCTGAAAGTTTGTTTCACAATCGAATTAGAATAAATCAGGTAAAACTACTTTTAACTAATTTTCTTCTACATTGTTATATCAATATTTATTATGAATAAGCCCAAGAATGTAATTATTGATTAGATTCAGTGGGAGCAATTTCACGAGGATGGTAATTGTTGTACGGATTCAGTGGGATTAAGTTCATGAGAATAGTAATTGTTGTACGGATTCAGTGGGATTAAGTTCATGGGAATAGTAATTGTTGTACGGATTCAGTGGGATTAAGTTCATGGGAATAGTAATTGTTGTACGGATTCAGTGGAACAAGTTCATGGGAATAGTAATTGTTGTACGGATTCAGTGGGATTAAGTTCATGGGAATAGTAATTGTTGTACGGATTCAGTGGGATTAAGTTCATGGGAATAGTAATTGTTGTACGGATTCAGTGGGATTAAGTTCATGGGAATGGTAATTGTTGTACATATCCAATGGAACAAGTTCATGGGAATAGTAATTGTTGTACGGATTCAGTGGGATTAAGTTCATGGGAATAGTAATTGTTGTACATATTCAATGGATCAAGTTCAATGGGATGGTAATTGTTGTACGGACTTAGTGATATTAAGTTCATGGGGATGGTAATTGTTGAATATATTCAATGGATCAAGTTCATGGGAATGTTAATTGCTGTACATATTCAATGGAACAAGTTCAAGGGGATGGTAATTGTTGTACGGATTCAGTGGGATTATGTTCATGGGGATGCTAATTGTTGTACGGATTCAATGTGTAAAGTTTATGAGGATGGTAATTATTGGACGGATCTAGTGGGATTAATTTGGTGGATTCAGTTAATGGGGATTGTCATTGTTGTATGGATTCAATGGATACAGTTCATGAGCTTTACATATTCAATAGAACAAGTTCAAGGGGATGGTAATTGTTGTATGGATTCAGTGGGATTATGTTCATGGGGATGCTAATTGTTGTACGGATTCAATAGGTAAAGTTTATGAGGATGGTAATTATTGGACGGATCTAGTGGGATTAACTTAATGGAGATGGTGATTGTTGTACGGATTTGGTGGATTCAGTTAATGGGGATTGTCATTGTTGTATGGATTCAATGGATAAAGTTCATGGGAATAGTAATTTGTGTACGGATTCAGTGGGATTAAGTTCATGGGAATAGTAATTGTTGTACATATCCGATGGAACAAGTTCATGGGGATGGTAATTGTTGTACGGATTCAGTGGGATTAAGTTCATGGGAATAGTAATTGCTGTACATATTCAGTGGATCAAGTTCATGGGGATGGTAATTGTTGTACGGATTCAGTGGGATTAAGTTCATGGGAATAGTAATTGCTGTACATATTCAGTGGATCAAGTTCATGGGGATGGTAATTGTTGTACGGATTCAGTGTGATTATGTTCATGGGAATAGTAATTGTTGTACATATTCAATGGATTAAGTTCATTGGGATGGTAATTGTTGCACGGATTCACTGGGATTAAGTTCATGGGAATAGTAATTGTTGTACGGATTCAGTGTGATTATGTTCATGGGAATAGTAATTGTTGTACATAATCAATGGATCAAGTTCAAGTGGATGGTAATTGTTGTAAGGATTCAGTGGGATTATGTTCATGGGGATGCTAATTGATGTACGGATTCAATGGTAAAATTTATGAGGATGGTAATTATTGGACTGATTTAGTGGGATTTACCTTATGGGGATGGTGATTGTTGTACGGATTTGGTGGATCAGTTAATGGGGATTGTCATTGTTGTATGGATTCAATGGATAAAGTTCATGGGAATGTTAATTGCTGTACATATTCAATGGAACAAGTTCAAGGGGATGGTAATTGTTGTACGGATTCAGTGGTATTAAGTTAATGGGGATGGTAATTGTTGTACGGATTCAGTGGGATTAAGTTCATGGGAATAGTAATTGTTGTACGGATTCAGTGGTATTAAGTTCATGGGGATGGTAATTGTTGTACGGATTCAGTGGGATTAAGTTCATGGGAATAGTAATTGTTGTACGAATTCAGTGGGATTAAGTTCATGGGAATAGTAATTGTTGTACGGATTCAGTGGGATTAAGTTCATGGGAATAATAATTGTTGTACGGATTCAGTGTGATTAAGTTCATGGGAATAGTAATTGATGTACATATTCAGTGGGATAAAGTTCATGGGAATAGTAATTGTTGTACGGATTCAGTGGGATTAAGTTCATGGGAATAGTAATTGTTGTACGGATTCAGTGGGATTAAGTTCATGGGAATAGTAATTGTTGTACGGATTCAGTGGGATTAAGTTCATGGGAATAGTAATTGTTGTACGGATTCAGTGGGATTAAGTTCATGGGAATAGTAATTGTTGTACGGATTCAGTGGGATTAAGTTCATGGGAATAGTAATTGTTGTACGGATTCAGTGGGATTAAGTTCATGGGAATAGTAATTGTTGTACGGATTCAGTGGGATTAAGTTCATGGGAATGGTAATTGTTGTACATATCCAATGGAACAAGTTCATGGGAATAGTAATTGTTGTACGGATTCAGTGGGATTAAGTTCATGGGAATAGTAATTGTTGTACATATTCAATGGATCAAGTTCAATGGGATGGTAATTATTGTACGGACTTAGTGATATTTAGTTCATGGGGATGGTAATTGTTGAATATATTCAATGGATCAAGTTCATGGGAATGTTAATTGCTGTACATATTCAATGGAACAAGTTCAAGGGGATGGTAATTGTTGTACGGATTCAGTGGGATTATGTTCATGGGGATGCTAATTGTTGTACGGATTCAATAGGTAAAGTTTATGAGGATGGTAATTATTGGACGGATCTAGTGGGATTAATTTGGTGGATTCAGTTAATGGGGATTGTCATTGTTGTATGGATTCAATGGATACAGTTCATGAGCTTTACATATTCAATGGAACAAGTTCAAGGGGATGGTAATTGTTGTACGGATTCAGTGGGATTATGTTCATGGGGATGCTAATTACTGTACGGATTATATGGATCAGATTCAATGGGTTGGTAATTGTTGTACGGATTCAGTGATATTTAGTTCATGTAGATGCTAATTATTGAACATATTCAATGGATCAAGTCCATAAGGATGGTAATTGTTATACGGATTTAATGGATAAAGTTCATGGGGATGGTAATTGATGTACGGATTATATGGATCAGGTTCACGGGGTTGTTGTACGGATTTAGTTGGATTAAGTTAATGGGGATTGTAATTGGCGTACGGATTCAATGGATACAATTCAATGGGATGGCATTGTTGTGCGGAATCAATAGATTAAGTTCATTGGGATGGGATGGTAATTGTCGTACGGATTAACCATTTAATTTGGATAACTCAGGGGGATGGAAATAGGTAAGTAAATTCATCAAGGGTGTAAAAATTGTTGTATGAATACAGTTGGATAAGTTAAGGGGATGATAGGTGTTGTATGAATGCAGTTGAATAAGTTCAGGGGATGGGTAATTGCTTTATTTATGCATCGAGATAAAGCTCAGGGAATGGTGATTGACATTTGAATGCAATTCTCTCAAGTTTGGGGGATAGTAATTGTTGTATGAATACAGTGGGATTAAGTTAAGGGGATGGGTAATTGTTGCATGAATACAATGGGATTAAGTTTTTGAGGATGGGTAATTGTTGTATGAATACAGTGGGATTAAGTTCATGAGATGATAATTGTTGTATGAATACAGTGGGATTAAGTTCATGGGATTGTAATTGTTGTATGAATACAGTGCGATTAAGTTCATGGGATGGTAACTGTTGTATGAATACAGTGGGATTAAGTTCAGGGGATAGTAATTGTTGTATGAATACAGTTGGAGTCAGTTCAGGGGATAGTAATTGTTGTATGAATACAGTGGGATAAAGTTCAGGGGATGGGTAATTGGTGTATGAATACAGTGGGATTAAGTTCAGGGGATGGGTAATTGTTGTATGAATAGAGTAGGATTAAGTTTCGGGGATGGGTAATTGTTGTATGAATACAGTGGGATTAAGTTAATGGGATATTATACTGTTGTATGAATACAGTGGGATTAAGTTCAGGGGTAGTAATTGTTGTATGAATACAGTGGGATTAATTTTAGGGGATAGTAATTGTTGTATGAATACAAAGGGATTAAGTTCAAGGGATAGTAATTGTTGTACGAATTCAGTGGGATTCAGTTCAGGGGATACGTAATTGTTGTATGAATACAGTGAGATAAAGTTCAGGGGATATTAATTGTTGTATGAATATAGTTGGATTAATTATAGGGGATAGTAATTGTTGTATGAATACAGTTGAATTAAGTTCAGGGGATAGTTCTTGTCGTACAAATACAGTGGGATTAAGTTCAGGGGATGTATAATTGTTTTACGGAAACAGTGGGATTCATTTCAGGGGGATAGTAATTGTTGTATGAATACAGTGGTATTCATTTAAGGGGATAGTAATTGCTGTATGAATACAGTGGGATAACGTCCAGGGGATGGGTAATTGATGTATGAATACAGTGGGATTTAGTTTAGGGATGGGTAATTGTTGTATGAATACAGTGGGATTAAGTTCAGGGGATGGGTAATTATTGTATGATTACAGTGGGATTGAGTCCATGAGATGGGTAATTGATGTATAAATACAGTGGGATTAAGTCCAGGAGATGGGTAATTGATGTATAAATACAGTGGGATTTAGTTCAGGGGATGGGTAATTGATGTATAATTACAGTGGGATTTAGTTCAGGGGATATACAATTGTAGTATGAATACAGTGGGATTAAGTTCAGGGGATGGGTAATTGTTGTATGAATACAGTGTGATTAATTTCAGGGGATAATAATTGTTGTATGAATACAGTGGGATTAAGTTCAGGGGATGGGTAATTGTTGTATGAATACAGTGGGATTAATTTCAGGGGATAGTAATTGCTGTATGAATACAGAGGGATTAAGTTCAGGGGGACGGTAATTGTTTTAATTTATGCAGTGAGCTAAAGCTCTGGGGATGGTGATTGTTGTATGAATGCAGTTCGATAGAGGTTAGTAGAATTAATAAAGAACAGTTTACATGGTTTAGCACTATGGCATGTCTATGGAAAATAGAAAGCGTTATCCGGTAACTCATCGATGTCGACCTTCTCAGTGACGGGGTCGCGAGTATCAGATCCGGTTATTTCGACGTTATTTCCAAAGGGTATATATACGTTGTGTATTCAGTCGAGCATAACTTTATATTTATTCTATACCTAATTTATACGTCCAATCGTAGACGCTCATTCGAATCATGTGACCGTACAATATATTTCCGTATCGGGACGCACGCGCGTACAAAATAACCCGTATTTTTTTCGTATTGTACGATTCACAGGTCCCATGTTAAACCTATGATAAAGACCGAAACACGTGAAAAGGTTCCGAATGAAAGTCTGAATCGACAGGCGCTCTAGATAAAGCGTTACGATAAAGCTCCTGTTGTCACCGGATCATTATTGTCGTTTGCAAACAAGGAGTAACACTGAAACTAAAATGTTATCCGATTCTGAAATAGATGACTTTGTAATTGAACAGAAACCAAAAAACACTGTGAAAAAAACTAAAAGTGATGTAGGAATATTCAAAAGGTGGTTAGCGCAGGCCGTGCCGACAGAAACAAGGGGAACTGGAAGAAATAAGTGCTGTTCAACTTAACAGTTATCTCCGGAGTTTTTACTTGACAGTAAATATATATATATACAAAATATATTTTGGGGAAGAAGTCGAGGTATAGAATAAAAAGATCATTTAACAGTGTTCTGTACAATACGGAATATATTTGGACTCGTACACAGCTTGGAAAATCATATTGGACTCGCCTAGCGGCTCGTCCAATATGATTTTCCAAGCTGTGTACTCGTCCAAATATATATCCGTATTGTACAGAACACTGTTAAATAACCTATAAGTATTTCCTACGTGGCAAACTGTAAACGTTGACATTTCTGACAGTGTAGATTCAGATCAACTGTTGTGCCTGTTCCGTATTATCAGAAACTACATACATTGACAGAAGCTGCTAACGAGCTTGTGTAAGTAACATTTGAAGAGTTGAGATCTAGATCAGATTGTGCAGAGTACAGTCCACACAGAAAAGCCAATGTGTACCTTTCCGCACCGGTGTCTTAGTCGAAGTGCTTAATTTAAAATCCTTAGCGCCAAGGAGGGAAAGCCATTCACTACTGAAGATCGAACCTTCCGAACCTGATGCGGACGCTTCTACCACTTCACCGCAGAGGAGGTCAATTGAAGATATAACACCTTCACAGCTATAATGACTCAAGTCCAACTATTTTATTTTGTATAGTAAAACAATTTCTATAAGGACAACATGTATGAAGAAAAATTGAATATGTATTCTATCGGCTGGAAAAAGAATCCAGAACATGTGCGTGTGGACACATTAATTCATAGCTGATATATACCTTATATAAACAATACAATACAATCAGACTAATTATTGCTGTACGTATATTGTATCTGACAACTCCACATAAAAGGTCGTCTCCAAATGACATTATACATTTAAATATTCAAAGCAATCGGATCACTCGGCTATCACCGCTTTCCTATCTAGTTTACTTATATGTGTTATATCTCATGATGATACCTTATGGTTTTGTAGGCGCTAATTTTAGTTGCTAACGCAAAGGTCAATCTGAGACGACCTTTAACAGGCAGTCATCAGATATATACGTAATATTGCTACTGCAGCGAAGTTTATGTCTGGTTGTAATTAGATTGTAAGACAATATAACCACCATCGAGAGGACACTTATTACCACTGTCCGCTTGGCTGACAATAAAAGTTCACAGGTTTGTTTGAATTGGCCAGACCCATTGAATTCACATTGCAGTAAAAGTCTTTAGGACATCTACAAGGTATCTCCGAGATCTTATCTGTTCCGTACTTGGCGGGCGTCACGCGCTCACACACGGGTGGGCTACTGCTGTTCACACGACAGGTTCTCTGTATTAAATATAAATATAAATTAAGATAGTGAGTGGTTTATTTATGATAAAAACTGTAGTAGTAATTGTAGTAGTAGTAGTGATAATGATGGTGATAATAATCATAATGATAATAATAATAATAATAGTAATAATAATAATAATAGATAATAATAGATAATAATAGATAATAATAAAGATAATAGATAATAATAGATAATAATAGATAATAATAATAATAATAATAATAATAAATACTACTACTACTACTACTACTACTACTACTACTACTACTACTACTACTACTAATAATAATAAATAATAATAATATGTTGGAACAGTGAAATAATTAATAAATCATTGTGACAAATGGAGAAATTGCTCATAATGAGCAATTTCTCCATTTGTCACAATGATTTCAACTCTATTCAATAATGATACTATCTTTTATAGAGATTTTCTATATTTTGGACTATTTTGATAATTTCAAAGTCAAAGTCGTCTGCTGGAGATTCATTGTATGTGGGAAAGGGTTAATACTAAATATTCATTGTATGTGGGAAAGGGTTAATACTAAATAGATAAAGTAAATAGACAAATAGATAAATAAACAAATTAACTAATTAATAAAAAATCAATTAGCATATTAACCTGTCCACAAGCATACTGTCGAACAGAAAACATGCCATCCGGAAACGCTTTCTTTAACACCACTGGTCCCCTGCATTTACATTTAACTCCGTCCACAACATCGGTGATTACAGGACCAAAGCCACGTACAGTGATTGCCACCTCTCCTTGCTTGCAGGGTCTTGGCGGTATCGACTCTTCATCACAGAAACTTAGCTTTGTCTGTATGGTTATTCCTGAATTAGAAAAAAACACCCTTTTCCATATGCAAACAACATATCAGCAGACTACTTTAACAAAAATAAAAAGAAGGCGAAACTGTGTAATCACTCCATAAATGAAATTATAATAATTAGATAGCGCTGAACACATTGGCAAAAGGAAATAAAGGAGTTTGGACGGTACCACTGAGGTACCGTCTGATCACAAACGTATCTACGTCCCTGGTCTAATGGTCAAAGGGAATTAAATCGGATCGGCTTGCCTGGCAGACAATTTTGAATTTCAGATGAATATATAAGACTAAGGTTGGCTCCCATCGGACAATAATGATTTTGTTGAAAGTTGAAAGTAATTTTTATAAAGATGAATAACCTCTGACTGATTTATAACCAACATAGTGTTTGCTTTTGGCTATATTGACACTCTAATAGCCATTTTCAGAACATGCTGTATTTTCTGAAATTGAAAGTAAAATTCAGTGCGGGATAAAGGTGACCTTTGATTTGACCTCCTAACTCTTTCAACAGTCGGTGATCATGTCATTTTTCTTTTTTTGCTTTTTTGTTAGTTCTTAGAACGAACATTAATTTAAAACAGGTAAATGTTTTAATTCATTTTATATTAACGAACCATAACCCATAATGCTATAATGGTCGCCTATGGAAAATGAATTCCTTCCCTTCGACCTAATGTAGTGTGGCATTTTGAAAAGCATACATCAATTGGCTCCCCATGTTCAAACAGAAATACATTGTTAATTCGGGAACAAAACGTCACCAGCTACGAACACCTAATAAAAGAAGTACTAAACATCAGTCAATATATCTGAATTTTGATTATTTGTTTAGATCAGATACGTATTTATATGTCTGTTTGGATATACAAATACTATACGTTTATAAAGGTAGATCATTGTGTAACTCCGTTTCAAATTATCTCCTAGTTAATTCCCTTATCTCAACTCTATAGTTACCGGTGCATTTTTGCGACCAGAGTATTGATCCAGTCGTTTTGATGCCTCTTTATTAAGATACATTGTGTATTTAAAACAGATTGATTCCATAACAAGCGCAGATATATATGTGTATACTTGTCGTATAACGCTAGATTTTGTGCTGCTTGAACATGTGTCAAATTTAGTTCAAGATTTCAACAATGTACATGATTTTCCAATGTTTAAATTGTTCAAACATAGAAGTACCTGGTGACGTCATTTCCTGATAATAAACTCGTGCTGGGTCCCGGTTTCCATTCGGACATGTCCTTGATCCAGGGCATCTACACATGGCCATACTAGAGGGAAAGGACTGGGAGTTTGGCCCAGCCCCATCTACCATCACTTCGTATGATACGTCACATAGCTTGTTGTGCGAAGTACAAACAGGAACGTCCTGAAAATAAATTATAGAATTGTCGTTTAAGACGGGAGACAGTCCTTATCGAAACTGGTAAACCTTACCACCTGTCAGACACAATATATATATATTTACAGGATACCAGCTTGGCGTTCATTGTAGCAGTTTGATAGTTCACGGTTCGAAACGGTTCGTAACGGTTCGTACCAAAGGTGAAACAGCTGTTATTTGATAGGTGTGTTGACTACCGTTTACAACCGAAATATATCATTTAACGCAGGGTAGTTTAAACTCCTACTTTATACGTTTACCATATTTTTTCAGTGGTCTGCTTTAAAATGATAAACAAATATTAAAATTATAAATTTCTATATATAGCTTTAATACAGAGTTGAAAAGACAGCATGGGAATAAAGAAATTGATCAGTAATATGAAAACATCCAGATGTTAAAGAAAAAGAGTGTTTATGATAAGTAAAAGTACTAAAAATGTCTGGAACTATGATAAACAATTCCTCCAAATCCCTTAATATTGTCTGATATTGTCTTAACAGAAGTGTCAAGATATATAACGGCTATGATAAAACAACAGTAATGTCAAATGTATTGTATATGTGAGCCACCAACAGTGTGGACTCTGCGTAAAGTATGGATCCGGATCAGCTTAAGCATGCCGCGCAAGCTTTACCCGGATAGACACTTTTCGCATCCTGTGGACTTTTTCGTTTCAGTAATCATTACTCTATACCTCTATTCCCCTGAGACGGGATGTGTCGGCCCGGATCAGTCAGTGCGGACTGCCTTGGCTGATCTGATTCGATACATTACGCAGAAGCCATAACGTTGGTTTTCTCTTGGGACGGCTCATTCTATGTTATATATGTTCTACTGTATATACAATGATGAGATGTTTATAAAGATTATTACTTACTAAAAGGTTTAAACAAATAAATAAAAAAGCAGTTGTAATTGAATAAGTTAGCACGCATGCGCAGTGCAGATTTGATCTAGCCTGGTAAAAACTACGCTAAGATTGGTTCACCAGGAGCATCGAACCGAGTCCATGTAGCTTAGTCGCTAGCGACACCGGCTGTCAATCCAAGGGTTGTGAGTTCAAACCCCAGCTCGACCAACATTCTTTCCGACGTTTGAGAAAAGTCATTCGTATTATATCAAGGAGCTAACTGACTATGTGAAAAAACAGCCGGTTGCTTGGAAATACTGTTGTGTGAAGTACTGGTGTGATAAAGCAGCCAGTTGCTTGGACATACTGTTGTGTGAAGTACTGGTGTGTGAAAGCAGCCAGTTGCTCGGAAATACTGTTGTGTGGAGTACTGGTGTGCGAAGGCAAAGACACACATGGTACCAGGTCGACTTGATATGATTGAAACAAATGTTAAAAAAAGCGGGTTTAAGCTTATTTAATATATCGATCAAACCAGGCGAATCAGCTTAATTTACCGTTGAAAAAAGTCTCCATTCCTCTTCACCAAACGGACTGCGTCACCCAACACGAATACCGACTTTTGAAAGTTTGTAATTAATAACGATCGCAAAGCTCTAGATATGGACGTTTCGCATGATCTAACATCCTTATTCGACCCTCTAACCCTATGTTGTGGGTACTCTTTGCAGTATCCACAGCATAGGGTTTGTTTGGATAATAAGAGAGATATTGTAGGGAAAAAGAGTTGAATACTCCTCATTATCTGGACCTCTGCCGATCGTAATCAGATTACACACGTACGTTACTGAATGGCGCGAGAGGCGTTCTTCAGCTGCTTATAATACTGCTTATGCACCGGCACTAGAGTCACCAATTGATGTAATTGTAAAATGTGATTTTATTTCATTTAACCCTTACGATACTGGTAACCTACATATCGAGGGCTTGGCGTAAAACGGTTGAAACTAAAAACCTATTTTGACAACCCTGGTTTAGGGGCAATTTTGACCCCTTTGTAAACAATGCAAATTTAGGTGCCATTGCTCAGAACGAGCAATGGCACCTAAATTTCCATTGTTTACCAAGAAAAATGATATTACGCTTATAAAGACTTTATGGCGAGGTGATTAACCTTGGTAACAAAAATACCAATTTTAGTTACAACCATTTCATGCCAAGCTCTCGATATATGTTTTTTTACTTCTTTAAACACATTATAAAGTAAGATCTATCGAAAGGGCTATACAATTGCTATTTTTTCATTATTAATGTTACATCAGTATGTTACTCTCTGGTGTCAGTGTAAACAATTAGTGAACAATGTAGACCTTCAGACGGTTCAGCCTTATCTTAGATACGATAGGCACCAATTCCAAAATGTCGGATATCTTTTAGCCTGGTTCAAAAATGATTTTGACACTTTCTGTCAACAATCGACCCAAAGCAGTTATAGAATGACTCTAAACTCGATAATTTCGGCTTGGAAATAAATGGACGACTGATTCATATTTCAATTTCCCAACTTATTGACTGACTAGGGTATTCATGGTTTTCTTCAATGGAGAGTAAATGAATCACGAAGCAAGTGCCACGCCCACATGTTTTTGATAAAATTAAAGGCGTGGCATGAGATCTAATTTAGTTTGGTTTAATCATAAATACACAGTGCATTACAGATTACACTAATTGGTATAAAAGAGAGCATGTCAAGTGTTAACCCTTCTCTCGATTTAAGGTATGTTAATTGGTCGGTTTCCATTTTGTTTTAGTATTAAGAAAAGGCTTTTTGATCCTGTGCATGAGAAAAGCTACAAGTTGGCATCTCTGATTATTGTAGGTTCAGATCAGCCTGTCCATCTTCTCAGTCGTATCAGGATCTACACAAGTTGACATGATCTTCTTACACGCTTAGATCAATAACACGTGAACACTAACACATATGTAGCTACACTTCCCTCAACGATGTTGTCGGAAGTCATATCAATGTATATTTTATTGATATGTGGGCGTATTGACGGGCTCGACCGAGATTACGACGAGTTAACAGAAGCAACGCGAGATCATTTTTCCTGACGTGGCTTGTACCAAGGTGACGTAGGTAGGCGATGTTGGGATCGCCCATGATTACTAAGTTTAAAAAAAAAAAAAAAATGTTGTAAAATTTGTATTCTAGTGCTTGTTGGAAATTCAGTTATTGTTCAAGACAAAATCCAATTACGACCGCTTCGAATCGAATATTAAACATATTTGGACGCACGATTCATATCTACTTTCCATAACTTCTAAACCGATCAGGAGCTTCACATGTCGCAAGATCCCGAGGCCTTTTTTGTTGTTATAATTAATTCATTTTTGTTAATTTTGTAGCTTTATATTCTTTTTTCATAAAAGAACTCCGAGAAACACCCTTATTAAACGTGTTAAAACATGATATTTGACAGTTGCTGTTTAAATGTGACATGAAAACGTGTAAAAACATGATATGTGACAGTTTATGTTTAAATGTGACATAACAAAGCCTGACCTTCTTAATCCCTTCCCCACGTGTAGGTGTATTAACCCCCACCCACTTGCAGACGCATTTTGACGCAACAGCAGCAGACGACTTTTGAAAAAACATTGTGGCCAAAGGTGAAATTGCTCATAATGAGCCACAATGTTTTCAACTTTATTTGAGCCTTTCCGCGAGAAACCAACATAATAGTCTTTGCGTAATGTATTTATCCAGATCAGCTTGCGCAGTCCGCGCAGTCTAATCCGGGCCGACACATTCCGTCTCAGAGTTATAGAGGTATAGAGTAATGAGTCCTGAAACAGAAAATCCACAGGAAGCGAAACATGTCGGCCCGGGTTAGCCTGCGCGGCATGCTTAGGCTGATCCGGGTCGATATTTTACGCAGAGTCCACAATGTTGGTTTTCTCGCGGGACGTCTCATTTAACAATTAAGCTATCTTTTATGGAGATGTTTCAGGTTTTTGTCACTATGTTTTCAAAGCCGTCTGCTGCAGATATGTTGTATGTGGGGAAAGGGTTGAGACACCGAAGCAGATGACATTATGATAAAAGGCAGAAAGTGCTTATGATGATTAATTTTCCTTTTTTACTCAATGGTGTCAACTATATTAACAAATTATACGTTAATTTACGGAGTTTTTCATTTATTTGCCGAAATGCTTTCGACATCGTCTGCTGAACGATTTAAAGGGTTAACATGTCAAGGCGTTCCCTGATTCCTCTCCTTTTCCTATCATTTTTTTCAACTTCATATCAGCTTAACCCCCAGCCCCCCCCCCCCCCCCCCCCCCCCCCTCATTTAAAAGCAAAGCAGAGGGCTCTAAAACAGTCAACTGAAATAAAAACCAAAAGTAGGCCTATAGATTTCTTTAGGTATGTTAGAAATTTATCCCTTTCCGTGTCATAAATTGACGATGTTTGAGTCGATTACCGCTTTTTTTCAGAGAGTTATAAATAATTAAGACAGTTTTTTAGTGACAAATGCCAGATGTTTTATTACAGCCCAGTTTCGTGCAAGGTTTATCATAAAGAATAAACAACGTCGTATTTACACTCATTACCTTACTACTACTCAATAAAATAAACCAGTTCCAGACCTTCGCAAAAACAAAAAAACAATCAAGATACTTACATGACGTATTATGAACATTTTCCGGCGCAATAACATGCAGATTGTCGCGTGCAAATACTACAACACAGGTTACAATGATTATGATACTAGTGGGGCGTCGCCTTATGTTACGTTAATTGTCATGACAGATGTATGTAATTGATAGTATCATACAGGTTATTGTATTTTCTTCAGTTTAAAGATCATTTTATCCGAATCCAAATTGAAATGAGGAAGTAATGGTGATTTCTTTAACAACACTGTCATTGTCGCAAAAACGTACTTTTTGACGTCAAAAACGACGTTATTTCAAAGGCATGATTACACCTTAACGTCATTAAAAAGTATATAAATTGTGTTATAATATTATGAACGATATTTACTTTCCTCGTAGAACAATACAAATCTACGTATCGCTTCTGCAACAAAAACTTTTAATCCACTGTATTCGATTGTACGTACGTCATTATACAAGACTTAAAATCAAATTTTCGAATATTAGAGACCAAGATCAGACTGCACATTCGCGCTGTCTAATCTTAATCTACATTATTCGCTACCCAAATATCAACTTGTAGCAATGTCAACTTGTAGCAATATCAACTTGTAGCAATATCAACTTGTAGCAATATCAACTTAGCAATATCAACTTGTAGCAATATCAACTTGTAGCAATAACAACTTGTAGCAATATCAACTTGTAGCAATATCAACTTAGCAATATCAACTTGTAGCAATATCAACTTGTAGCAATATCAACACTTGTAGCAATATCAACTTGTAGCAATAACAACTTAAGTATTTGTTAAAAACATATTTCAACCAATGGTGTTGATACTAGTCAAATGAATTGGACGGGATTAATGAAACTACACATTATGTGATGATTGAAGTTTAGTTTAACCCTTTCCATCATACTACAAACCTGCAGTAGACAACATTGGATACATCTAGGCTTAACTTTGGGACACCTCTGATAACGATAGCATACTTTTTGACAAGAGTAGAACACATCGTGGCAAAAGGAGAAATGCTGGTGCAGATGCGTCAAAATGCGTCTGCAAATGTGAAAGGGGTTAAAGCTGATGGTAATTTGTGACATGATAATATGTACCATTTAATAGAGGCTAGGTCAATATTGTTGAGTAATACATCGTCAGTACATTCCTTCCCACAATTTCACAGATGACCCCACGACTTTGAACGATCCGAACTTCCGAAACCTTAAAACTACATTTTCACCGAGAACGAGTTGGTACATGATACAATGAATAAGGTCTTATTAGTTTCATTTTTGTTTATCGCGGCGGCCGGTATACCTACCCCATGTATGACCTTGCTTGTCTCACAAAAATGCGGAGGCTCGATCCCCGGTCGGGTCATACTAAACACTTTACATATGGAAGTCATGGCTTTTCCTCATAGGTGCATTAATTTCTCAGACTATTGGTTTTATGACTTTTAAGCTGAGCAACGTTACGAACTCGCTAATCGTTGATCAAATATTCCTATTGCATCCCCATAATATAAACTATAACAAAAATATCGAACCAGTTCCAGTCGCTCATGCAATGAACGTCTTCAACTCATGAGCCGTCCCGCGAGAAAACCAACATTATAGATTCTGCATAATGTATCGACCCAGATCAGCCTGCGTAGTCCACGCAGGCTAATCCGGGCCGACACATTCCGTCTCAGGGGATAGACGTATAGAGTAATGACTCCTGAAACAGAAAATCCACAGGAGGCGAAAAGTGTCTGTCCGGGTTAGCCTGCGCGGCATGCTTAGGCTGATCAGGGTCGATGCTTTACGCAGAGTCCACACTGCTACTTTTCTTGTGGGACGGCTCACATAAACTCCACCGAAATCGATTTAGGACCGAACGTGATTCAATTAAGCTGATTGATTAATCAAAATGTTCCGCGTCAGATCTAAATCGACATTGAGAACATTTTGACCTGCCCAGAACCAGATCAACATGTGCAGTATGATCGCGATCTCGACTGTGAATAATCTTGGCGTTTAACCGTGTGAAGTCTCGAAATGATTGTTTTAGGTTTAACGCCGTTTTCAACAAATTTTCAGTCATATCACGGCGGGCTCTGGTCACCTACCCACGTGTTTCCTTGCGTTCTCGCATCAGTATCTTTCAAAGAATCTTGGTTGATTTACCTACATAGACTGTTAGTCTATTGTTTAAAGAAGAATGACGCTTTTCTCATTGATTTTTGTCAAAGGTCGGAAAGAAATGTGTCCGAGCAAGGGTTCGAAAACAAAAACCCTAGGTTGACAGCCTGCGTTGTTACCGACTAAGCTACCGTTGCCCGGCAATACAGATATGACACAAAAAAGCTAACAATACAATTATGTATATTATGTATTATTATAACTGTATCGTATTTGCAATTGATCTAATCATTAAGTATAAAGAAAAATGGAGGTACAGTTCACGGATGCAGGAATAGCATTACGACTGGTCAAAGTTGTCATGTGGTTTTTTTACCGGTAATGTAAGTAATTTATCCAGGTAATGTAAGCAATTTATCTACGTAATGTAAGTAATTTATCCAGGTAATGTAAGTAATTCATTTAGGTAATGTAAGTAAGTAATTTATCCAGGTATTGTAAGTAATTTATCCAGGTAATGTAAGTAATTATCTAGGTAATGTAAGTAATTTATCTAGTTTATGTAAGTAATTTATTCAGGTAATGTAAGCAATTTATCTATGTAATGTAAGTAATTTATCCAGGTAATGTAAGTAATTTATCCAGGTAATGTAAGTAATTTATCCAGGTAATGTAAGTAATTAATTTACTAGGTAATGTAATTCATTTATCCAGGTAATGTAAGTAATTTATCTAGGTAATGTAAGTAATTTATCCAGGTAATGTAAGTAATTTATCCAGGTAATGTAAGTTATTTATCTAAGTAATGTAATTAATTCACCCAGGTAAGGTAAGTAATTTATCCCGGTAATTTAAGTAATTTATCCAGGTAATGTAAGGTAATGTAAGTAATTTATCCAGGTAATGTAAGTAATTTATCAAGTAATTTATCAAGGTAATGTAGGTAATTTATCTAGGTAACGTAAGTAATTTATCTAGGTAATGTAAGTAATTTATCAAGGTAATGTAAGTAATTTATCTAGGTAATGTAAGCAATTTATTTAGGTAATGTAAGTAATTTAGCAAGGTAATGTAAGTAATTTATCCAGGTAATGTAAGTACTTAATGTAAGTAATTTATCCCGGTAACTAAAGTACTGGTGAAAGCCTCGTATACCACCATTCAAACCAACAAACATATTAATTTCAGAGGCTCTTCTTTCCTATGACGATCCTCTGATTAAATGGAACAATTATCTGTATTAAATCACGAACACGCACGCACACGGTATATCATAGACTGGAAACAATGCATTCATTTAAACATTTTGAACTAACATTCTATACAATCTACAACAGTCAAGACATCTTTCTGAACCTGAACTGAATGCTGATTCTCGGTAAAGGGGAGTTTCTGTAGAAAGAAATATAAATGTTATACCAAGCTGACATTGTAATAACTAGTATAGCATTTAGGGAATGCTTCCAGTCAGTCTCTTTAATTTAAACATTATTTAATTTACATCGATTGCGAAGCAAGCTTTCATCTTATATTAATCACTCTCGATGTCTGCTTCCTGGAGACTTAACCAGTACTCGCGCCGTTTGTGTGGAAAAACTCCAAAGTTAGGACCCGCTCATCACAGGAGAACTCGAACCAGGGACCTTTGATACGAGAGGCCGACGCTCTGCACCACTGTCTTCCACTTTATCCCTTGTCCACATGTATACGCATTTTGACGTGTCTGCAGCAGACAGCTTTTGAAAACATTGTTGTAAAAATAGAAATTGCTTATCATGATCAAAGTGTTCTTTTGTAACAATGTTTTTACTCTGTTCAAGAGTTTTCTTTCATTTAAAGAGACATTTCAAAGGTTTGGCCTAGCTGTTGTCAAAGTCCTATGTTGCATATAGTTTGTATGTGATCGATCATTGTCTGAATTCCCAATTACTCTAAGTATAGCCCGCTGGCGCATGCCGAATATAAAACAAGGTCACGCGACTGCAATAGTTCAATTTACACGAAGTGTATAACAACAACAAAACCTGTTAGTTTTATTGGAGTGCTAGATCTCATTCCAACGACAATGAAAACTGTGGTGCTTTTCAGTTTGAACATGGGACGCACTGATGACATTGGATCGATTGATTTAACAAAGCGGTTACCAGACAATGTCCTTCTTTTTTCTCGGAAATTAAGAGATGCTCTGCGAAAACCAATCGTAAGGCATTTACGACCATTTGTAGAACCAGATCCGCCAGCGCATCCTCGCAGTCAGATATGACTCTACACTGCTCGTCAATTATTCATAGAAGGGTTTAAAAATCTCGTGCAAAAGAGAATGCATTTTGATCCTTAGGAGTACGTTAAGGTTGGTTTTCGCAGACAGTTAAGAGGTCCAGATAAAGAGGGGTATTCAGCTCTTTCCCCCACAATATCTCTCTTATTTTTCAACAAAACCCTATGATATGGGTACTCAAAAGAATCGTCTCACTGGGACGATTCTTTTGAGAACCCGAAAAATACGGTTTCAGGGTCAAATAATGATTTTAGACCATGCAAAATGCTCATTATCCAGAGCCCGGCCAGTGCACCGCTCAATTACGAATCCTTTTTTTGTATCAGGTCAGGCCTCTTTTATGTACCAACACTATAAGATTCTCCCTTTCAATGCCGATGCGTTTAAGAGGACTTGTCAAGCTTTGAATTTGGAAGAGTCAAAAGCAAATGAAAAAATGTTGAGATGGGCATCATAATCAGAATCAGATGTCAACCAGCAGTCGACGGTCACACTCTTGAGTCGTGTGTTCAGGGCCGTAGCTCCCTTTAGGCACTGTAGGCACGTGCCTACACATTTTTTTCTAAAAATGCCCCAAAATGCAGCTGCAGCTATACACATCTGCGTAATGTATCGACCAGATCAGCCTGCGCTGTCCGCGCAGACTGATCCGGCCGACACATTCCGTCTAAGGGGGGATGAATAGAGTAGTGATTTCTGAAACAGAAAATCCACATGAGGCGAAAAGTGTCTATCCGGGTACGCCTGTGTGGCATGCTTAGGCTGATCCGGGTCGATACTTTACGCAGAGTCCACAATGTTGATTTTCTCACGAGAAGGTCCTACACATTGATTATTGCCAAGCTACGCCCCTGATGTCTGTTGTGAGGTCGAACCCCAGCTCTTGGCCAACATTCTTTCCGACGTCTGACAAAAGTGACATTGACATTCATCATTCGTCTTTCATCAATGGGCTTTCAGTCTATGTCGAAAAGTAGCCAGTTGCTTGGAAAAAACTGATGTGTGGGAGTACTGTTTTGGGAAAGCTTGTAAAACTTGGCCGCCGTGATATGATAGAAATATTGTTAAAACTCAATCAGTTAACAAGCGTCCGACCCGGGAGCGGAAGACTCTAGTACGATCAATGATATGACTGAAATAAAACTGTTGAAACAGGCATAAAACGAATCAAACTAATTAAAGCGACTGTTTGAAACTCTTTCAAATTGTTTATTTTTATTCACAAATAATTATCTGATAATGCATCAATGTTCAGATTCGTCCATGACAGAAAACGTTGAGACATGGCGACAGATGGAGGTCGAGAAAAGTTATAAATAAAGCACGTTCATAAATCCATTAAATAGTTATTTACAAGTGGCCGTCGTGACCTTTTCTATGATATAATCATAATGTAAACAGGCCGTTATCATTGGTTCCAACGTTGACTCTTTTTTTTTGCTATTGGTTCTCTGTTTGAACATTTGGTCTATCTCGGTTTTATTCGTAAAAATCAACTTGGATGTCGGTCGCTGGTCATGATTATATCGAAGTTATGAGCCGCATCTGGCGAGTTAGGATCTTAGTACATCTGCGTGCAGTGAAGACTCCGGTGAGTCTGTGTAGGAAGCAGACATCGAGCGTGATTAATATAAGCTCAAAACTTGTTTCGCAATCGATTTAAAATAAATAAGTTTAAACTAAATATATTTCATTAGAAATAATATTGGTGGTTCTTTTTTTGTTATGGGATGTCATTAAATTTTCGAAATTCTTTAAAGTTATAACATATATGCTTACGGTGAATACACTGATGAGACTGCATGGATGGATACTTAACCAGTACTCGCGCCGATTGTGTGAAAACATCCCAAAGTCAGGACCCGCTCATCACGGGACTCGAACCAGGGACCTTTGATACGAGAGGTCGACGCTCTACCTCTGCACCACTGTCTTCCACATATGAAATATATTTAATATGCGAATAGACGTAGAGCAGGCTAAACGTCTAGTGTTTGCCAGAAGCTACATATAGAGGTTCAAGAATTACACAATATGCCTAAGTCTCATAAGAGTCTGACCTGTTGTCAACGGATCTTCCGTTGTTCACGGCTCATATACAAATGACCCGCTCCGGGCGATTATGGGTCTAAATGCCTTTGCGTGCAGTGGAGACTCGGGTGAGTATGTACATCCGCACAGTCTCCCCAAGGTCTCCACCCTCCGTCTATAGGTTGTATTGACCTAAATCGTAGTCTAGAACAAGTCTAGAAGTGTAGCCCAACTAAGTGTACGACAATTTTACTCTAACCCTGTTCCACATACAACAAATCTGCAGCAGACGATTTTGAAAACATCAAGGCAAAAAACATGGAAAATCTGAATAAATGCAATGTTAAGTAATGAATAAAGTTGAAAACATTGTTGCAAAAGGAGAAATTGCTCGTTTTGAGCAATTTCTCGTTTTGTCCCAATGTTTTCAAAAGACGTCTCCTGTAAAGGCGTCAGAAAGCATCCGTATGTGGAAAAGGGTTAAATGATGCATACCGGAGATGCATTGGGGGACCTAAAAATGTCAACCGTGACTCTAATATTATGATATAAATACGGTGATTATGGTAATTAATTAGGAAGGTCCGAGGTCATGCCGAATTAGCAGTTTATCATGGTTAATTATCACATAACAGTCGTAGTTTTGATAATCATAGTAACATGGAAAATAGTTGGTCTGGTATGTGAGAGAATCGGTGTAAATAATTCATTTTTTTATTATTATTTATACGCCAGTTTCAACATTATTTCCGTAATATCACGGCGACAGTTCACATGTTCATGATCCATGGGTAAACAAACCAGTACTAGGCTAGGAAATGTGCATTGTCAAATAGCAATCCACCATGACCGTCGTGCCCCTACTATAGGATCGAACTCTGGAAGCCCGGTTTCAATTCCCCGACGCTAATCCTGACTCAACCACGAAGGATTCCTCGGTGTTAAGAAGTTTCAGGAATCACTACTCTTTTCATCCCCCCTTAGACGGAATGTGTCGGCCGGATCAGTCTGCGCGGACAGCGCAGGCTGATCTGGTCGATACATTACGCAGATGTGTATAGCCGCAGCTGCATTTTGGGGCATTTTTAGAAAAAAAACCACTATACAAACACCAACTCAAACTCTACGGTATTTGCGACCAGTAAATATGAGATCCACCCACGATGCCTTATTCGACATTAAGTCAATTGATAATGATTGATTGATTGTTTGGTGTTTTACGCCGCTTTCAACATTTCTTCAGTTATATCACGGCGTTTCCTGGGTAAGTTACCAGTAATACTTCTGGCCCATTTATCCCGGCACAGCCAGTCAGTCGTAATGCTAACCCCTGAGCGCCTAGGAGGGCAGCCACTTACCATTTTAAAAGTATGTGTTATTACCCGGCCGGTGATCGAAGCCACAACCTTCTACTCCCGAGGCGGATGCTCTACCAATAAACCATCGAAGCGATGACAATAATTTTAAAGACAGCTTTAAACAACTACCTAACAAACATCGTCCATTTAGATCAGGATGCAAGGATGCGCAGACTTATTTTCACATACAGTTGTCATACCTTTGTGATTAACGTGGTGTTATTGTCCTTTCTGGAGCTGTTTAATCAGTGTAGATCCAGATCCATCGCGAATATATTGTTACTCTTTCCTTGTCAATGGCAACATTACGGTTTCTGCAAACAATGGTGATTGCAGGTGAGTCAGCTCGTAACGAGCTGTCTCACCTGAAATCAGTATGGTTTGCATTTAAGTTATTAAAATATTTAAAAACTTTTATAAACCGAGAAATGGAGACGCCCAAATTTGAACATGGAAGAGTTTACTTTAAACAAATAGTAGCTGAAAGAGCTAATGTTATAAAACCGCTACTAGTTTGGAAATATTGTTAAAGCGAGATAAAAATTCAACCAAACAATGATCGATGTATAATTTAACCAAACAATGATCGCTGTATAATTTAACCAAACAATAATCGATGTATAATTTAACCAAACAATAATCGATGTATAATTTAACCAAACAATGATCAATGTATAATTTAACCAAACAATAATCGATGTTTAATTTAACCAAACAATAATCGATGTATAATTTAACCAAACAATAATCGATGTATAATTTAACCAAACAATAATCGATGTATAATTTAACCAAACAATGATCGATGTATACTTTAGTATTAATCCTGTCAACTCACATTAAGGTCAAGACCATGACCCTTTTCCACATGCAGACGCATTTTGACTCATTTGCAGAAGACGAATTTCGAAAACATTGTGGCAAAAGAAGAAATTGCTCTTAATTTCTCCTTTTGCCACAAAGGTTTTTAACTTTATTCCATAATAACACTTACATATAAGATGTTTTCCATCGTTTAGCCTGGACGTTTTCAAAAGTCGTCTGCTGCTGATGTGTTGTGTATGGGAAAGGTTGTTGACGACTATAAATCTTAACCGGAGAGAGTCGGCATTTGAGAAGAAGGCAAAATCATGAAGAAATTACTTGTTTTGAGTAGTATATTGCTTTTCCCGCAGTGCTCCATTTCAGTACCATGCTCTAATATATTTCAAGTCTTTCTTTTTACCCTAGATGTTATATAGGCAAACGACACCGAGAGAGGCACCAGTATATCGTATACAGATATCTCTCTATAGAAATGATATTTCCCAATTTTGAGAGATATATTATTAAGTTATAGATATATTTTTTTATCGCTGATCAGAGATATATCTCTCTTACCGAAGAAACAGTAAAACGGCTTGCCATTTAAACTGGCCGTCGTGATATTTTATTGAAACATTGTTGAAAAAGACGTTAAACTCCAGCCAATTTATAAAAAAAACACATATAGCGATTAATATTCATATGCGTTAAAATAAATAAGTGTACTACCTGTTGCCACGGAAATCCACTGGTCTGTTCGAAGACCATTAAAAAAGTCAAAACTAAAATCTGTAACTCCATAACTTCACAATTTATGTATATATATTTGTTTAATTTAAAAATTCAGCCTGTCGCAACTACTATAGACGATATAGTCAAATGCTATGATAAAGTGCGTTCAAGTTAATACGATATAAATGGTCACGATTTGTGATACAGTACGTGTACGTTCAAGTTAAATAGCAGAGTGAAGACTTCTTCACACTCGGATACAGCTCGGCTACCTACGTCCAAATGAAACAGAATGAATCACTATTCCAAATATTAAAAAAAAGCCAAACCAGCCTTAAGTGGATTACAGTCTACACTGGATAAAGCAGGTTACGGATTGATGACTTACCCATAATGGCGATTCCAACGAGTCTTTATCGCACGCAGACGACTTTTGATGCCACTGCAAACGACATCTGAAATCAGAAAGCATTGTGAGAAAATTAAAATTAACCCACGTGAAAAACCCATTCGCACTTACCTCCTATACCACTCCCACACACTATACTCTTATACTTCCCACTCGCACTCTACTCTTACACATCCCTGACACACTCTACTCTCACCCTACCTTTACACTCCTCCCACTCGCACTCTACTCTTACACATCCCTGACACACTCTACTCTCACCCTACCTTTACACTCCTCCCACTCGCACTCTACTCTTACACATCCCTGACACACTCTACTCTCACCCTACCTTTACACTCCTCCCACTCGCACTCTACTCTTACACATCCCTGACACACTCTACTCGCACCCTACCTTTACACTCCTCCCACTCGCACTCTACTCTTACACATCCCTGACACACTCTACTCGCACCCTACCTTTACACTCCTCCCACTCCCACTCTTCTCTTACACATCCCACTCTCACTCTGTTCTTACACATCCCACGTATACTTTACTCTTACACATCCCACGTATACTTTACTGTTACACATCCCACGTATACTTTACTGTTACACATCCCACGTATACTTTACTCTTACACATCCCACGTATACTTTACTGTTACACATCCCACGTATACTTTACTCTTACACATCCCACGTATACTTTACTCTTACACATCCCACGTATACTTTACTGTTACACATCCCACGTATACTTTACTGTTACACATCCCACTCTCACTCTAGTCTTACACTCCTCCCATTCACACTTTACTCTTACACATCTCACGTATACTTTACTGTTACACATCCCACGTATACTTTACTCTTACACATCCCACGTATACTTTACTGTTACACATCCCACGTATACTTTACTCTTACACATCCCACGTATACTTTACTCTTACACATCCCACGTATACTTTACTGTTACACATCCCACGTATACTTTACTGTTACACATCCCACGTATACTTTACTCTTACACATCCCACGTATACTTTACTGTTACACATCCCACGTATACTTTACTGTTACACATCCCACGTATACTTTACTCTTACACATCCCACGTATACTTTACTCTTACACATCCCACTCTCACTCTAGTCTTACACTCCTCCCATTCACACTTTACTCTTACACTCCTCCATTCCAAACTCTAATGTTACACCACACATTCGCACTCTACTCTACTATTTCATCTCCCGCTCACACTCTAGTATTACAGATTCCCTCTCTGACTCTACTCTTACACTCCTTCCATTCACACTTTACTCTTACACCTTATACTATCACTTTACTCTTACACTCCTCCCATTCACACTTTACTCTTACACCTTACACTATCACTCTACTCTTACACTCCTCCCATTCACACTTTACTCTTACACCTTACACTATCACTCTACTCTTACACTCCTCCCATTCACACTTTACTCTTACACCTTACACTATCACTCTACTATTACACTCCTCCCATTCACACTTTACTCTTACACCTTACACTATCACTCTACTATTACACTCCTTCCATTCACACTTTACTCTTACACCTTACACTATCACTCTACTATTACACTCCTCCCATTCACACTTTACTCTTACACCTTACACTATCACTCTACTATTACACTCCTTCCATTCACACTTTACTCTTACACCTTACACTATCACTCTAATATTACACTCCTCCCATTCATACTTTACTCTTACACCTTACACTATCACTCTACTATTACACTCCTCCCATTCACACTTTACTCTTACACCTTACACTATCACTCTACTATTACACTCCTTCCATTCACACTTTACTCTTACACCTTACACTATCACTCTACTATTACACTCCTCCCATTCACACTTTACTCTTACACCTTACACTATCACTCTACTATTACACTCCTTCCATTCACACTTTACTCTTACACCTTACACTATCACTCTAATATTACACTCCTCCCATTCACACTTTACTCTTACACCTTACACTATCACTCTACTCTTACACACCTCCCATTCACACTTTACTCTTACACCTTACACTATCACTCTACTATTACACTCCTCCCATTCACACTTTACTCTTACACCTTACACTATCACTCTACTCTTACACTCCTCCTATTCACACTTTACTCTTACACCTTACACTATCACTCTACTATTACACTCCTTCCATTCACACTTTACTCTTACACCTTACACTATCACTCTACTATTACACTTCTCCCATTTACACTTTACTCTTACACCTTACACTATCACTCTACTATTACACTCCTTCCATTCACACTTTACTCTTACACCTTACACTATCACTCTACTATTACACTCCTCCCATTCACACTTTACTATTACACTCCTCCCATTCACACTTTACTATTACATCTTCCACTCGCACTCTTCTCTAACACATCTCTCTCTCTCACTAAACTATTACACTCCTCCCATTCACACTTTACTCTTACACCTAACATTATCACTCTACTCTTACACAACTCCTCTCACTCTACTGTCGAGTCCCGGTAGCTCAGTCGGTAACGACGCGGGCTGTCAATCCAGGGGTTGTGATTTCGAATCCCGACTAGGCCAACTTTCTTTCCGACTTTTGACAAAAGTCATTACGACATGCGTCATTTGTCTTCCACCAATGGGCTAAGTCTATGTGGAAAAGCAGCCAGTTGCTTGGGAAGATTGTTGTGTGGAGTACTGGTGTGAGAAAACCAGAAAACACATGAATAGGTGAACTGGCCGCCGTGATATGACTGAGAAATTGTTAAAAACGGCGTTAAACCCCAATCAATCAATCAATCTCACTCTACTCATACACCTAAAAATATCACTCTACTCTTACACAACCCTCTCTCACTCTACTCTTACACTCCTCCCATTCACACTTTACTCTTACATCTCCAACTCACACTTTACTCTTACACATCCCTCTCACACTCTATTGTTACACCTCCAACTGGCTTTCTACTCTTACAAATCCCTCTCACACTCTATTGTTACACATACAACTCGCTTTCTACTCTTACACATCCCTCTCTCACTCTACTCTTACACTCCTCCCATTCGCATAATACTCTTACAACTATCACTGTACTCTTACTCCTCCTATTTAAACTCTTAGCTTACACCTCGCACTCTACTCTAACACATCTTTCTCTCACTCTACTCTTACACTCCTCCAATCCACACTATACACTTACACTCCTCCTATCCACACTCTACTCTTACACCTCCCTATCGCACTCTACTTTTACACATCCCTCTATCACTCTACTCTTACACTCATCCCATCCACGCTCTACCTCCCATTCAAACCATTATCTTACACCTAACACTCGCACTCTACTCTTACACATCCCTCTTTCACTCTACACTTACACTCCTCCTCCCATTTAAACTCTAATCATTCACCTCAAATTTGCTCTCTACGTTTACACATCCCTCTCTCACTATACACTTTCACTCTTCCTTCCATCCACACTCAACAATTACACCTCAAACTTGCTCTCTACGTTTACACATGCCACTATCACTCATCACTTACACTCTTCCTATTCACACTTTACTCTTACACCTCCCAGTCACACTATATCCTTACACCTCCAACTCGCACTCTACTCTTACACCTCCCATTAGCACTATATTCTTATATCTCTCACACACACACTCTTCTCTTACACTTCTCACTCGCTCTCTACTCTTACATCTCCCACTAATATTTTACTCTTACGCCTCCTACCCCTACTCTACTGTTACACCTACCACTCACACTCTACTCTTATACCTATCACGCAGACTCTACTCTTACACCTACCACTCACACTCTACTCTTACACCTACCACTCACACTCTACTCTTACATCTCTACCTCACACTCTACTTTTTCACCTCCCACCCAGACTCTACTTTTACGCCTTTACATCACACTATACGTTTACACTTATATCTCACACTCTACTCTTAAACCTCTCACTCACACCCTACGCTTACACCTCCAATTCACACTCTACTCTTACACCTCCAATTCACACTCTACTCTTACACCACCCTCTACCTCACACTCCACTCTTACACATCTTCCTCACACTTTACTCTTACAGCTCTTCCTTACACTCTGCTCTGAAACCTTTTCAGCCGCACTTTACTATTACACCTCTAATTCACACTATATTCTTACACCTCCCGCTCACACTCTATTCTTACACCTCCCACTCACTGTCTATTCTTACACCTCTACATCACACTCTACTCCTACACCTCTTCTTCACATTATATGCTTACGCTTCTACCTCAAACTATATACTCTTACACCTCCCATTTACACTCTACTCTTACACCTCCCATTTACACTCTACTCTTACACATCCCATTTACACTCTACTCTTACACGTCCCATTAACACTCTACTCTTATACCTCCCATTTACACTCTACTAGTACACGTCCCATTTACACTCTTCTCTTACACGTCCCATTAACACTCTACTCTTACATCTCCCATTTCCACTCTACTCCTACACGTCCCATTTACACTCTACTCTTACACATCCCATTTACACTCTACTCTTACACATCCCATTTACACTCTACTCTTACACTTCTTATTTACAATCTACTCTTACACATCCCATTTACACTCTACTCTTACACGTCATATTTACACTCTACTCTTGCACGTCCTATTTACAATCTCCTCTTACACATCCCATTTACACTCTACTCTTACACATCCCATTAACACTCTACTCTAACACCTCCCAGTTACACTCTACTCTTACACATCCCATGTACACTCTACTATTACACCTCCCATTTACACTCTACTCTTACAAATCCCATTTACACTATACTCTTACACATCCGCTTTACACTCTACTAGTACCCGTCCTATTTACACTCTACTCTTACACGTCCCATTTACACTCTACTCTTACACGTCCCATTTACACTCTACTCTTACACATCCGCTTTACACTCTACTAGTACCCGTCCTATTTACACTCTACTCTTACACGTCCCATTTACACTCTACTCTTACACATCCCATTTACACTCTACTATTACACGTCCCATTTATACTCTACTCTTACACCTCCCATTTACACTCTACTATTACACATCCCATTTACACTCTACTCTTACACGTCCCATTTATACTCTACTCTTACACGTCCCATTTACACTCTACTCGTACACGTCCCATTTACACTCTACTCTTACACCTCCCATTTACACTCTACTATTACACATCCCATTTACACTCTACTCTTACACATCCCATTTACACTCTACTCTTACACGTCCCATTTACACTCTACTCTTACACATCCCATTTACACTCTACTATTACACGTCCCATTTACACTCTACTGTTACACATCCCATTTACACTCTACTCTTACACATCCCATTTACACTCTACTATTACACATCCCATTTACACTCTACTCTTACACGTCCCATTTACACTCTACTATTACACATCCCATTTACACTCTACTCTTACACATCCCATTTACACTCTACTATTACACGTCCCATTTACACTCTACTGTTACACATCCCATTTACACTCTACTCTTACACATCCCATTTACACTCTACTCTTACACATCCCATTTACACTCTACTATTACACGTCCCATTTACACTCTACTCTTACACGTCCCAGTTACACTCTACTCTTACACATCCCATTTATACTCTACTATTACACCTCCCATTTACACTCTACTCTTACAAATCCCATTTACACTCTACTCTTACACGTCCCATTTACACTCTACACTTACACGTCCCATTTACACTCTACTCTTACACGTCCCATTTACACTCTACTATTACACGTCCTATTTACACTCTACTCTTACAAGTCCCATTTACACTCTACTCTTACACGTCCCATTTACACTCTACTCTTACACGTCCCATTTACACTCTACTCTTACACGTCCCAGTTACACTCTACTCTTACACGTCCCAGTTACACTCTACTCTTACACCTCCCATTTACACTCTACTCTTACACCGCCCATTTACACTCTACTATTACACCTCCCATTTACACTCTACTCTTACAAATCCCATTAACACTCTACTCTTACACATCCCATTTACACTCTACTCTTACACATCCCGTTTACACTCTACTCTTACACGTCCCATTTACACACTACTCTTACACATCCCATTTACACTCTACTCTTACACATCCCATTTACACTCTACTCTTACAAATCCCATTAACACTCTACTCTTACACATCCCATTTACACTCTACTCTTACACATCCCATTTACACTCTACTCTTACACGTCCCATTTACACACTACTCTTACACATCCCATTAACACTCTACTCTTACACATCCCATTTACACTCTACTATTACACCTCCCATTTACACTCTACTCTTACAAATCCCATTAACACTCTACTCTTACACATCCCATTTACACTCTACTCTTACACATCCCATTTACACTCTACTCTTACACGTCCCATTTACACACTACTCTTACACATCCCATTTACACTCTACTCTTACACATCCCATTTACACTCTACTCTTACACATCCCATTTACACTCTACTATTACACCTCCCAGTTACACTCTACTCTTACACGTCCCATTTACACTCTACTCTTACACATCCCATTTACACTCTACTCTTACACCTCCCATTTACACTCTACTCTTACACATCCCATTTACACTCTACTATTTCACCTCCTGTTTACACTCCACTCTTACACGTCCCATTTACACTCTACTCTTACACGTCCCATTTACACTCTACTCTTACACGTCCCATTTACACTCTACATTTACACATCCTTTTACACTCTACTCTTACACATCCCATTTACACTATACTCTTACACGTCCCATTTACACTCTACTCTTACACGTCCCATTTACACTCTACTTTTACACATCCATTTACACTATACTCTTACACATCCCATTTACACTATACTCTTACACCTCCCACTCCCATTGGCACTATACTCTAACAACTTCCGCGCACACTCAACTCTTACACCTCTGACTCACACTCTACACTTACACCTCCATTCGTTCTCTACTATTACACCTCTCACTCGTGCTGAACACCTACACCTCCATTCGTTCTCTACTCTTACACCTCTCACTCGTGCTGAACACCTACACCTCCCAATCACACTCTTCTCTTTCATCCCAATCAATATTTAAGTCATATGCGTTCATGATTCTTTTTCTACAAAGTTACCAATTACACGAGGCACGTCCTTTCGAAAAGGTATACGTTGACTTTTGTGAACATTGTATAACCAGATCAGCCAGTGCATCCCAAATGCACATATAACTTACCAATTAAACACAATGAATTGCATTCATCATTTTAAAGAGACAATCTTTGAAAGGTGAAGCATATGGTGGTTCAACTATATTGAAATACGGATCCTAAATCTTTATGATTAATTAATCAATTACATATGAGCCGTTCCGCGAGAAAACCAATAGTGTGGACTCTGCGTAAAGTATCGACCCGGATCAACATAAGCATGAAGCGCAGGCTAACCCGGACAGACACGTCCCGCCTCCTGTAGATTTTCTGTTTCCAGAATCATTACTCTATACCTCTATCCTCCTGAGACGGAATATGTCGGCCCGGATTAGCCTGTGCGGACTGGGCAGGCTGATCATGACCGATACATTACGCAGAATACAAAATGTTGGTTTTATCGTGGGACGGCTCATATTAATTCAGCTGAGCATAATGTGTTTCTATATTTTGTTGTTTAGATTTTTAAATGTTGAACCTCTGTTTTACTTTGTAAGAACTAATCCGACATATCCCGGTTCTAACGTGCATCGAGCGAGCCAGATAAAAGAAAATTGGATTAAATTGAACGGAAACAGAAAATGATTAAATGTGCAATATTACCAATTTATGTTGTAAATTAACAATTTCCCACTTGCAGACGCACTGCAGCTGCTGACTTTTGAAAACATTGTGGCAAAAGGAAAATGTTCTACTTTTGTCACAATGTTTTTGAATATATTTGACACTTATATTTTGATTTATACAGATTACCACAGTTTTGCCAATGTGTTTTCAAAGTCATCTGTTGCAGAATTGTAGTATGTTTGAAAGGGTTAGTTTACTCGAAAACGAAAATGAACCAATTATCCTATATTCATCGATCCAATTTGTGAATTAAAATGGGGTCCATCATGCGAATTCGGTTTAACAGAAAGACATTATAGAAGTAAAAAAACCACGGATGTGTATGATTTTGAAGGTATTGTTTTTAAGCGCATTCGAATTACTTTAACCCTTATCCTCATATAGACGCTTTCTGACGCCTCTGCAGCAGACGGCTTTTTGAAAACATAGTAACAAAAGAAGAAATTGCACAAAACGTGCAATTTCTCCTTTTGTCACAATGTTTTCCACTTTAAGACATAGGTTATCCATTCAATTAAAGAGATTTTCCATTATTTGACAAAATATGTTCAAAGTCGTCTGCTGCAGAGTTGTCGTATGAGGGAAAGGGTTAAAAACATCGAGTATTGGACGAGTTCTAGATAATAAATGTTATTTGATTTGTTGATTCGCCCGAGGTTTCTATTAGCTCGAACAATCGGAGTCATGACACGCCTACAGTATAATCCAACATGGCGTCACATTGCTGTCAGTTGCATTTATATAGCCTTTTCTACTTGAATGATTGTAGTATAGTAAAATACAATTAATTGGCGGTTTATGCCGCTTTCAATAATCGCTTAGTTACAACTCATTGAAATCAGATCAAAATACTTCGCTGTACATATATTCGAGCGAGCGAAGTATTAGTCTGGTTCCTGACTTCCTATGATAGTCCTTTACATAGTAATAAGGGGAAGGAACTCCAGATTAGTGAAGTATATGTCTGGTTTAAATACTCTGCTGTACATATATCCAACAGAGTGAATTATATGTCAGGTTTAAATACTTCGCTGTACGTATATTCGAGCGAGTGAAGTATATGACTGGTTTAAATAATTCGCTGTACGTATATCCGAGCAAAGACCTAATAACACATGTTATGCTTATATGAGAACATTTGTTGTTTATCCACTAATGTGTTATTAGGTCTTTGATCCGAGCGAGGGAAGTATATGCCTTGTTTTAATACTTCGCTGTACATATATTCGAGCGAGTGAAGTATATATCTGGTTTAAATACTTCGCTGTACGTATATCCGAGCGAGGGAAGTATATGTCTGGTTTAAATTCTTCGCTGTACATGTATGTTTATCCGAGCGAGTAAAGTGTATGTCTGGTTTAAATACTTCGCTGTACTTATATTCGAGCGAGTGAAGTTTATGTCTGGTTTAAATAATTCGCTGTACGTATATTCGAGCGAGTGAAGTATATGTCTGGTTTAAATACTTCGCTGTACGTATATCCCAGCGAGTTTATGTCTGGTTTTAATGAGACTGCAGAACTAATGATCTATTTATCCTGACACGAGCGAGTAACATTAAATGTGTGCACACCAAGGTTTTCGAATCGAAATGGATAAGCTTATGTTAAAAAACATTCTTCGAATGTAAGTTTTCACGTGACTTGCCTTAATCATTTGAGTAATTGGTTTCTGTATTTTTGGGAAGTTGACGTCCATCCAGATTAAAGGGGGGTAAACCAAAGTACTTGTATTTAGATAGGCTTTGACTGACACTAAATCTCCTAAATCAGACTCAGTCTCTCTTTCGAACCATTGGCATAACGATTACGAATGACCCATTTTATAAAACAATAATGAAGTAGACATTCCCTATTTACATGTTTATGGTTCGAGGTCAAATACAAATGAAACACTTCTAACAGCTAGCCTTCTTGCATCTGCCTTATTGCTTCTGTCTTATTGCGCTTCTGCATTATTGCATCTGGTGACTTATTACTTCTGATGACTTATTGCATCTGATGACTTATTGCATCTGCCGTAGTACATCGGCCTAATTTTTTCTGCCTTGGTGCGTATGTCTGATTGCATCTGCATTATTGCATCTGTCTTATTGCATCTGAGTTATTACATCTGTCTTATTGCATCTGCCTTATTGCATATGCCTGATTTTAAATGCCTTGTTGCATCTGTCGTATTGCTTTTGTCTTAATGCACGTACCTGGTTGCATCTGCCCTATTGCTGCTGCTTTAGCGCATCTGCATCTGCCTAATTGCATATTCATAATTACATTTGCCTTATTGCATTTGCCTTATTGTTTCTGCCTTAAGAATCAGCCTTATTGCATCTTCCTTTATATTGCTTCTACTGTATTGCTTCTGTATTATTGCATCAGCCGTGTTGCAACTGTCTTATAACATCTGCCTTATTGTATCTGGCTTATTGATTCTAGTAGGTAGTTGTGAATAGTGTACTGTGTTGGGATTGGGTTTTTAGACCGTGTTATTGGAATAGCTTGATATGTATATGGGTTAAATTCCATGTGCCATTCATGGCTCCAACGTTGAAGTATTTCAAGATCTGTTTGGAGAATTCTCAACGGATATAATACTTTGTAGCAGAATTGCTTTGGCTGCATCTTAAACGTGATGCAAATTATGAAATAGAACCCCTTTTCCATGATGTTCTCTTGTCCGAGTCGAATGGCTGCATCCACGCGCTTTGGTAGCGTATCTGACTCGTGATCTGGAGGTCACGGGTTCGATACCCGGTTGCGGCGACATTCTTTCGGGCGATGTTTTCCATTGCCTCTCATCTCTGATCTATGTGAGAAAGCAGTCAGTGGCTTCGAAAGAATGTTGTGTAAGTACTGGTGTGGGAAAGCCATGAAAACATGGGTAGGTGCACTGATCGCCGTGATATGACCAAAGCTGTTGAAAGCGGCGTTAAAACTCCAAACAAACAAACAAAGCATCCACGCGCTACTTTTCTTACACTGATTATTTCTGTAGGCTACTGTTGTATAAACACATTGTTGTTTAAACCTGTACATGTTATCTAGATAGTACACTCACTTAGTCTCCTTTTGTTTTTACAAGCTTATATGGTATTGTTACTAACCAGTATGTATAGTACTGTACTATTAATAGTAACAGTAACATAATAAGACTCACTGTTTAGGTAAATTTAAACCTGATATAATGCTTTATAAGAAAATCTTGTAAGATAGAGTTTTACTGGTTGACCGCGCCTAGCTAAGCTTCTCTCTGGCCGAACTTTTCTCAACAACTGAGTTCCGCTTTTAAATGCACATGGAGAAGATGGTGGGTAGATCAGTTTTTGAATGAAAAAGTTAATACGGTATATATATATATATATATATATATATCTCTCTCTCTCTATAAAAATATATACTCACGCAAATAAGAAACGATACCATATTAATATTTCAATTATTTCTTTAAAAATAAGTAAATATTCTTAAAAGTTAATTGAAATTAAGTGGTTATAGTTCGTACATGTAAATCATAGGGATTAGCTAAATTCATTGAAGCATTTAATGTAAACGACCTAGCTTTAGATTTCCACGTGCTGCATGGGGTACGAGGTACATGGTACATGTTGAGTTAACGTGAATATTGATTTGTGTAAGGGTTGAGGTACAGTTGAAGAAAAACACATTACTTTTCCGGTTTCTTTCGTAACAAGTATGCCACGTTTGTCTACTGATGAACGTAATCGGGCTATTGGTATGCGATAGGCAGGTGCACGTCATGGTGACGTCGCTGCACGTTTTGGTGTGTCGCGTGTGACAATATCTCGTCTGGCAGGTCGTTATCGAACACTTGGCACAGTTAATGATCACCATAGATCTGGCAGGCCGCGAGTAACGACCCCTGCGCAAGACCGCTATATGAGGACGTCACATCTACGTAACAGATTTTTGCCGGCAACGACCACCGCAGCTATAACACCTGGACGTACCAATGCCAGGATATGTGCTCAAACGGTGAGAAATAGGCTTGCCGAACATGGACTTACCAGATACTGATTACTTGTGAATTGAGTTTTCGCATGATCGTTGTTACAGCAGCAAATAATCTGCCAGTATTGATAGTTTTCTACTAATGTTATGAAATTTTATTTAAATGGTTGTTAACCATTAAATTTAAAAAATATTTCAGAAAAGTGTCATAGAGGGAAGAAATAAAGTGTACAAGTTTCTAGATATCGTTTCTTTTTTGACTGAGTATATATATATATATATACAAGACATATCTAATTAAATGAAACCATGAATGGGGTAACATTATGTACAATGCGCGTGGATGTAGCAATTCAGACTCGGACAAAGGAACATAGTTGAAAAAGTGGGATTTTTCATAATTTGCATCAAGTTAAAGACTCAACCAAAGCAATTCTGCTACAACTAGTTTGACTCGTAGACAGAAAATAAGTTGGGTTATGTATCAAGTTTTATATTGGAATATAAATTCGTCAAACAAATTCTAATTTTCTACCCACGAAATGTGTTTTTTGAGACGGCACTAGCATGTCGCCTATTTTAGGCAATAATAATTTGAGCCGTCCCGCGAAAAAACACATTATGGCATTTGCGTAATGTATCGACTCAGATCAGCCTACGCAGTCCGCGCATACTGATCCGGGCCGACACATTCCGTCTTAGGGGGAGGTATAGAGTGATTATTCCTGGAACAGAAAATTCAGAGGAGGTGAAAAGTGTCTATCCAGGTTAGCCTGCACGGCATGCTAGGCTGATCCGGTTCGATACTTTACGCAGAGACCACAATGTGTTATTTTTTTCGCGGGACGGCTCATTTCTGATTTGTAAGTACGAAAGTATTTAGGGCGAAAAGCACGATGCCTCTCCTATGGCAGAAAGCACAAACAGTCCCTCTATGTTATGGCCGAAGAGGAGTCATTATAGTGTACATTTTCAACAAAAATATCGGTTTGTTTCATCCCTTGTTGACTAACATTACATAAGAATAGTTAAATTGAAAGATGTGTAACAGCTTTTTCATGACACATATTCCCAGATAATATGTAACCGTTTCTTTATCTTACAAAAAGCTCCATTGAAATGTTCACGTGCAGATCAATTTTACATCCTTATAGCCGAAATTGACTTTTCTCATCACACAAGGAACCCGAATAACTCGCTGGCCGACCGCAATCGTTTATTTAACCCTTTCCCTCATACGACAATTCTGCAGCAGACGACTTTGAACATATTTTGTCAAAACATAGAAAATCTCCATATAAATTGAATGGAATACAAAAAGAAGAGGGGCTTAAAAAGGACAGACGTCCTTACTACAGAGCCCAAAAGCATCTTACAGGTATAACCTAGCCTATGACAAAAAGTGGAAAACATTGTGGCGAAAGGAGAAATTGCACGTTTTGTGTAATTTCTTCTTTGGTCACTATGTTTTCAAAAAGGCGTCAAAAAGCGTCTATATGAGGGAAAGGGTTAAGAATAAACAGGTATTTTTTAAAATTTCCTTTCCGAGATATTTCTAGTGAATGAATCTCGGATTTTTTTGGACAATTATGCAAAGTTTATATACATTACCTATGGTGACGGTCAGGTACACTCGTATGCATTCCCCCCCCCCCCCCCCCCCCACACATTGATAAGGATAAGCAGAGCTCTAGATAAGTGGCGTTTTGCATGTTCTAAAATCCTTATATGACCTTATGATGTGGGTAGAGTTGGATTTTGTTTAGGTTAGGACGAACCAGTCCTATACTGATACCAACGAAACGATAATCTTTTTATCGATGCCGATGCCATGTGCCACATTTTATGCTTATATGAGAACATTTTTTGTTTATCCACAGGCGTCCGAATTTCTATTACAGCAAAAAATGCGGAAAATTACACAATACCTCGTTAAAATACTCAAAAAGTCTCTCTATATTGTCTATACGCTATGATAAAAATGATCGTAATGGTATTTGGGGAATCCCGCATGTGGTACTATAAATAGCCCCTCTATACGTTCATATAGTGTAATAATAATGACAAGGTGTGCAACGGAATTTTACACGCTTGCTCGATTCGGGCAATAATTTCCGCAGAAAAACGTCTAAAACGACCTGGTCCCAGGTAGAGACAGGTTCATAAATGATTTTTTTCATGATACACCACATCAATATTTGCCAACCTACCAAATTGTATATCATATGAAGTATCGTGAAATCTTATGAACAAGGCATGCATGAATACTTCATTTGATTGCTATGTGAATTTTGCCTTTCATTTGTGATTTCTTTTAAAATGTTTGCTTTTCCTAATTGTGAAGTAGCATTGTTTCGGCCTCTAATATAGTAGGTGGAAAGGCGTACTGGTAACTTACCCAGGAAATGTTGTGATATAACTGAACAATTGTTGAAGGTGAAAGCGGTGTAAAACAAAAAACAGTCAATCAATCAACTATTATCACATAGAACATTTTTACCTCTGTTTTGCATGTTAACCCTTTTCCTCATATAGATGCTTTCAGATGCCTCTGCAGCGGAAGGCTTTTTGAAAACATAGTGACAAAAGAAGAAATTGCCCATAAGAGCAATATCTCCTTTTGCCACAATGTTTTCCACTTTTAGTCATAGGTTATCCATTTAATTATAGAGATTTATTGACAAAATATGTTCAAAGTAAGTCGTCTGCTGCAGATTTGTCATATGAGGGAAAGGGTTAAAACTTCTGCAGCAGACAACTTTTACCACTGTGTTTTAAACTCCATTTAACAATTAACCATTCATTTAACCTTTTCCCACTTACAGCAAATCTGCTGCAGATGACTTTGTAAACATTTTTTCAAAAACATGGAAACTCTATAAATGAAGCTATTATTACTGGAAAAGAACCGAAAACATTGTAACAGAAGGAAAAACTGCTTGTTTTGATAAATTTCTTCTTTTGTCACTATGTTTTCAAAAAGGCGTCTGCTGCAGAGGCATCAGAATGTGCCTATATGAGGGAAAGGGTTAACCATTCATTTAACCTTTTTCCCACTTACAGCAAATCTGCTGCAGACGACTTTGTAAACATTTTGGCATAAACATGGAAACTCTAGAAATGAAGCTATTATTACTGGAAAAAAACCTAAAAACATTGTAACAGAAGGAAAAAATGCTTGTTTTGAGCAATTTTTTCTTTTGTCACTCACAATGTTTTCAAAAGACATCTGCTGAAAGGGCGTCGGAAAGCTTCTATATGTGGGAAAGGGTTTTAGTGTCTCCTGTAGATTGAATTTGTCTCCTGTAGATTGAATATGTTTCCTGTAGATTGAATTTGTCTCCTGTAGATTTGCGGTATGTGGGAATGGATTATGCATCTCATTTTCTTTTTTTTCAGACCATGTATGGAGTCAATTAGTTGGGTGTTACCAGTGCAAGTATGGGTGATTTTACCGACTCCATTCAAGAACTCTCCACTACAAGTACAGAGTTCAAAAGAGCCTTGAAAGTCCTAATTAAATATGAAATAAACTGTTTGGTAAGACATTTTTGCATTCTCTGTAATGGGGGTAGTTCCAAAAGCGTGTTAATTATAAGCATATATTTATGCATGTTTTGGAGAACAGTTTATTAACGACCTATCGTGACGCCTCTGAGGGCGGGAAACTTAAGGCATGTGAATTGAGTGAACATAGCAAAATGTGTAACAGACATTTACTCTAATCCTTTCCCACATATATCAATAAATGGTAGACGACTTTGAAGACATCTAGGAAATAATATGGAAACTCTTAAGTTTAAATATCGAATGTTGTTGAAACATTGTAGCAAATGGAGACAATGTTTTCAGAAGAATTTTCCTGCAGATGCAATGCAAGTGGGAAAGGGTTAATCCTACATTTGCTGAAAAGTCCCAGTTCAAGACAATTGTTGTCTTGGCAATTAATCCTTTTTGTGAAAATTAATTAACTGCTGACTATGAATACTGTTACTACAGAGGCCTAGATAAGGGGGAGTAAACTGGTCTTTTCCACACGTTACATGTATCTCTCTTATTTCTCATCCAAACCTTATGTTGTGGGCACTCAAAAGAATCGTCTCAAAAACATAGGGTTTGTTTGTCAATAAGGATTTCAAAAATTGAGAAATGTCCCTTATCTATAGCTATGATAATACAGCATTGGGTTGACTGCTCTCAAAAAATAGGACGATCGTCAAACTGAGCTGTTCTAAGCCTGCTTTACATGATAGGGAATATAGAGAAAGCAACCTCCGATCTCTATCTCTAGTTAAGGGGTGTTTTGCATGGTCTTAAATCCTTATTTGACCTCAAAAACCTATGTTGTGGGTACTCAAAATAGACGATTTATTTGATTACCTGCAACATAGGTTTTAATGAGTGCTTACAGATTTATCTTGGAAGCAAGACCTGTTTACTCCTCCTTATCCAGTCCTCTGCAAACATTACCCAGAGAGAACTGTGTCTACCTTTGTTTACAAGTTCAGCGGTCCAGTATGCAGTAAATTAAGTTTCACAAATACAACAAGTATGGTATTTGTTGTAAATGGGAAGGGGTATAACTGTATTGCAGAATAGTCTTCAGATAGTAAGTAATGGAAATAATAAGAAATGATTTGTTGTTGTTACAGAGCTCTACATAAGGTAGTTTTGAATTTTATGAAAATTCTTATTTGACCCTCTAGCCCTATGTTGTGGGTACTCAAAACAATTGTCTCAATGAGACGATTCTTTTGAGTACCCTCATCATAGGGTTGGTCGGGCAATAAGAGAGATATTGTGGGACAAAAAGCTGTACACTGCTCCTTAATTGGACCTCTGGTTGTTAGTTGTAACTATGAACTGGAATGGGAAAGGAGTTTTACACTCTTGTTTCAGAAGAAAGTTTTCGATAATATTGTATAATTAATGTTTTCAAAGTCCTGATGCATGTTCGAATGGGTAAGCTCAGCCTCAGGAATATTCATTAACCATTCCCTCAATCGACAATTCTGCAGCAGACGACTTTGAACGTATTTTGTCAAAAAATAGAAAATCTCCATAAGTGAATGGATAACCTATGACAAAAAGTGGAAAACATTGTGGGAAAAGGAGAAATTGCACATTTTGTGCAATTTCTTCTTTTGTCACTATGTTTTCAAAATGCCGTCTTCTTTAACCCTTTCTCTCATACAACAATTCTGCAGCAGACGATGACTTTGAACATATTTTGTCAAAAAATTGAAAATCTCTATAATTGAATGGATAACCTATGACTAAAAGTGGTAAACATTGTGGTAAGAGGAGAAATTGCTCGTTTTCAGCAATTTTTTCTTCGTCACTATGTTTTTGAAAAAGCCTTCTGCTGCAGAGGCATCAGAAAGCGTCTACATGAGGGAGAGGGTTGAATGATATGAGACATCCGACATGTCTTTTCAGTTGAAGAGGTTATCAGATACTGGAGAAGAAGCTATCGTCATAACAACCAGTGTCGAGGACGGAGCTCAAGATCACATAGGCACAGTTAAAGGGGAAGGATTTCTGCAAGCCACAGATTCAGTCAACACACTGAAGGAACAGTTCCTGCACTTTTGCACTGGTGAGAATTTTTGTCATGAAAAGCTCTTTCCCGTATGTAAACTTCTTTGGATGTATCTCACTCTCATTCTGTTTACCAACATATTTGGAAGGGCTTGACATTAACGGTTGTCTGTTTGCCCGGGACATGTAGAAATTTTAAGTTCAGGCAAGTTGTTTCCCCCCAACAGTTGTCCTATCGGGTAAGTAGAAATGCATTCTGAGACAAATATTTTTAATGTGTCAATATTTTATCAAAGCCTGTTGAGTTTAAGCTGTAAAACTTTGTGATAAACTGATACAAACAAATTAATACTTCAAGCCAGAAACGTTTAATTCAATAGAAGATGAGAACTGGTCCTTTTCCTTCAATATCTCTGTTATGACTCAACTAAACCCTATGTTGTGGGTACTGTAAGGAAGCGTCTCACTGAGACAATTCTTTTAACCCTTTCCCTCATACGACAAGTCTGCAGCAGACGACTTTGAACATATTTTGTCAAAAAATGGAAAAATCTCTTAAATTGAATGGATAACCTATGATGGAAAGTGGAAAACATTGTGTCAAATTGAGAAATTGCTCGTTTTGAGCAATTTCTTCTTTTGTCACTATGTTTTCAAAAAGCCGTCTGCTGCAGAGGCGTCAGAAAGCGTCTATATGAGGGAAAGGGTTAAGTACCCACAATGTAGGGTTTTTGGGGTCAAATACAGATTTGGGAATGTGAAATACTCTTCTTAACCCTTTCCCATCTGCAGCAGACGACTTTTGAAAAGATCGTGACAAAAGGGAGAAATTGCTTAAAATGAGCAATTTCTCCTTTTGCCACAATGTTTTCAATTTTGTTCAGTAATTAAACCTACAACTAAAGATTTTCGATATTTTAGACAGTATACATTTTCAAAGTAGTTTGCTGCAGATTTGTTGTATGTGGGAAAGGGTTAACTATAGCTCTGTTTATGGGGTTTTCCCTAAAGCGGTATATATACATGTATGTTACTTGACAACTTGTGAAGGATGCCTCCAAAGCAATCAATACCAATTTTAATTTCAAGCAGATTTATCAGTTAATTGTTCCAGTGAACAACTTATTAACAGACAAGGCTGAAGGTGATCTATTCTGATCACTCTCTGTCTGTCGTTGTCCGTCGTTAACTTTTACCTTTTAACCCTTTCCCTCATACTACAATTTTTCAGCAGAAGACTTTGAACATATTTTGTCAAAAAGTAGAAAATCTCTATAATTGAATGGATAACCAGCTATGACTAAAAGTGGAAAATATTGAGGGAAAAGAAAAATTGCTGGTTTTGAGCAATTTCTTCTTTTGTCACTATGTTTTTCAAAAAACTGTCTGCTGCAGAGGAGTCAGAAAGCATCTATATGAGGGAAAGGGTTAAACAACTTCTCCTCCTATACCACATTTCAATCAAACCTTACTGGAATGATCCTTTGGTGGTCCACTTTCAAAATTGTTCAAAGATTTAAATTCAATGTAGAGCTTTGGTTGCTTCAACATCAGAAAGGGTGGAAATCTGCCTATCTTTAAAATTCTTCTCCTCTGTATCCACATGTCAGATTCCAATATATAGTAACGAAAACGTTCAGTATACGTTGCATTTGATATGCAAATTTACATCACCGTTTCGAAGTGATGGAGTTTAGGGTTTAAACATATAAAAGACAAGTAGACCCCTTCAGGGTTGAGTATACTTTTCGCTGAAGGGATCTTCTGCGTCTTTAGCCCGGCACGTTACAATATTTTGACAGAAACGTTCTTTGGGTGATCCTCTACAAAAATCGTTCAAGCCATATTGATTGGTGTAAAAACCTGGCAGCATGGCGGCATCAGAAAAGGGGCAAATTGACAACTTTTTTAAAATTCTATTCTGATCATGAAAGTGCTTGTCTGCCAGACTGATTTCAATATAAAAGTGTAGAAATGTTCCTTTAGTAACCCTGTACATAATAATTCCAAGCAATAGTGCTTGGTTGAAAGACAAAGCATACAGATGGATTCAGAAAAAGGATAAAAATAACTTTTAGCTTCAAATCCTTATCCAATGGACCAATTTCAGCTAAACTTAATAGGATTGTTACTTTAGGGGTCCTCTTTCAATATTGTTCAAAGATATAAATTCTATGCAGAACTTTGGTTGTAGCGGCATCAAAAAGGGAGAAAAATGCCATAACTTTAAAATTCTTCTTCTCTGAATCGGCTTGTCTGATTCCAAGATAATTTGGTAGAAATGTACCTTAAGTGACCCTCTACAAAATTTGTTCAGTCCATACTGATTTGATTGGTTCGAAAAACATGGTCGCAAGACGGCTAGGGGCAAATTGACAAAAACGTATGATTCCATTCTTATCATAATTTCATGATAGTTTTCCAGAAATGTTCCTTTAAGGACACTATACATAACATGTTCAAGCCATTTTGATTGGTTGAAAAAGATGGCTGCCAGGCTCCATCAGAAAAGAGGTAAAAGTATTTTAAGCTTCAAACAACTTCTCCTCTTAAACCAATGGACCAAATATCATCCAAACTTAAAAGTAATGTTAATGCAATACTTCACATCATTGTTCTTTACTGATAAGCTGCTTTAATTGCAGTTAATTCCTACTTCTGATCAAATGTTCATGTTTATTAGCTACTATACTATAACTCGGGTGATTGATTTAGGGCAATATTCGCCCTCGTGTTAATTAACCATTTCACTCACATAGAACCATTCATCCATTCATTATTCTTCCTACATTTTACCATTATTGGTTTACTGCTGTACAGTTTGGGGTTCATGTTCTGAAAATAAAATGGAAGCAATAACAAAACTTCAAAAACGAGCTGCGCGTATCATACTAGATGCCAGTAAAATGACACCATCGGCTGATATGTTTAAACTCCTAAATTGGCTTCAATTTAATAAGAGTCCACTATTTCAAATGTGTGATGATCTATAAATCTCTTCACAACCTAACACCTGATTATATCAATAATAGACTTATTCCAGTAAGTGATACAAATTATTCATTGCGATCAGAAGCTAACTAGAACCTTAAATTAGAAAAGCCAAAAACAAATACTTGGAAATGATCCCTAACATACTCTGTCTCAGAACTATGGCATAAACTACCCTTACAAATCATCAGAATCTCTAAAACACATTTAAAGAAAAATGTTATCAGTATTTTCACACTCGGTAATAAGTATCATCAACATTTATGCATGTCATACGTGAAATTTTAAGAAATTACTTCATAACATATATAATGTTTTTCCCCTATGATTATCCTTATAATATATATTTCTTATGTCAGTATTTCAAAAAAGAGGGCCTCATGGGAGATTAGTTGTAACAACTAAATGAGTTTGTACCCTCTTTGAATAAAGTATTATTATTTTATTATTATACCCCCAGATACGTAGTATATGGGGGTAATATAGGAGTCACGCTTGTCGGTCGGTCCGTTGGTCTGACATTTCTTGTGAACACTATTTCTCAGCAACCCTTAGTCAGAATTGAATATAACTTCACAAGAATGATTGATACCAAGCCTAGTTGTGCATATTGTCGGCGTGTTGTACTGGATCTATTTTTAAATGAGTTATGGCCCCTTGAATTTCTCATACATAGTTGGTCTATAGACATTTCTTGTGAACACTATTTCTCAGCAACCCTTAGTCAGAATTCAATATAACTTTACAAGAATGATTGATACCAAGCCTAGTTGTGCATTTTGTCGGCGTGTTGCACTGGAATTATTTTTGAATGAGTTATGGCCCCTTGAATTTCTCATACACAGTTGGTCTGTAGACATTTCTTGTGAACACTATTTCTCAGCAACCCTTGGTCAGAATTGAATATAACTTCACAAGAATGATTGATACCAAGCATAGTTGTGCATATTGTTGGCGTGTTGCACTTGAATTATTTTTAAATGAGTTATGGCCCCTTGAATTTCTCATACACAGTTGATCTGTAGACATTTCTTGTGAACACTATTTCTCAGCAACCCTTAGTCAGAATTCAATATAACTTCACAAGAATGATTGATACCAAGCCTAGTTGTGCATACTGTCGGCGTGTTGCACTTGAATTATTTTTAAATGAGTTATGGCCCCTTGAATTTCTCATATATATGTATATTGTCAGACACCAGCTGGGGGTATTTATCACCTTCAGGGATATTTCTAGTTTTTAATATCTCTGACTAAATGTAAATTACTCATCATTAATTCATTAAACTCTCATTTACTAAGACTTCATGTTTTGCCAGGTTTTTTTTTTTTTGCATTATAGATCTAAATGTCAGCTATCAAAAATGACTTGCTTACACAAAAAAAGATCTGTAAGGTATTCAAATCCTCATTTAGAAAGTAAAGAATCAGAAAGAGGGAAAAGTACCCGAACTTTGAAAAGTCTTCCTGTACTACTGGCCTGATTTGAAAATTATTTTGCATAAATGTTCCTTGAGTGACCCTCTACCAAGATTGTTCAAATTATTCTCATCTGTTAAAAACCATGGCTGCCATGGGGCGGAGCTTGTTTTCCTTTCACTGTATGTGTATAATTAAAAATTTAAGAAATCATAATAATGCAAAATTGCTTGCCTGATTTGAAAATAACTAAGCACAAACGTTTCTTGGACGACCCTTTACCAAGATTTTTCAAATTGTTTCGATCCAATTAAAACATGTTCGCAAGGGGGCGGGGCTTGTTTCCCTTATATGTATATAGAGTCGAAATAGGAATAATTTAGCACAAATGTTCCTTGGGCGACCATCTACTAATAGTATTTAAATTATTCCAATCCATTGAAAAACATGGCCACCTGGTGCTGGGGCTTATTTTCCTTATAAGTGTTTTATATAATATATTGTGAAAACTTTCCAAATCTTCTTGATCAAAAGTACAAGCCTGATTGAAAAATAATTTGACGCAGATATTCATTGAGTGACCTTCTTTTGAGAGAGTGTTTAAATAATGATAAATATGAACACCAGGGTGAGCAGGGATCATTTTGCTTATATGAACATGTATTGAGTACAAATTTTGAAAACTATTTAAGTTCTATTAAATCAGGTGAGCGATATAGGACCATCATTGTCCTCTTGTTATATGTTAACCTCGAGTTCTATAACCCCATATACAAGTTTATAAGACGCTTTTTGACACAATGTTTCCAACTGTATCAAAGGATTACAGACTTATGAATAGAGATGTATTTTTCAGAGTCATCGTTACCACAGAACAGGAAAAAAGGTAGCGAAGGCCCTGTCGATTTTTCGCAAAAATCAGAAAACACTCAACAGCATTATCTTGAGATAAAAGATCCAATTTCACGCCAAACTAAATCTCATGTTAACAATGAGGAACATTATGGAGGGAACGTTAATTCTGAATCGTCAGATTCGCAGCAGGAAACCAATCCGCCCCTGGACCAGAATAGGCACTGTCTTATGAACGGGGATAAATTGTATCCATTAGAACCCAGGAATACAGAATCCATGTATTTTCAGGAAAATGAGCTTGGAATGGTGTGTAAGAAAGATGCAGTTAAGAAAATGTTTGAAAGTACAGTTGTGTATAATACGGAAGCGACTTTAGAAGACAATCGTGAAAATCTGGCTTCTATTTCATGCAAAAATGGAATAACAAGGTCTGTAAGTGATGAGGGACAATATCCTGAAAATATAGATTCTTTCCCTTGCAAAAATGGAAGCAAAACGTCTGTAAGTGATGATAGAGACGCCATTTCTGATGATGAGCAATGCATGTTTCTTGATCGGCATGAAAGGGATATCCAGGTATCGCCTGTTGAAATGTGTAAGAAGCTAGACAAATTTAGGGAAAGTAGGAAAATACCACCATACCGGAAAAGCCCTGTAAATAGACCAAATCAGTTATCCAAACATCCAAACAAAGATCAAAGAATTCTTGAGCAGCTGTCCTACTCGGATCACATGGAAAGTCATGGATCAGGGCTGAATGATTTTACATCATGTAAAAAGTTTGGGGTTCATCCAGGGTTTGATTTGAGCAACGATAAAAAGTTCATGAGTAGACAAGATTTAGAGTACCTCCAACAGTGCTACTTTGGCGCGTTTAGGAACAAATATGAGGGGGAATTGCTTGACTGTTCGATAAAGAAAGAAAACCATACAGACTCAAGTTTACATGAAGATTCTGTAAATATGTTTGAAAGAGACGACCGTATGAAAAGTCCAACAAACTCAAATTCAAAAACGTTTATGGATTACAAAATTAATTCCGGCCATTTCGATTCTACACAGGACAGGGGAAAATATTCTTTAAGTAGGAAGTATGGACATCGAGCAAGCATGGAAACTGTAGTGAGTGAGCAATACAAGAATGGAACTTTAGACAAGACGGAAATGGAGGGAGAAGTTGACGCCATTGGAACTGATGACTTAACAGGACATTATGATAATGGACATATTGATATGAGATTGGAGCCATGTGAACCCATCAATTTAAAAGTTGAAACAGAGGATAGGTTCCAAACGCCCGTTGTGAAGCTTGAACCTGGGACCGACTGTACATCGACCATTGAACAAATTCTTTCTGATCCCAATGTGCCAAATTTTATAGCTCAGAGCCATTCCCAAGACAACTCGCCGCTCTCTGCGACATCTACAATGCACCTCAACTTTTGTTGTAAGATATGTGGACAGAATTTTAAAAACCGCCAGTATCGTGACTTTCACGTTAAACTGCACAAATCTTCTCATCAGTATTTCTGTAATCTATGTAGTTTGGGTTTCGAAAACGAGATGGAATGTAAAAAACACCAGAACGAACATACAGAGCCCGTGTTTCAGTGTGAAAGTTGTGGGTACAGATGCACACGTGAGTTCCGCATGCGTGCACATAGGGAGATATGCGGATCCCCGAGTAAGATTTTCAAGTGTCCATTTTGCCACAAGCAGTTTGCTGCGCAGCGGTACATGCGGATCCACATTAAGTCGCACGACGCCCACAATATCCATACCTGTCCCGTGTGTCAGAACACTTACCCTCTGAAAAATTCCCTTCTTAAACATATGAAGAAAAAACACAGCCAGGATTAAACTATGAACCCTTTCCCACATACAACAAAGCTGCAGCAGATGATTTAGATAATAACTTGGCAAAGATACATGTATTAAAAAATCTCTGTCAATGAAAATATATTAATTGAAAAGAGTTGGTAATATTGAGGCAAAAATATGAAAAATCTCTGTCAATGAAAGTATAATAATTGACTTGAGTTGAAAACATTGGGTCAAAGCAGAGATTGCTCATTATGAGCAAATTTTCATATTGCCACTATGTTTTTGCTACAGAGGCATCAAAACTTGTTCATATGAGGGAAAGGATTAAATAGTAACTAAGAGCTGTAGATAAGGGGCATATTTCATAACCTGAAATCAATCTTTGATCTTCAAACCCTCTGCTGTGAGTACTCAAAATGTTTGACCTTCAAACCATATGCTGTGAGTACTCAAAACGTTTGACCTTGAAACCATTTGTTGTGAGTACTCAAAACCTTTGACCTTCAAACCATATGTTGTGAGTACTCAAAACCTTTGACCTTCAAACCGTAGGTTGTGAGTTCTCAAAACCTTTGACCTTCAAACCATATGTTGTGAGTACTTAAAACGTTTGACTTTCGAACTGTTTGTTGTGAGTACTCAACACCTTTGACCTTCAAACCAAATGTTGTGACTACTCACAACATCAAAACTTTGACCTTCAAACCATAGGTTGTGAGTACTAAAACCTTTGACCTTCAAACCATATGTTGTGAGTTCTCAAAACATTTGACCTTCAAACCATAAGTTGTGAGTATTCAACACCTTTGACCTTCAAACCATATGTTGTGAGTACTCAACACCTTTGACCTTCAAACCGTAGGTTGTGAGTACTCAAAACCTTTGATCTTCAAACCATATGTTGTGAGTTCTCAAAACATTTGACCTTCAAACCATAAGTTGTGAGTATTCAACACCTTTGACCTTCAAACCATAAGTTGTGAGTATTCAACACCTTTGACCTTCAAACCATATGTTGTAAGTACTCAAAACATTTGCCCAAGCGAGATGATTCTTTTAAGTTTTCACAGTAGGCTTTGAACCTTCCCTAAATACAACATTTCTATAGAAGATGACTTCCATTTTATTCCGGCAAATATACAACATCTCTTATTCATGAAAGTATAATAATTGAATGAATTTGAAAACATCGTGGCCAAAGGAGAAAGCGGTCATTATCAGCAATTTCTGCTTTTGTCACAATGTGTTCATATATGTTGCCTGCTGCAAACGCATTTAAATGTATTTGGAGCAATTCTTCCTTTTGCCACAATATTTCCTGCTCTATTCAATATTTAAACTTTCATTTATAGAGATTTTCCCTATTTTTGCCGAGATGATTTCAAAGACGAGATGTTTTCAAAGACGTCTACTACAGATTTGTTGTATGTGGGAAAGGGTTAACCTCTGCAAAACAGTTGATTCATGCTAATATTTCCCTCATATAAATCACCTTTCAGAAATATTGTGGCAAATAGGATCATTTGCTTATGAGGACTTTCTCCTTTTTTGACACTGTTAACTTGCATTACTGTTCATAACATGTTTGGAAAAATTGGCAATTTCTCCTTTTCCCTAAATGCTTTATACTCTGTTCCTAAAATAATTGTCCAGTTTTCCCAAAGTGTTTTCAAAGCTGACAATTAATTAGGAAACGGTTAAATCTTTCCCGTCTGCAGACGCATTTACAGCAGACAACTTCTGTAAGTATTGTGGCAATAGGAGAATTTCATCATGGTATTAATATTAATAATTTAATTGTCCCTGCCACAATATCCTTTTTATATATATTCAATAATAGTAATTTCGTTTAGAAAGAATCCCAAGATATTTTCAAAATTGTATGCAACATATGTATGTCTCTGAAAATAGTTCAAGGAAATACATATAAGGATTATGCCTACTAGGGGATTCTTTGCAGTGCAGTGGGTTCGTTTTGAATATGAGTATATAAGAGTCGTTGAATGATCCGTCTTATTGTATTCTCTTTCGCTAAAAGTGTAGGCTCAGATCAGCATTAGAATTGCTTTGGAAGAATGTTTTGTGGAGTACTGGTGTGAGAAACCAGGAAATGCATAAGAAGGAGAACTGGCCGCCGTGAAATAACTGAGAAATTGTTAAAAATGGCGTTAAACCTCAATCAAGCAGCATTAGAAGGCTCTTATAGAAACTGATGAAAGGGTGCTGCTCAGGGGCGTAGCTTGGCAATATTCAATGTGTAGGCCGCCTCTTGAGAAAATCAACATTGTGGACTGCGTAAAGTATCGACCCGGATCAGCCTAAGCATGCCACACAGGCCTACCCGGATAGACACTTTTCGCCTCCTGTGGAATTTTAGTTTCAGGAATAACTACTCTATACATCTATCCCCCTAAGACGGAATGTGTCGGCCGGATCAGTCTGCGCGGACAGCGCAGGCTGATCCAGTCGATACATTACGCAGATGTATATCGCCGCAGCTGCATTTTGAGAACAAATGTGTAGGCACGTGCCTACAGTGCCTAAAGGGAGCTACGCACCTGCTGCTATTAATGAATTTGAAATGGTAAAAAAAAAGAAAGTTGAGAAACCTCCAATTCTTGTGTAAAAGTTGGTGACATTGTTACGAAATGGCTTTGCATAGGTCTAGTTAAGAGGCAGTAACTTGTCCTCTCTACGTAATTGCTTCCTTAGTGCAGAACCAAACTCTATAGTGTAGGTACTCGAAAGAACTGTCTCAAGGATTTTAACCTGTTTTAACCATTTCCCACGTACGGCAAATCAGCAGAAGACTGAAATATCCAGGCATTATTATGGAATATCTATATGAATGACGACTTTTGAAAAAGACAAAAAAAAAAACCACTAGATGTGCAATGGTTAAACAGATTTCCCTTTCCTACGGTGTCGTACCTTATTATCCCTTTGACTGATGGAACCGACGTTCTGCAACGTGCCAGGAGTATAGAGCCAGTCCAGCCGGTGCAACAACCGCGCTGTCCGATCATGCTCTATACTGTTGGCTGCTCAACTCGACATTTCTATCTGGTTATTCCTATAATTGACTATGGACTCTTCCAAATGCAAAGTCGGACAATTCCATTTTAGAAATTAAGCATTCAAAGTGCTATCGAATTACATTTGTTTAGGGCAGACACCTATTAAAACAGCAATACAGCGAATAAGTGAGCTTGTATTCTTAACTTCCCATATCCAAGACTTTGAAAACTTCTAGGTAAAAATAAGGAAAATTTATGAACAGAGTTGAAAACAATCGGGACCCGGCCGGGTAGCTCAATTAGTAGCGTATCTGACTCGTGATCTGGAGGTCACGGGTTCGATACCCGGTTGCGGCGACATTCTTTCGGGCGATGTTTTCCATTGCCTCTCACCTCTGATCTATGTGAGAAAGTAGTCAGTGGCTTCGAAAGAATGTTGTGTAAGTACTGGTGTGGGAAAGCCAGGAAAACATGGGTAGGTGCACTGACCGCCGTGATATGACCAAAGCTGTTGAAAGCGGCGTTAAACTCCAAACAAACAAACAAACAAAAGAAAACAATCGGGCAAAGGTAAAACATTTGCTCGTTCAATTGCTCCCTTTGCCTCTATGCAGGGAGTCTTATCCTGCTCTATGATTTCAAAGGTAGTCTGCTGCAGACGCATCCAAATGCTTCGGTATGTTGGAAAGGGTTAATACCAATATGATACGACAAGTCGCACAGTTCTTTAGTTTATACTGTTATTTTAGACTTTCCATTTTAAACGAAATAAAATAAGTATACATATTATTAGACAAGTGTTTTAATTTCTTTTAAGTGCGTTGTTGATTTACTTATATATATGAAGCAGCTCATGGTTGACAATCTACCAACCAAATTACAGCTATTTCATAGTTGCTCTTTTATGATTGGTGGATTGGCAAAACTAGTTCACTAGATGTGGAGGTCGTGGGTCTGGCCTCCGAGCCAGATAGAGAAATATTTATAATTTGTTAGAGCGTCCACCCGAAGTGGATGATACCAGGGATGGATTCCCGGTCTGGTCATAGCAGATTGTGGAAATACCAGTCAATGTCCGTCCTCGGATGAAAGGTGTTCGGGGTTCGTATTGCGTCTGAATGACTGCCATAAGGAACAATTGACCCGATTGTACTGCCTTGAAATGTATCATAGCTGATGTGATGTCAAAAGCAGCGTTAAACAACTTTCAAGCAAATCTTAAACTAATAAAAATGTCATTGACGATATTTCATTGGCTGACGCAAAGGTCAATCTGAGACGACCTTAAAGAGGCAGTTATCGGATCTATAGATACGAGAGTATGCTACTGCAGCGAAGTTAGTTTAAACTAATTTATTTTATAGCGATTGCGAAACAATCTTTAACCTTTTCAGCGCCGAATTGTTTAAAGTAGACTCTTCCATGTTCAAACTCGGACGACTCTATTTTCATGTTATAGGATTTTTGGAATATTTTTATAACTCACGGCCAAACAATGCAGATTTCAGGTGAGACAGCTCGTTACGAGCTGACTCACCTGAATCTGCATTGTTTGCAAAAAGCTCAATATTGCCTTTGGCGCTGAAAGAGTTAAGCTTATATTAATCACGCTCGATGTCTGCTTCCTGGATGCTTAACCAGTACTCGCGCCGTTCCTGTGGAAAAATCTCACAGGATACGAACCCGGGGCCTTTGGTACAAGAGGCCGACGCTCTACCTCTGTACCACTGTCTTCCACGCGAAGTTTAGGTCTGGTTTTAAAGAGATCGGAGTAACATCCAATGTTCATTTACATAAAGTAACACAAACAATATGTTGGGGCATCCTGCAAGCATTATTTTATTTTTTAAAATCAACTCATTACAAATAATTGGCATACGAGCAAATAAAACAAGAGAAAAAAGAAAACAAATATACAACGAAAAAAATCCACAAAAAGTTTCCATACAGCATACTGAGCACAATTCAAACGTGTTGAAACCCCCGAAACGTTGGTAAGGTCGGGGTTGTTTCCATATTAAAATGAGTATAACAAAATGTACCAAAACGAGGGCGAAGACGTCAGGCGGAAGTAGAATCTGGTCCGGGCTAAGTGAGTATGTTTTGTAACTCGCATCATACCGAACATCATTTATCCTGCTCCTTGGCTGAAAAATAAATGGTAACACGTGCAGGATGACTTAGTCTCAACAAAAACTTCATGACTGAGCCGTCCCGCGTAAAGCATCGACGCGGATCAGCTTAAGCATGCCGCGCAGGCTAATCCGGACAGACACTTTTCGCCTCCTGTGGATTTTCTGTTCCAGGAATCATTACTCTATATCTCTATCCTACTGAGACGGAATGTGTCGGCCCGGATTAGCCTTCGCGGACTGCACAGGCTGATCTGGGTCGACACATTGCGCAGAGGCCATAATGTTGGGTTTTCTCGCGGGACGGCTCATGTGTCCGTATAAGCTCTGTTCATTGAAACCTTCCATGACTAATTGTCGAGAGTAAAGTATAGAAGTTGTAAGAACATCCGCGCCAGGATCGATACTGTTCGCTAATCTACTCAACAGTTTTATCTTTATTTTCCAGGACTCTTCAAAATGCAACGCATACGCTTTCCCTCATACGACAATTCTGCAGCAGACGACTTTGTACATATTTTGTCAAAAAGTGGAAAATTTCTATAATTGAATGGATAACCTATGACTTAAAGTGGAAAACATTGTGGCGAAAGGAGAAATTGCTCGGTTTGAGCAATTTCTTCTTTTGTCACTATGTTTTCAAAAATCCGTCTGCTGCAGAGGCGTCAGAAAGCGTCCATATGAGGGAAAGGGCTAAAAAGTCCAATTAAAAAAAATCAGTATTGAAAACGTCATTTGACTGGATTATCATACTACTTACAGCAGAGTACTGTTCAACAAGATGATCTGGTCTGTACTGCTGTTGTTGTTAAACAGGAACGGCAAAATAATAAACAATACTAGCAGACCCCCCCTGAACAAAGGAAAAGTACTCAGAACCAAAGCAGTGTAGACAATGAAAACGAATGAGACGTTTCAGTGTTGTGCAAGTTTTACTTTCGCGTATTATGAAGGTTTGCATTTCTCGATCGAGGTTCTATGAACAAGGTTTGATTTACACTAAAGTTAATTAGTACTAGTGTGAGATCGGTATGGCAAAATATTCGAATGGGCCCCGGTGTTTTTCTTGAATATAGTGATCTAAGCCAAACCGATGTTATAGATGGATAGAGAAGCGTTTCTTCTACCATCAAATGCCAAAACAATCTAGGATCGGGCTACTTTTAAACGTCTGCGAGGCGAAACACACGTGGAATACGCATACGTTCGATCCATTTGGGTATCACACTGGTGTTCTTTCTCTTAAATGAATGTTTAGATATAATTTAGTTGAAACTCTGAAGAGTTATACAATTTGTTTTCAACGATGTGTTATGCCACTTTCCAAATTACTACAGGTTGGCGTGTTTCTTCGCAAGGGTGTTTCGTGTCACTTTCCACAATGTTTCCGTCATAACACTGTCAGAACAGAACAGAACAGAACATAATATAAGCTTTGTTTATATATGGTTCATCTTGGAATGATCTACATTATACGTGTGCATACGAAACATATCAGACGATGACAACTGGTTTAATGCTAAACCTCTGTCTGGGTCTCTGTGCTATAGAACAGAACAGAACAGAACATAATTTTATTCATAATATAATACTAGTTAAAGCTCGAGCCGAAGGCTCGAGCGAAGCACGCCTATAGGTTACACGTACGAACACATCATACGAGATCAAAACAACGAGAATTCAGTACAATCTTACTGTTTTTCACATATCAAATCTCAACCATAGCACTTTTTTTCGGCCATTTTGCTTCCGGTCTTACTGGACGGACAAATTATCGTAACCTATTCATTTCGTAACCGGTAAAACCCACAAACACGATATTCGCATGTTTTGACAAATCAAAAAATACTTAGAACTAGAGAGAAAAATTAAATTAAATTCCTTCTCGATAAAGGAATGAAAACAAGGAATCTGATACGTGATAATTTGCGTGTAATTGCAATCGTTTTCTATTTTTAAAATAATATTTTCTCAACCGGAAGTAAACACATCCAAATGTGACGTCATTGCAACGAAAAGTCGTCATTGTAAGGCAAGTAATACATAAATAACAAAAGGAAAACGACAGGAATGGTAGGAAAAGATAGTTTGACTCGTCACAAATGGATTTCATTCACTGGAAGGACTTTATGAAGGCTAAGTCGACTATTCTTTCGTACCTGTCATCATTATTTCATGGATTTTATATCTTTGCAATATAGAGAAGCAATAAACACTTGAAAATGATTGTAAATATTTCAACGGAAGTTATCGTTCGTTACACTAGCCTCGGGTATTATTTTAACTGAAAAGAACGAACGATTCTGTTTCTGTATCGGCATAGCTATTTATTATATCAATAATTTGCTTAAAAATATAACTTCATTTTTAAATTATTTGTTAGTATCTGTTGGGAACGTTCTACGATGCTTTCGTCACATCGCGTGACGTCACATGGTGTGTATCGTTTTTGTCTGTATCTGTCATTTGAAGCCGAAGCCGTCTTGTCAAATGTTGACTCCACTCAAGAAAAAAGCTAAACTATCATATCTTCGACTGTCTAGTTGTATTGACTTTAAGACGTTTATCTATTTATTGCAGTAAATGTAGCAAACAAACAAAACTACAGTCAATTTCAAATTATTTGCCTTCAATTTACATTCTTTTTTGTACAGTTTAACAGTTTATGTCTATGACCTAGCCTTTGTCAAATCATGAAAGTATGACCAGAATCAGTTCACCCTGGTTTTGGGGTATACATAGTAAATGTCTTAAGCCATATATCCTCCAACCTGAAAGAGAGGAAAACACTTTCATGCCTTCAAATGAGTCTATTGTTTTAAAGAAATGATGTTATATGTGGACTATCAGTAAAACACATAACTTTTCTTTCAATAGGCTGAATTTCTAGTAGTTTCATATTTTTTTTATCCAAAATTTGTTTATTGATCAAACTCAAATGAGTCTATTGTTTTAAAGGAATGATGTCATATGTGGGCTATCAATAAAACACATGCTTTACTTTTCTTTCAACAGGCTGAATTTCTAGTAGATTTATCTTTTTTCTTTATCCAAAATGTGTTTATTGATCAAACTCAAATGAGTCCATTGTTTTAAAGAAATGATGTCATATATATGTGGACTATCAGTAAAACACATTACTTGTCTTTCAACAGGCTGCATTTCTAGTAGATTCATCTTTTTTTTTAACCAAAATTTGTTTATTGATCAAACTCAAATGAGTCATGATTGTTTAAAAGAAATGATGTCATATGGGGGCTATCAGTAACACACATTACTTTTCTTTCAAAAGTATAATAATTGACTTGAGTTGAAAACATTGGGTCAAAGCAGAGATTGCTCATTATGAGCAAATTTTCATATTGCCACTATGTTTTTAAAATTCCTCTGCTACAGAGGCATCAAAACTTGTTCATATGAGGGAAAGGATTAAATAGTAACTAAGAGCTGTAGATAAGGGGCATATTTCATAACCTGAAATCAATCTTTGATCTTCAAACCCTCTGCTGTGAGTACTCAAAACCTTTGACCTTCAAACCATATGCTGTGAGTACTCAAAACGTTTGACCTTGAAACCATTTGTTGTGAGTACTCAAAACCTTTGACCTTCAAACCATATGTTGTGAGTACTCAAAACCTTTGACCTTCAAACCATATGCTGTGAGTACTCAAAACGTTTGACCTTGAAACCATTTGTTGTGAGTACTCAAAACCTTTGACCTTCAAACCGTAGGTTGTGAGTACTCAAAACCTTTGACCTTCAAACCGTAGGTTGTGAGTACTCAAAACCTTTGACCTTCAAACCATATGTTGTGAGTACTTAAAACGTTTGACTTTCGAACTGTTTGTTGTGAGTACTCAACACCTTTGACCTTCAAACCAAATGTTGTGACTACTCACAACATCAAAACTTTGACCTTCAAACCATAGGTTGTGAGTACTAAAACCTTTGACCTTCAAACCATATGTTGTGACTACTCAAAACATTTGACCTTCAAACCGTAGGTTGTGAGTACTCAAAACGTTTGACTTTCAAACTGTTTGTTGTGAGTACTCAACACCTTTGACCTTCAAACCAAATGTTGTGAGTACTCAAAACCTTTGACCTTCAAACCATATGCTGTGAGTACTCAAAACGTTTGACCTTGAAACCATTTGTTGTGAGTACTCAAAACCTTTGACCTTCAAACCGTAGGTTGTGAGTACTCAAAACCTTTGACCTTCAAACCATATGTTGTGAGTACTTAAAACGTTTGACTTTCGAACTGTTTGTTGTGAGTACTCAACACCTTTGACCTTCAAACCAAATGTTGTGACTACTCACAACATCAAAACTTTGACCTTCAAACCATAGGTTGTGAGTACTAAAACCTTTGACCTTCAAACCATATGTTGTGACTACTCAAAACATTTGACCTTCAAACCATAAGTTGTGAGTATTCAACACCTTTGACCTTCAAACCATATGTTGTAAGTACTCAAAACATTTGCCCAAGCGAGATGATTCTTTTAAGTTTTCACAGTAGGCTTTGAACCTTCCCTAAATACAACATTTCTATAGAAGATGACTTCCATTTTATTCCGGCAAATATACAACATCTCTTATTCATGAAAGTATAATAATTGAATAAATTTTAAAACATCGTGGCCAAAGGAGAAAGCGGTCATTATCAGCAATTTCTGCTTTTGTCACAATGTGTTCATATATGTTGCCTGCTGCAAACGCATTTAAATGTATCTGGAGCAATTCTTTCTTTTGCCACAATATTTCCTGCTCTATTCAATATTTAAACTTTCATTTATAGAGATTTTCCCTATTTTTGCTGAGATGATTTCAAAGACGAGATGTTTTTCAAAGACGTCTACTACAGATTTGTTGTATGTGGGAAAGGGTTAACCTCTGCAAAACAGTTGATTCATGCTAATTTTTCCCTCATATAAATCACCTTTCAGAAATATTGTGGCAAATAGGATCATTTGCTTATGAGGACTTTCTCCTTTTTTGACACTGTTAACTTGCATTACTGTTCATAACATGTTTGGAAAAATTGGCAATTTCTCCTTTTCCCTAAATGCTTTATACTCTTGTTCCTAAAATAATTGTCAAGTTTTCCCAAAGTGTTTTCAAAGCTGACAAATAATTAGGAAACGGTTAAATCTTTCCCGTCTGCAGACGCATTTACAGCAGACAACTTCTGTAAGTATTGTGGCAATAGGAGAATTTCATCATGGTATTAATATTAATAATTTAATTGTCCATGCCACAATATCTTTTTTATATATATTCAATAATAGTAATTTCGTTTAGAAAGAATCCCAAGATATTTTCAAAATTGTATGCAACATATGTATGTCTCTGAAAATAGTTCAAGGAAATACATATAAGGATTATGCCTACTAGGGGATTCTTTGCAGTGCAGTGGGTTCGTTTTGAATATGAGTATATAAGAGTCGTTGAATGATCCGTCTTATTGTATTCTCTTTCGCTAAAAGTGTAGGCTCAGATCAGCATTAGAATTGCTTTGGAAGAATGTTTTGTGGAGTACTGGTGTGAGAAACCAGGAAATGCATAAGAAGGAGAACTGGCCGCCGTGAAATAACTGAGAAATTGTTAAAAATGGCGTTAAACCTCAATCAAGCAGCATTAGAAGGCTCTTATAGAAACTGATGAAAGGGTGCTGCTCAGGGGCGTAGCTTGGCAATATTCAATGTGTAGGCCGCCTCTTGAGAAAATCAACATTGTGGACTGCGTAAAGTATCGACCCGGATCAGCCTAAGCATGCCACACAGGCCTACCCGGATAGACACTTTTCGCCTCCTGTGGAATTTTAGTTTCAGGAATAACTACTCTATACATCTATCCCCCTAAGACGGAATGTGTCGGCCGGATCAGTCTGCGCGGACAGCGCAGGCTGATCCAGTCGATACATTACGCAGATGTATATCGCCGCAGCTGCATTTTGAGAACAAATGTGTAGGCACGTGCCTACAGTGCCTAAAGGGAGCTACGCACCTGCTGCTATTAATGAATTTGAAATGGTAAAAAAAAAGAAAGTTGAGAAACCTCCAATTCTTGTGTAAAAGTTGGTGACATTGTTACGAAATGGCTTTGCATAGGTCTAGTTAAGAGGCAGTAACTTGTCCTCTCTACGTAATTGCTTCCTTAGTGCAGAACCAAACTCTATAGTGTAGGTACTCGAAAGAACTGTCTCAAGGATTTTAACCTGTTTTAACCATTTCCCACGTACGGCAAATCAGCAGAAGACTGAAATATCCAGGCATTATTATGGAATATCTATATGAATGACGACTTTTGAAAAAGACAAAAAAAAAAACCACTAGATGTGCAATGGTTAAACAGATTTCCCTTTCCTACGGTGTCGTACCTTATTATCCCTTTGACTGATGGAACCGACGTTCTGCAACGTGCCAGGAGTATAGAGCCAGTCCAGCCGGTGCAACAACCGCGCTGTCCGATCATGCTCTATACTGTTGGCTGCTCAACTCGACATTTCTATCTGGTTATTCCTATAATTGACTATGGACTCTTCCAAATGCAAAGTCGGACAATTCCATTTTAGAAATTAAGCATTCAAAGTGCTATCGAATTACATTTGTTTAGGGCAGACACCTATTAAAACAGCAATACAGCGAATAAGTGAGCTTGTATTCTTAACTTCCCATATCCAAGACTTTGAAAACTTCTAGGTAAAAATAAGGAAAATTTATGAACAGAGTTGAAAACAATCGGGCAAAGGTAAAACATTTGCTCGTTCAATTGCTCCCTTTGCCTCTATGCAGGGAGTCTTATCCTGCTCTATGATTTCAAAGGTAGTCTGCTGCAGACGCATCCAAATGCTTCGGTATGTTGGAAAGGGTTAATACCAATATGATACGACAAGTCGCACAGTTCTTTAGTTTATACTGTTATTTTAGACTTTCCATTTTAAACGAAATAAAATAAGTATACATATTATTAGACAAGTGTTTTAATTTCTTTTAAGTGCGTTGTTGATTTACTTATATATATGAAGCAGCTCATGGTTGACAATCTACCAACCAAATTACAGCTATTTCATAGTTGCTCTTTTATGATTGGTGGATTGGCAAAACTAGTTCACTAGATGTGGAGGTCGTGGGTCTGGCCTCCGAGCCAGATAGAGAAATATTTATAATTTGTTAGAGCGTCCACCCGAAGTGGATGATACCAGGGATGGATTCCCGGTCTGGTCATAGCAGATTGTGGAAATACCAGTCAATGTCCGTCCTCGGATGAAAGGTGTTCGGGGTTCGTATTGCGTCTGAATGACTGCCATAAGGAACAATTGACCCGATTGTACTGCCTTGAAATGTATCATAGCTGATGTGATGTCAAAAGCAGCGTTAAACAACTTTCAAGCAAATCTTAAACTAATAAAAATGTCATTGACGATATTTCATTGGCTGACGCAAAGGTCAATCTGAGACGACCTTAAAGAGGCAGTTATCGGATCTATAGATACGAGAGTATGCTACTGCAGCGAAGTTAGTTTAAACTAATTTATTTTATAGCGATTGCGAAACAATCTTTAACCTTTTCAGCGCCGAATTGTTTAAAGTAGACTCTTCCATGTTCAAACTCGGACGACTCTATTTTCATGTTATAGGATTTTTGGAATATTTTTATAACTCACGGCCAAACAATGCAGATTTCAGGTGAGACAGCTCGTTACGAGCTGACTCACCTGAATCTGCATTGTTTGCAAAAAGCTCAATATTGCCTTTGGCGCTGAAAGAGTTAAGCTTATATTAATCACGCTCGATGTCTGCTTCCTGGATGCTTAACCAGTACTCGCGCCGTTCCTGTGGAAAAATCTCACAGGATACGAACCCGGGGCCTTTGGTACAAGAGGCCGACGCTCTACCTCTGTACCACTGTCTTCCACGCGAAGTTTAGGTCTGGTTTTAAAGAGATCGGAGTAACATCCAATGTTCATTTACATAAAGTAACACAAACAATATGTTGGGGCATCCTGCAAGCATTATTTTATTTTTTAAAATCAACTCATTACAAATAATTGGCATACGAGCAAATAAAACAAGAGAAAAAAGAAAACAAATATACAACGAAAAAAATCCACAAAAAGTTTCCATACAGCATACTGAGCACAATTCAAACGTGTTGAAACCCCCGAAACGTTGGTAAGGTCGGGGTTGTTTCCATATTAAAATGAGTATAACAAAATGTACCAAAACGAGGGCGAAGACGTCAGGCGGAAGTAGAATCTGGTCCGGGCTAAGTGAGTATGTTTTGTAACTCGCATCATACCGAACATCATTTATCCTGCTCCTTGGCTGAAAAATAAATGGTAACACGTGCAGGATGACTTAGTCTCAACAAAAACTTCATGACTGAGCCGTCCCGCGTAAAGCATCGACGCGGATCAGCTTAAGCATGCCGCGCAGGCTAATCCGGACAGACACTTTTCGCCTCCTGTGGATTTTCTGTTCCAGGAATCATTACTCTATATCTCTATCCTACTGAGACGGAATGTGTCGGCCCGGATTAGCCTTCGCGGACTGCACAGGCTGATCTGGGTCGACACATTGCGCAGAGGCCATAATGTTGGGTTTTCTCGCGGGACGGCTCATGTGTCCGTATAAGCTCTGTTCATTGAAACCTTCCATGACTAATTGTCGAGAGTAAAGTATAGAAGTTGTAAGAACATCCGCGCCAGGATCGATACTGTTCGCTAATCTACTCAACAGTTTTATCTTTATTTTCCAGGACTCTTCAAAATGCAACGCATACGCTTTCCCTCATACGACAATTCTGCAGCAGACGACTTTGTACATATTTTGTCAAAAAGTGGAAAATTTCTATAATTGAATAGATAACCTATGACTTAAAGTGGAAAACATTGTGGCGAAAGGAGAAATTGCTCGGTTTGAGCAATTTCTTCTTTTGTCACTATGTTTTCAAAAATCCGTCTGCTGCAGAGGCGTCAGAAAGCGTCCATATGAGGGAAAGGGCTAAAAAGTCCAATTAAAAAAAATCAGTATTGAAAACGTCATTTGACTGGATTATCATACTACTTACAGCAGAGTACTGTTCAACAAGATGATCTGGTCTGTACTGCTGTTGTTGTTAAACAGGAACGGCAAAATAATAAACAATACTAGCAGACCCCCCCTGAACAAAGGAAAAGTACTCAGAACCAAAGCAGTGTAGACAATGAAAACGAATGAGACGTTTCAGTGTTGTGCAAGTTTTACTTTCGCGTATTATGAAGGTTTGCATTTCTCGATCGAGGTTCTATGAACAAGGTTTGATTTACACTAAAGTTAATTAGTACTAGTGTGAGATCGGTATGGCAAAATATTCGAATGGGCCCCGGTGTTTTTCTTGAATATAGTGATCTAAGCCAAACCGATGTTATAGATGGATAGAGAAGCGTTTCTTCTACCATCAAATGCCAAAACAATCTAGGATCGGGCTACTTTTAAACGTCTGCGAGGCGAAACACACGTGGAATACGCATACGTTCGATCCATTTGGGTATCACACTGGTGTTCTTTCTCTTAAATGAATGTTTAGATATAATTTAGTTGAAACTCTGAAGAGTTATACAATTTGTTTTCAACGATGTGTTATGCCACTTTCCAAATTACTACAGGTTGGCGTGTTTCTTCGCAAGGGTGTTTCGTGTCACTTTCCACAATGTTTCCGTCATAACACTGTCAGAACAGAACAGAACAGAACATAATATAAGCTTTGTTTATATATGGTTCATCTTGGAATGATCTACATTATACGTGTGCATACGAAACATATCAGACGATGACAACTGGTTTAATGCTAAACCTCTGTCTGGGTCTCTGTGCTATAGAACAGAACAGAACAGAACATAATTTTATTCATAATATAATACTAGTTAAAGCTCGAGCCGAAGGCTCGAGCGAAGCACGCCTATAGGTTACACGTACGAACACATCATACGAGATCAAAACAACGAGAATTCAGTACAATCTTACTGTTTTTCACATATCAAATCTCAACCATAGCACTTTTTTTCGGCCATTTTGCTTCCGGTCTTACTGGACGGACAAATTATCGTAACCTATTCATTTCGTAACCGGTAAAACCCACAAACACGATATTCGCATGTTTTGACAAATCAAAAAATACTTAGAACTAGAGAGAAAAATTAAATTAAATTCCTTCTCGATAAAGGAATGAAAACAAGGAATCTGATACGTGATAATTTGCGTGTAATTGCAATCGTTTTCTATTTTTAAAATAATATTTTCTCAACCGGAAGTAAACACATCCAAATGTGACGTCATTGCAACGAAAAGTCGTCATTGTAAGGCAAGTAATACATAAATAACAAAAGGAAAACGACAGGAATGGTAGGAAAAGATAGTTTGACTCGTCACAAATGGATTTCATTCACTGGAAGGACTTTATGAAGGCTAAGTCGACTATTCTTTCGTACCTGTCATCATTATTTCATGGATTTTATATCTTTGCAATATAGAGAAGCAATAAACACTTGAAAATGATTGTAAATATTTCAACGGAAGTTATCGTTCGTTACACTAGCCTCGGGTATTATTTTAACTGAAAAGAACGAACGATTCTGTTTCTGTATCGGCATAGCTATTTATTATATCAATAATTTGCTTAAAAATATAACTTCATTTTTAAATTATTTGTTAGTATCTGTTGGGAACGTTCTACGATGCTTTCGTCACATCGCGTGACGTCACATGGTGTGTATCGTTTTTGTCTGTATCTGTCATTTGAAGCCGAAGCCGTCTTGTCAAATGTTGACTCCACTCAAGAAAAAAGCTAAACTATCATATCTTCGACTGTCTAGTTGTATTGACTTTAAGACGTTTATCTATTTATTGCAGTAAATGTAGCAAACAAACAAAACTACAGTCAATTTCAAATTATTTGCCTTCAATTTACATTCTTTTTTGTACAGTTTAACAGTTTATGTCTATGACCTAGCCTTTGTCAAATCATGAAAGTATGACCAGAATCAGTTCACCCTGGTTTTGGGGTATACATAGTAAATGTCTTAAGCCATATATCCTCCAACCTGAAAGAGAGGAAAACACTTTCATGCCTTCAAATGAGTCTATTGTTTTAAAGAAATGATGTTATATGTGGACTATCAGTAAAACACATAACTTTTCTTTCAATAGGCTGAATTTCTAGTAGTTTCATATTTTTTTTATCCAAAATTTGTTTATTGATCAAACTCAAATGAGTCTATTGTTTTAAAGGAATGATGTCATATGTGGGCTATCAATAAAACACATGCTTTACTTTTCTTTCAACAGGCTGAATTTCTAGTAGATTTATCTTTTTTCTTTATCCAAAATGTGTTTATTGATCAAACTCAAATGAGTCCATTGTTTTAAAGAAATGATGTCATATATATGTGGACTATCAGTAAAACACATTACTTGTCTTTCAACAGGCTGCATTTCTAGTAGATTCATCTTTTTTTTTAACCAAAATTTGTTTATTGATCAAACTCAAATGAGTCATGATTGTTTAAAAGAAATGATGTCATATGGGGGCTATCAGTAACACACATTACTTTTCTTTCAAAAGTATAATAATTGACTTGAGTTGAAAACATTGGGTCAAAGCAGAGATTGCTCATTATGAGCAAATTTTCATATTGCCACTATGTTTTTAAAATTCCTCTGCTACAGAGGCATCAAAACTTGTTCATATGAGGGAAAGGATTAAATAGTAACTAAGAGCTGTAGATAAGGGGCATATTTCATAACCTGAAATCAATCTTTGATCTTCAAACCCTCTGCTGTGAGTACTCAAAACCTTTGACCTTCAAACCATATGCTGTGAGTACTCAAAACGTTTGACCTTGAAACCATTTGTTGTGAGTACTCAAAACCTTTGACCTTCAAACCATATGTTGTGAGTACTCAAAACCTTTGACCTTCAAACCATATGCTGTGAGTACTCAAAACGTTTGACCTTGAAACCATTTGTTGTGAGTACTCAAAACCTTTGACCTTCAAACCGTAGGTTGTGAGTACTCAAAACCTTTGACCTTCAAACCGTAGGTTGTGAGTACTCAAAACCTTTGACCTTCAAACCATATGTTGTGAGTACTTAAAACGTTTGACTTTCGAACTGTTTGTTGTGAGTACTCAACACCTTTGACCTTCAAACCAAATGTTGTGACTACTCACAACATCAAAACTTTGACCTTCAAACCATAGGTTGTGAGTACTAAAACCTTTGACCTTCAAACCATATGTTGTGACTACTCAAAACATTTGACCTTCAAACCGTAGGTTGTGAGTACTCAAAACGTTTGACTTTCAAACTGTTTGTTGTGAGTACTCAACACCTTTGACCTTCAAACCAAATGTTGTGAGTACTCAAAACCTTTGACCTTCAAACCATATGCTGTGAGTACTCAAAACGTTTGACCTTGAAACCATTTGTTGTGAGTACTCAAAACCTTTGACCTTCAAACCGTAGGTTGTGAGTACTCAAAACCTTTGACCTTCAAACCATATGTTGTGAGTACTTAAAACGTTTGACTTTCGAACTGTTTGTTGTGAGTACTCAACACCTTTGACCTTCAAACCAAATGTTGTGACTACTCACAACATCAAAACTTTGACCTTCAAACCATAGGTTGTGAGTACTAAAACCTTTGACCTTCAAACCATATGTTGTGACTACTCAAAACATTTGACCTTCAAACCATAAGTTGTGAGTATTCAACACCTTTGACCTTCAAACCATATGTTGTAAGTACTCAAAACATTTGCCCAAGCGAGATGATTCTTTTAAGTTTTCACAGTAGGCTTTGAACCTTCCCTAAATACAACATTTCTATAGAAGATGACTTCCATTTTATTCCGGCAAATATACAACATCTCTTATTCATGAAAGTATAATAATTGAATAAATTTTAAAACATCGTGGCCAAAGGAGAAAGCGGTCATTATCAGCAATTTCTGCTTTTGTCACAATGTGTTCATATATGTTGCCTGCTGCAAACGCATTTAAATGTATCTGGAGCAATTCTTTCTTTTGCCACAATATTTCCTGCTCTATTCAATATTTAAACTTTCATTTATAGAGATTTTCCCTATTTTTGCTGAGATGATTTCAAAGACGAGATGTTTTTCAAAGACGTCTACTACAGATTTGTTGTATGTGGGAAAGGGTTAACCTCTGCAAAACAGTTGATTCATGCTAATTTTTCCCTCATATAAATCACCTTTCAGAAATATTGTGGCAAATAGGATCATTTGCTTATGAGGACTTTCTCCTTTTTTGACACTGTTAACTTGCATTACTGTTCATAACATGTTTGGAAAAATTGGCAATTTCTCCTTTTCCCTAAATGCTTTATACTCTTGTTCCTAAAATAATTGTCAAGTTTTCCCAAAGTGTTTTCAAAGCTGACAAATAATTAGGAAACGGTTAAATCTTTCCCGTTTGCAGACGCATTTACAGCAGACAACTTCTGTAAGTATTGTGGCAATAGGAGAATTTCATCATGGTATTAATATTAATAATTTAATTGTCCATGCCACAATATCTTTTTTATATATATTCAATAATAGTAATTTCGTTTAGAAAGAATCCCAAGATATTTTCAAAATTGTATGCAACATATGTATGTCTCTGAAAATAGTTCAAGGAAATACATATAAGGATTATGCCTACTAGGGGATTCTTTGCAGTGCAGTGGGTTCGTTTTGAATATGAGTATATAAGAGTCGTTGAATGATCCGTCTTATTGTATTCTCTTTCGCTAAAAGTGTAGGCTCAGATCAGCATTAGAATTGCTTTGGAAGAATGTTTTGTGGAGTACTGGTGTGAGAAACCAGGAAATGCATAAGAAGGAGAACTGGCCGCCGTGAAATAACTGAGAAATTGTTAAAAATGGCGTTAAACCTCAATCAAGCAGCATTAGAAGGCTCTTATAGAAACTGATGAAAGGGTGCTGCTCAGGGGCGTAGCTTGGCAATATTCAATGTGTAGGCCGCCTCTTGAGAAAATCAACATTGTGGACTGCGTAAAGTATCGACCCGGATCAGCCTAAGCATGCCACACAGGCCTACCCGGATAGACACTTTTCGCCTCCTGTGGAATTTTAGTTTCAGGAATAACTACTCTATACATCTATCCCCCTAAGACGGAATGTGTCGGCCGGATCAGTCTGCGCGGACAGCGCAGGCTGATCCAGTCGATACATTACGCAGATGTATATCGCCGCAGCTGCATTTTGAGAACAAATGTGTAGGCACGTGCCTACAGTGCCTAAAGGGAGCTACGCACCTGCTGCTATTAATGAATTTGAAATGGTAAAAAAAAAGAAAGTTGAGAAACCTCCAATTCTTGTGTAAAAGTTGGTGACATTGTTACGAAATGGCTTTGCATAGGTCTAGTTAAGAGGCAGTAACTTGTCCTCTCTACGTAATTGCTTCCTTAGTGCAGAACCAAACTCTATAGTGTAGGTACTCGAAAGAACTGTCTCAAGGATTTTAACCTGTTTTAACCATTTCCCACGTACGGCAAATCAGCAGAAGACTGAAATATCCAGGCATTATTATGGAATATCTATATGAATGACGACTTTTGAAAAAGACAAAAAAAAAAACCACTAGATGTGCAATGGTTAAACAGATTTCCCTTTCCTACGGTGTCGTACCTTATTATCCCTTTGACTGATGGAACCGACGTTCTGCAACGTGCCAGGAGTATAGAGCCAGTCCAGCCGGTGCAACAACCGCGCTGTCCGATCATGCTCTATACTGTTGGCTGCTCAACTCGACATTTCTATCTGGTTATTCCTATAATTGACTATGGACTCTTCCAAATGCAAAGTCGGACAATTCCATTTTAGAAATTAAGCATTCAAAGTGCTATCGAATTACATTTGTTTAGGGCAGACACCTATTAAAACAGCAATACAGCGAATAAGTGAGCTTGTATTCTTAACTTCCCATATCCAAGACTTTGAAAACTTCTAGGTAAAAATAAGGAAAATTTATGAACAGAGTTGAAAACAATCGGGCAAAGGTAAAACATTTGCTCGTTCAATTGCTCCCTTTGCCTCTATGCAGGGAGTCTTATCCTGCTCTATGATTTCAAAGGTAGTCTGCTGCAGACGCATCCAAATGCTTCGGTATGTTGGAAAGGGTTAATACCAATATGATACGACAAGTCGCACAGTTCTTTAGTTTATACTGTTATTTTAGACTTTCCATTTTAAACGAAATAAAATAAGTATACATATTATTAGACAAGTGTTTTAATTTCTTTTAAGTGCGTTGTTGATTTACTTATATATATGAAGCAGCTCATGGTTGACAATCTACCAACCAAATTACAGCTATTTCATAGTTGCTCTTTTATGATTGGTGGATTGGCAAAACTAGTTCACTAGATGTGGAGGTCGTGGGTCTGGCCTCCGAGCCAGATAGAGAAATATTTATAATTTGTTAGAGCGTCCACCCGAAGTGGATGATACCAGGGATGGATTCCCGGTCTGGTCATAGCAGATTGTGGAAATACCAGTCAATGTCCGTCCTCGGATGAAAGGTGTTCGGGGTTCGTATTGCGTCTGAATGACTGCCATAAGGAACAATTGACCCGATTGTACTGCCTTGAAATGTATCATAGCTGATGTGATGTCAAAAGCAGCGTTAAACAACTTTCAAGCAAATCTTAAACTAATAAAAATGTCATTGACGATATTTCATTGGCTGACGCAAAGGTCAATCTGAGACGACCTTAAAGAGGCAGTTATCGGATCTATAGATACGAGAGTATGCTACTGCAGCGAAGTTAGTTTAAACTAATTTATTTTATAGCGATTGCGAAACAATCTTTAACCTTTTCAGCGCCGAATTGTTTAAAGTAGACTCTTCCATATTCAAACTCGGACGACTCTATTTTCATGTTATAGGATTTTTGGAATATTTTTATAACTCACGGCCAAACAATGCAGATTTCAGGTGAGACAGCTCGTTACGAGCTGACTCACCTGAATCTGCATTGTTTGCAAAAAGCTCAATATTGCCTTTGGCGCTGAAAGAGTTAAGCTTATATTAATCACGCTCGATGTCTGCTTCCTGGATGCTTAACCAGTACTCGCGCCGTTCCTGTGGAAAAATCTCACGGGATACGAACCCGGGGCCTTTGGTACAAGAAGCCGACGCTCTACCTCTGTACCACTGTCTTCCACGCGAAGTTTAGGTCTGGTTTTAAAGAGATTGGAGTAACATCCAATGTTCATTTACATAAAGTAACACAAACAATATGTTGGGGCATCCTGCAAGCATTATTTTATTTTTTAAAATCAACTCATTACAAATAATTGGCATACGAGCAAATAAAACAAGAGAAAAAAGAAAACAAATATACAACGAAAAAAATCCACAAAAAGTTTCCATACAGCATACTGAGCACAATTCAAACGTGTTGAAACCCCCGAAACGTTGGTAAGGTCGGGGTTGTTTCCATATTAAAATGAGTATAACAAAATGTACCAAAACGAGGGCGAAGACGTCAGGCGGAAGTAGAATCTGGTCCGGGCTAAGTGAGTATGTTTTGTAACTCGCATCATACCGAAGATCATTTATCCTGCTCCTTGGCTGAAAAATAAATGGTAACACGTGCAGGATGACTTAGTCTCAACAAAAACTTCATGACTGAGCCGTCCCGCGTAAAGCATCGACGCGGATCAGCTTAAGCATGCCGCGCAGGCTAATCCGGACATACACGTTTCGCCTCCTGTGGATTTTCTGTTCCAGGAATCATTACTCTATATCTCTATCCTACTGAGACGGAATGTGTCGGCCCGCATTAGCCTTCGCGGACTGCACAGGCTGATCTGGGTTGACACATTGCGCAGAGGCCATAATGTTGGGTTTTCTCGCGGGACGGCTCATGTGTCCGTATAAGCTCTATTCATTGAAACCTTCCATGACTAATTGTCAAGAGTAAAGTATAGAAGTTGTAAGAACATCCGCGCCAGGATCGATACTGTTCGCTAATCTACTCAACAGTTTTATCTTGATATTCCCGGACTCTTCAAAATGCAGCGCTTAACCCTTTCCCTCATACGACAATTCTGCAGCAGACGACTTTGAACATATTTTGTCAAAAAGTGGAAAATCTCTATAATTGAATGGATAACCTATGACTAAAAGTGGAAAACATTGTGGCGAAAGGAGAAATTGCTCGTTTTGAGCAATTTCTTCTTTTGTCATTATGTTTTCAAAAATCCGTCTGCTGCATAGGCGTCAGAAAGCGTCTATATGAGGGAAAGGGCTAAAAGGTCCAATTAAAAAATTCAGTATTGAAAAGGTCATTTGACCGGATTATCATACTACTTACAGCAGAGTACTGTTCAACAAGATGATCTGGTCTGTACTGCTGTTGTTGTTAAACAGGAACGGCAAAATAATAAACAACACTAGCAGACCCCCTGAAAAAGAAAAAAAGTACTCGGAATCAAAGCACTGTAGACACTGAGAACGAATGAGACGTTTCAGTTGCACTTTGAAGTTTTGTGCAACTTTTACATTCGTGTATAATCAAGGTTTTCATTCGTGTATGATCAAGGTTTACATTCGTGTATGATCAAGGTTTACATTCGTGTATAGTCAAGGTTTACATTCGTGTATAATCAAGGTTTACATTTCTCGAGGTTTTAGAGTCTGATTGAATATATGGCAGACAAAATAATACTTTCGTATAGACGGCAGAGCAAAGGTCAACTGACGGTTGTCCATGACCTTTGAGTAATAATTTGAATACTTATTACTAATAAGAAGTGGATCTTTCATCAATCGTTATAGATACAATACTACGGACTTAACTATATTACATGAATTTTTAAGTTTCATGGTATATACAGGAAACGCCAATATTTATACATATATATATATATAAATCAGCGTTAAAGCCATCGTAAAATACTATTAACTCTTTGACCGCTCGAACCAATGGTGTGAAGCCTGGGGCACTAATATAGAGCGTGATCAGTATACGCATCTTCGCCACATCTAACCGAACTGGTTAATTTTGGCTGCTGAACTTAACCTTCTTTACTTGAAACTCCTAAAATTGTATATATCGACTCGTGCAAATGCGTCGTTGGACAAGTCCGTTTTAAAGAAAATCTGTCTTAAAAGGGCTCACTCTTTCAGCGCCAATGGCAATATTGACAGTTTTGAAAACAATACAGATTCAGGTGAGTTAGCTAGTAACGATCCGTCTCACCTGAAATCAGCATTGTTTGGCTTTTAGTTATCAACATATTCATAACATCTTGAGAAATGGAGACGCCCAATTTTGAACATGGAAGAGTATACTTTAAACAATTCGGCGTAGATTAATCAGCCAACTTACAAATCCAACTTTGACCTCCTCTTCTCCCGCCCTGCTGGTTGTAGTAGCTAGGATAACCGTACTGGCCATACTGGGAGACTGCCAGCTCGAAGCAAAGGCAGCTTAGCGCAAACACTGTCAGGATAGATACCTTCATTGCTCGTCTAGATAGAAAAAAAAGAAGAAAATTTGAAATATTTATCGGGTTTTATAAAAACATCAGCTGGCAAGCAAAGGCAGCTTAGCGCAAACACTTTCATGATTAAAACCTTCATGGCTCGTCTAGATAGTAAAAAAAGAAAATTTAAACTATTTATCTGGTTTTATAAAACGTCTATTATTATTATTATTACTGTTATTATTGATAAGAGTTTCAGATATTGCGGTGGCACAATCTTACAACAGCTTTTTAGTTCAGTTCAGTTTAAAAGACTCTTCAATTAACACTATTCATCAAAAACGGTAATAATTTCGTACACGGTTTAAGAACAGAACACTTTATTTGCTAAACATATTCATTGATTTTACAAGTTTTATAAACATAGATAATAATAAAAGTGATATTGCATCTTATAATACAAACAATATAAACTATACAACAATACATGCACAAAGCGTAAACACGGTTCTTTATGAGATCATTAGTTTCATTCTAACATTTCTAGCGGCTATGCATATTAAAATACATTTGTTCAAAAGCTGTATCGAAGACTCAATAACTTAATCGATAATTGAGCCGCCCCGCGAGAAAACCAACAGTGTGGATTCTGCGTAAAGCATCGACCCGGATCAGCCTAAGCATGCATGCCACGCAGGCTGACCCGGACAGACACTTTTCGCCCCCCCTGTTGATTTTCTGTTTCAGGAATCATTACTGTATACCCCTGAGACGGAATGTGTCGGACCGGATCAGTCTGCGCGGACTGCGCAGGCTGATCCGGGTCGATACATTACGCAGAGGCCATAATGTTGGTTTATTTCTAACGGGACGGCTCATTAACCTTATAAAACTGTATTAATATCCTTTATATAACCCGTGTCGTTCAAGCGACACTGTTCGAGACACTTCTAAAGGGTGTTCTGAAGAACCTTTACAACTAAGCAATCTAGAATAAGCTTATAACCAAGGTTATAATATATTCGTTCACAATGTTAGTTAAATAGAAACTTTGTTAAGATGGTCTCATCTGGTTCGCCACATTTTGTCTGTACAGGTTTGGATCACATGTTTTTCACAAAAAGTGCGGTCATGCACACTCGGTTAATCAGAGTGATCCGAATCAGTACAGATCAACTAAGACATCTTGGTGATTTTGCAAAAATAATATTTAATTTTTAATATAACAAAAATATATGCATACATACGTTTGCAGGATTCCGGACTGCCTGACAGATTAGTGGGTCTGTGGCGCTCTCAATTCGAAGTCAACGTTTTATACTGACCCCAAATATCAACTTCCGATGGTCGTCACCAAAACACAGTTTATTCATTTACGAATAGGCAGACGCGGTTTTTAGGCTTATTTTAGGCCCCGCCCCTTAAGTTCACGCATCGTTCTATAAACGGAAGGTGACATATTTAGATGGAGGCGTAACTGGTCATCAAAAAGTTACCGGACATCAAATGTTAATCGGACTAAGTCGTTAAATTGACAAGCAGATAACGCGAACATGTTCTTAACCCTTTCCCTCATATAGACGCTTTCTGACGCCTCTGCAGCAGACGGCTTTTTGAAAACATAGTGACAAAAGAAGAAATTGCACAAAACGTGCAATTTCTCCTTTTGCCACAATGTTTTCCACTTTTTGTCATAGGTTATCCATTCAATTATGGAGATGTTCTATGTTTTGACAAAATACGTTCAAAGTCGTCTGCTGCAGAATTGTCATATGAGGGAAAGGGTTAACCATAGTTTAACACTTTTCCCGGTACAATCGCCCTTTGTGGGCGAGCGAACTTGAGACAACTTTGGGGAAAAATACGAAGTGGCTTGAAACAAACAGTGTTTTACATGTATGCATGATGATTTCAATAACTTTGTCCAAATTTATCAAATTTTACATTGTATCTATTATCTTTCATCTGATATGTTCAGAGGAGACAACTCGATGTGAATGGTTGTTTCGAATTTTGAGTCCTTGGTATTATGAGTGTTTCCTAATACGAGAAACGAGTGCGATAAGCTATATAGCGCTATATAATATGCTTGGCGTTCTTATCGATCGATAGAGTGGCGGGGTAGTCCAGTGGTTAACACACTGGACTGTCAATACAGAGGTCTGGGGTTCAAATCCCGGTCCCGGTTCTGGAAATTTAAGGGGTGCTTTTAAGCGTCTCCCACCCAACTAGAGGTTAAGTACTGGTCGGTGCTATACACTGGGCACGTAAAAGAACCAAGGGGTCTTTTCGGAAAGAGCTAGGGTATCGCACCCTGACTCCCTTGTATCTAACTTTGTCTGCTCGCCAAATAGTTAATTCTGCACGGCGAGGGTAAATAAAAGATTGAACGTCAAAAGTTGGGGCTCACGACTGTAACAGAATGACGTCCGGTTTGACGTTGTAAAACATTGAACGCAGTTTTCATTAAATCCGTACAATGCATATGGTCTATGAAAGACCGGATTTAAATGTTTTTAACGCGCGAGTTTTCTCCATTCTATGTTTGAAGTCATTGTGTGTATGTGTATGTGATTCTTGCGCCTTTCTTGCGTTAAATTTTCTTACATTTTCTCTCTGACGTATACGCTTGTTTTCTATTTTGTTTAGTTTGTCCCTGGACGCGATTCTCTGATTACTTTTGTTCGTACCCTCCTTGCTTTCTGACAGCAGTTTCCGTTGTTTATTATTTTGAATTGCACAATCATATTTTTTATTCGATTGGGAGGTTTTTAGATCGTTTTAACCAGCGGTAATACTCAAAAGTACCCTTTGGCGGCGTCTCTATAAAAAGTACACGTAAAAAACGTTAAAAAACGCTCAAAGGGGACAAAATGTCAGTTATGACAAAATTATGATATTTCATTCAATATCAACACATTAATTAAACCCGTTGAAATTTAAAAACAATGTTCTAGACGTATGTTGAAAATAAACTCAAAATGGTAAAATGAAATACACAGTTTTAATTATTTGTGTTTAATTCTTAACGCTATCAGTATAAATGATGTTTTTTGGTGAAAGGGGACATTTTATCAGTGAAAATAACCTGAATAAAAATAACGGTTTTTGATGCTAGAATACGCTAAAATTTTATTTACAGAAATTCTGGTTCAGACGTATTTTCCATGCAAAATGTTGTAGTATTTTGCTTAAATAGCAAGCCTCATTTTTAATTTATAAAAATTAGTATGATAAAATACACCCTTTTTTAAGCTGAATTACACAATTTTGTTTTTTCCTTAACGATATCCATCTTCTTGGAGGTCTTGTTTATTGCCGTCAAAATTACGTTATTTTCTTTAATACGTATACGACGTCGGTTGATAAATTTTCTTGCGATTTTCTTAAAAAATGTAATTTTAAGAATATGTTTCGTATACTTAGTTGGAACATTTTGTTACAAATTACAACGTCATTTTTAAGCGCATTCCGTGCAAACTATCTTTTTATAAATAAACTCGTTTACCAAAGATAATAATAAAGGTCATGCATCCGAAGTATATTTTATTTCCTTTGTAATCATACCAAAGTCATACATGCAGCTGTAAAAATGGCGAAGATATTGAAGATTAATGGTCAACGTGTGACAAAATCTTGCGTGAGCCCCAACTTTTGACGTTCAATCTTAAAACAAACAATAAATAAATATCGATCGATATCCCGCATTATAAGTACAAGGTTTATCTACCCGCTTATTGAGGTCAGTTTTGTAAAGACGACAAGCAATTGGGCGCTTATCGCACTCGTTTCTCGTATTAGAAGTCCCAGGTATTTCCAATTCCAGAAGCCTTCATTGATACTTAGCCCTACATTGTGGTTACTCAAAAGAATCGTCTCAGAGAGACGATTCTTTTGAGTACCCACAACATAGGGTTTGGTTGAGTTATGAGAGAGATGATGTGTGGAAAAGACCAGATAACTCATCATTATCTAGTCTGGTATAGCGTCTTTGATTGTATTTTCCTACACGCGCCATTGAAGAAAAGAAGTTCCTGTTTCCTTTTTCCACATACATCACACCTGCAGCAGACGACCTCGAAAACATATAATCAGAAACACAAAAAATCTCTATAAATAAAGGTTTAATTACTGAAATAAGTTGAAAACATTGTGGTAAAGGGAGAAATTGCTCGTTTTGAATTAATTTGAGGATTAAAGGGTTTGTAAAGGGTTAATGCTCGATCGAATTTGTATGAACGTGTTGTAAGTACATGAAGGCCCCATATTGCTCATAAACTTTATTTTAACGTTTTCCCGTATGCGGACGCAATTTGCACCACATCTGCAGCTGGCGACTTTTGAAAACATTGTGGTAACAGCAAGAAACTGCCCTTACGCCTTGGTGCTGTATTTACTGTAACCATATCCCACATATGGACGCTTTACAGCAGCAAACGACTTTTTGAAAACATTGTGACAAAAGAAGAAATTGCTCTAAACGAGCAATTTCTCCACAATATGTTCAATTAAACATTGTGACAAAAGAAGAAATTGCTCTAAACGAGCTATTTCTCCACAATATGTTCAACTGAATTCAATATTCAAATATTCATTAATAGAAATCTTCCATATTTTTGCCTATATTATTTCAAAGGCGTCTGCTGTAGATGTGTTGTATGTGGGAAAGGGTTAAGGTTGTTTTTCGTATAGAACCGCTTCGAAAGGGTTCAGGCCAATGCGACACTTCTTCATACACAGGTAATACCTGTTGTTATGCTAGTACATTGATATCAGAAGCTTCAATATACTACCAGAAAAGAAATGATTGATTGGAATTTAACGCCGTTTTTAACTGGTTTTCAGTCATATACCCGGCGGTAAACTCACCATATCCGGATCATCTCGCACCATTGCTCCTGACAGCATTATAGCCAGGTAACTGGCTACCTTCTCACATAGACTAATCAGCTGGCTACCTTCTCACATAGACTAATCAGCTGGCTACCTTCTCACACAGACTAATCAGCTGGATACCTTCTCACATAGACTAATCAGCTGGCTACCTTATCACATAGACTAATTAGCTGTCTACCTTCTCACATAGACTAATCAGCTGGCTACCTTCTCACATAGACTAATCAGCTGGCTACCTTCTCACATAGACTAATCAGCTGGCTACCTTCTCACATAGACTAATCAGCTGGCTACCTTATCACATCGACTAATCAGCTGGCTACCTTCTCACATAGACTAATCAGCTGGCTACCTTCTCACATAGACTAATCAGCTGGCTATCTTCTCGCTTAGACTAATCAGCTGGCTACCTTCTCACATAGACTAATCAGCTGGCTACCTTCTCGCATAGACTATTTAGCTTGCTACCATATCACATAGACTAATCAGCTGGCTACTTTCTCACATAGACTAATCAGCTGGCTACCTTCTCACATAGACTAATCAACTGGCTACCTTCTCACATAGACTAATCAGCTGGCTACCTTCTCGCATAGACTAATCAGCTGGCTACCTTCTCGCATAGACTATTTAGCTTGCTACCATCGCACATATACTCATCAGATGGACTTATCATAATGCCTTTATTCCAATCATCGGATATAATGAATGGCCAAGCCCGGGTTCGAACTTACAACACCTGGATAGAGAACTCGAAATCAGAGAACAATGTCGTGGGACCCGCCATTGTCTAACCTTTGTCTCCCTGTTCATACTACACACGAATTAACCCTTTCACACATTTAGACTCTTTCTGACGCCTGTCCAGAAGACGACAGTTGAAAAAACATTGTGGCAAAAGGAGAAATTGCTCATTATGATGAATTTCTTCTTTAGCTTAGTACAATGTCTTAAACATTTTCTTCAGTAATTATTAGTCGCCGGGCAGAAGCCCGCGACTTCTATTTTTAATAGGTTTTCGGAAATCACATGGGAGGGGGGATTATTATTAGAAAGAAACACATTGAGATGTCTTGAACATATTACAATTGTGTTTGTTTAAAAACACTAAGTAATGACACATCTAAAATGAAATAAATATTCCGATGTTTTAGGTATTTTCAGTTTCTTTATTTTGACTCGCATTTATGTTTTGTTGTTTTATTTACGAAGACAAAACGGTCCCTATTAGCTAAACTGGTATACGTTATGTTTACACTATATACTACATGTACTCAAAAGGCGATAACTACAAACCTTTATACAGCCGTCACACCGGACTGGCGTCCCTACGGCGTCCCTACGGCGACCCAGGACGTGGAAGGGACGCCATGGACGCCGTAGGGTCGTGGTGAGAACGCATCAAGACGCCGTGGGGACCCCAAGGACGCCGAAGGTCGCAGAGCGACGGCGTTTACTTAGGACATGTTCAAAGTAAACGCCGAGGTTCGGCGTCCTGAGCGCGTCCTGGCTCAGGACGCCGTGGGATCGCCCTGAGGTCGCCATGGTCGCCGTAGCATCGCAGTAGGAACCCGAACAACGCCAAAGGAACGTAGTACAGACGTGGTAGAGTCGCCATGTAAACGCGGAGAAAAGGATCGGGGGAACCAATGGCGACCTTACTGCGTCCTTACCACGTCTATTGGGTTCTTACCACGACCCCATCACGTCTATGGCGTCCTTACCGCGATGTCAGGGCGGATATTTCGGGATTTGAGCTATTGTCCGCGACCTTACAACGTTCTCAATGCGTCCCTGCGGCGTTAATGGCGTTTCTACGGGGTGCCTACTACGACTATTGCGTTTCTACGGAGTTTGCACTGCGTTCCTAGCGCGTTCCTACTGTTCGCCCTCGAAGAGCTATAAAACCCAATATTTCATCCTATCTTTATCAGTGTATTTCTCGTACTCACCATCATCAGGGCCGAATAAATGATGAACTTGCTCGCACTGCAACATATACTTATTGTCCAGCAGCAGCAGCAGGCAGATGATCATGTCATAGCTGTAAAACTGATCAGACGGCGAAGGAGAAGAAGGGCAAGGCTAAGAAGATGCTGGGTTAGACCATGGCTCGGTGATGTCCGAAGAGAACAGTGGAGTTTTATACTCGCAGCGAGGACGCCGTTGTGTCGCCCTGCAGTCGCCGTGGGAACGCCATGCACGCGGTAAGGTCGTGGTAGAAACGCTAAGAACGCAGTGGGGTCGCAGTGGGGTCGCCGCTGATCGCCGTATGGACGCCGCAGTGACGCCGTGTAAACTCAATAGAAACTCCAAGGACGCAGTAAGAACGCGGTAAGGTCGTGTTGGGAACGCCGTGTACATACACAGATCGCAGAGCACAGAACTCCGGTGTGACGGCTGACTCGAAATCTGGATTTATTTTAGAAAAATCATTGGCGTTCTCAATGCGACCATCGGCGTTCTCCAAAATATGACAGTTTAGGACGCGGTAAGGACGCCAGTCCGGTGTGACGGCAGTATTACGTCGCAGTCTAATTTGTTTACATACGCGCACCTGCTTGAAGCGTGACTCGCGAATACCAACTGCGTAGATCAATCTCCTTTGCAGAGAGCCGTCTCTTTACACTCACTTACAAATAGTAAATCGTAGATGATTTAAAATGTTTATTTGGTTCGAAACAAATAAAGAAAAGAACAAACCGAGATAAAAACTAGTTTTAATAGAAAAATTACTTTGAACGAACACGCTCTGCCTATAAAGAGAGTTTCAAGAACGACACCTCTGCGAATAAGAAAGAATCGGGTCTTTCGTACAAAATGATTTCGTACTTGACAATTTTAAATGTGTCATTTAATTCCCTAAAGGCATATTGCTTCCGATCTGCATATTGTTATGGATCATTGACACAAGGGCGCTCATCATAATATAATTTTAAAACATGAGTAGTTTTGTTATCTTCATTATAAAAAAGGAAGGAAAGAATTAAAATAAATTAACATGTTGTAGGGCTCAGTTTATGTTCGAAATTAAGCCTTTTAAATTATACAACAATTTCAATGAGATTTAACTGTTTAGTTGATATTATATTTCGAATGTGGTCTAATTTATAAATATTGGACTACATTTCAACATTTGTTAAAGTATGATATAATTAGGATGCCAAGCTAATATCATTTTGAGAAAAAGAGAAAACTCAGCGATTTAACCCTTAATTCATTGTTTTAAAAGTATATTGCTGCAAAGGTGTCCACTGTTGACTTTATTAGAGGAAAGGTAATATGATGTGTTATTATATACCTACTATGAATCAAAGTATTTGATTGGACGAGAAGCAGTCACGTGTGATTCAATAAAAAATGACTATTTGACTCCTTTTCGCTTTTATTCTAAAATTCAGGTCCAATAGTCCATTTTCGAGTCAATAGTTCATCTGTTATGACGTTATTGTTTGAAATGACGTCATGCACGTGCATAACCAACATGTTAACGCGCGTTATAATTTTATAAATAAACTAGTTAAATTATGCGTTTTTCATGAAGATATATAATAAAACAGCTATTTACTCCCTTTGAGTTCAATGGTGAAAAACTATTCTTCCTCGCAAATGACTATTGACCCGAAATAGAGAACTATTGACCTCGACTTCGTCTCGGTCAATAGTTCTCTATTTCGGGTCAATAGTCATTCACTTGGAAGAATAGTTTTTCACTATTGACCTCAAGAGGAGTAAATAGCTGTATACTATTGCATGCAAATCCTAAATTGTCTGTTTTGTGGTTTTATTGAAAAATAATAAAATTCAAATATTCTGACAAACATCTTGAAAAGTGTATGTGGAATTCACAAATCTTATAATTATTCCTTAATGAAAGCACTGTATACATACTAAGACTAATGCTTGGCAAGATTTCCATTACTGTTTATGATCAATAATTAGTTGGTTGAGTGTCTAGTCAACATTCTTTGGAATGGAGATTGATCATAAACAATGAAAGGCTTCATATTATCATTCACTTCGTTGACAAAACAATGCAAGTTATGATACATTTTCACTTGACCCCACCCCTGATGTTCCAATATGCCCCTCAGTTGATAACTGTTTATTCAACTACTATAATGTTAGTGTTATACATAACTGCACTATGGATATCCGGCGACATATATGCATTGCATCAACTTTCTCTTGTACCTTCATTTATAGAGACTTTTCCAATTTTTGAAGAAGATGTTTTCTAAGTTGTCTGCTGCATATTTGTTGTGTATGGGAAAGGGTTGAAATACTATTTGCCCACAATGCAGTTTACTCTGGGTTTGGTATGTTTTATTGTGATTCTTGACACACATTCAAGACCATATAACACGTAATACTGTTTATAATCATTGTTTATTTGTCTCTATTTGTATCAAATAATGAAATCTTCTAAACAGGAGGAAATGAAGATTGATGTTAATGATGATATCAACTCAGAAAGATGGTTTAAAACATTATTGGAAACTGTGAAATTCAAATGAATATGGATTGTTTGGTGTTTTATGCCGCTTTTAATAATTGTTCAGTTATATCACGATATTTCCGGGGTGAATTAACAATACTTCTTGTCCATTCATACCGTCACCAGTCGTAATGCTAACCCCGCAACCCTGTGCGCTATTGAGGGCAGCAATAGCTACCATTTTTCAAGTATTTGGCATGACGCAGCCGGGGATTGGATCGGCGACCTCCCGCACCCAAGGCAGACGCTCTTCCACTACACCTCCGAGGCGACTTCATATGAAATATTTAACATATGAAGATCCATGTTCCGTTCTTTAACACTGTGTTATACAACATATGAAGATCCATGTTCCGTTCTTTAACAATGTTTTATACAACATATGAAGATCCATGTTCCGTTCTTTAACAATGTGTTATACAACATATGAAGATCCATGTTCCGTTCTTTAACAATGTTTTATATAACATATGAAGATCCATGTTCCGTTCTTTAACAATGTTTTATATAACATATGAATATTAATGTTCCGTTCTTTAACTATGTTTGATATAATATATGAATATCCATGTTCCGTTCTTTAACTATGTTTGATATAATATATGAATATCCATGTTCCGTTCTTTAACTATGTTTGATATCATATATGAATATTAATGTTCCGTTCTTTAACAATGTTTGATATAACATATGAATATTAATGTTCCGTTCTTTAACTATGTTTGATATAACATATGAATATTAATGTTCCGTTCTTTAACTATGTTTGATATAACATATGAATATCCATGTTCCGTTCTTTAACTATGTTTTATGCAACATATTAATATCCATGTTCCGTTCTTTAACAATGTTTTATACAACATATGAACATTCTTTTGTTCGGATGCATAGGGTGATACACTAAATTGATGAATACAATTTTATTGAATATACATTTTGACATACTTTTGTTATCATGTTTGAAGGAAATAAACATTTTTAAAGGAAATGAATCGAGTTGAAACAAAAGGAAAGTTCCAATTGAAAAAAGAAAACATCGGAAAAAGCGAAATAATATTGATTGATTGATCGATAAACGCCTTGTTCGAAAACATCCAATCATATCAGGGCGGGCAATTCACCTACCGTGTTTCCTGGTTTACCCACACCAGTACTCCGCACACTGTTCTCGCCAAGCAAATGGCTGCTTTTCCATGTAGATTGTTAGCCAATTGTTGTAAGTGAATGAAGCTTTTCGCATTGGCTTTTGTCAAACGTCGGATACCGAGCTCTAGTTCGAACTCACAAAAACTGGGTTGACAGCCCGCGTCCCTATCGTCTGAGCTACCGGGCCTCGGCTAGATAAAGAAATATTCTTCGTACATATCCGTTTTCAGCAAACTACTTTCAATTTTTGTTTATTGTAGATTCGATAACAAATATTTATTTTTGAATTTATTGTTCATTGAAAATGATTCACCCTTTCCCACAAACACTGCATACGTATTTCGATATAGAAGCATCAGAAGACTTGTGAAAACATTGTGACAAAAAGAGAAATTGCTCATTGCGCAATATTTTGAACTCTACTCAATAGTTGTACTTTCATATACACATTTTGTATATATTTTATCTATATGTCTTCAATGCCATCTACTGTAGAAGTGTTGTATTTGGGGAAATGATTAATTAAATGAATGAAAGTCGAAGTCATATAAAAGACAAGTTATATTTCCGATCTACTTTCGTTTTCTCTCGTCGAGTCGAGTTAGTACAATCGGTAACGGAGTGAGTTATTAATCCCCTGTGTCGCGAATTCGAATTCAGGCTCGGCCATTGGTTATTTTTGATTTCCGATGATTGACGAACGCCAATGGGCTGAAAATACTCTATGATGAAATATGAGGTACATGTATCATGCAGTCTGGGAAGATGTTTCGTGGAGCATTGGTGCGAGAAAGTCAGAAAAGCTGAACAGGCTGCGGGGATAAACCTGATAAACAGTTGTAAAACGGCATTAAACACAGATCAATCATTTCATCTTGTCAGGGTCAATATTTTCTAACCGATTGCAACCCTTATCCTAAAATGGACGAGTTTACACAACATTTTCTTATGTTGTGATGCATGTATGTTAACAACATTAACGAAGACTGTACACCAAGATCGGCCTGTACATTCGTGAAGACTTAGTCTAGTTTAGTCTACAGTCGGCGCTACTAATGTATATTTCAGTAGCAGGAATGTAAATTACTCTTAATTACGTCCCTGGCAGAAGCAAACAATTTATACAAATATGTATCGACCTTATTAACGTTTGGCCCGTTGTACACAACTTTTAACCCTTTCCCACATATAGACGCTTTCTGACGCCTTTGCAGCAGACGACTTTTGAAAACATGTAAAAAGGCAAAAATGAGCAATGTCACATTTTGCCACAATGTTTTCAACTTTAGTCAATGACTATACTTTCATGTATAGAGGTTTTTCAATGATTTGACAAAATGTTTTTCACAGTCGTTTGTTTCATATTTTGTTTGTAATGGGAAAAGATTAAACAACACAAATGTAAAACTTCAAACAGTGCAGACCAACTGTTCAATGAATGTGCAATGACATGCGCAGTGACATGTTACAATCAGAAACTACGTCGTTCGTTGATGAACGTTATTGGGATGAGGGCTCATGAAGGTCAGACAACATTTCCAGCACAAATCCTAGAAATACCTATCCTATTAATTTATAAACTTGACAGGCGTAAGCAGTTAAACACCGCAAAATTCACATTTCAAAAGCGATTAAATATCACGCTTATTCTTAAAGCGGCCGTGTTTATGATACACGCTCGTCGTACTTCCGCTCAAAATATTCATGAGAGGGCGGAGTCTAAATTCACGCGTAAGAACTTCTGGGCTGCGGAAAGAGAAGTAGTTCCGTTACTTTGTTTGACCTGAAAAGTCAGGTGACTATAAGAATTCGCGCGACGCTTTTTCTGTTTACAGTCTGCCAGAGCAATCAACGTGAAGGTTTGTTAGTTTTTATATGTATCTGTCTTTTCTCGTTATCCTTCGTGGTAACTAATATAAAGCCGTAAAATAATTAATAATACATTTAATATATGGTCTTTTTTTCTAATTCCTTCTGCACCATTCTCTGCTCCGGAATTTCTATTTTAATGCCTAATTATGTATATATGTTGTGCACTATCTCTCTCTTTGTCTGTCTTTCTGTCTGTTTGACTATATATCTGTCTGTCTGCATGTCTACATTTCTGCCTGTCTGTCTGTCTGTCTTGCTCTCTCTGTTTCTATCTCTCGCTTTGTCTGTGAGTGTGAGTGTGTGTGTCTCTCTCTCTATCTCTCTCTCTCTATATTTAATAAGAATAATTGAGTTACGCATGAGTCGAGGGATCATTCGAACATGCCGATAACTCAAAATGATTTATCGACTTAAGGATGTACTGAACTGAGGTTTTGAAATTTAAAAAAAATAAATATTTTTTTTACTTTCTTATTAAATCTTCTTATTTTGTTGTCAATTAAAACCTGTTTAGTCATTATACCTTTTTATAATTCTTCAAAATTTAAAAAAAAGTGGATAAAGTTTGCTTGAGATAAAGGGCCTATTTTTTTCATGAGCCTTCAATTTTTTCGTGAGACGCTGTCCAGTTGCCGTGTTTGATTAAGAAATTAAGCTGGGCAAAAAGAACATATTAAAGTCCATGTATATAAATTTTAATCTAGAACTTGTATAGTATCATATTGTTTTGAAAAAAAGTAGAAAATATTGGAAAACTTTTTTGACATTTGAAGATATGTTTGAAAAATTAATAAATATATATTCATATTTTAACATTTCTTAGCCATTCAAAGAAGAAAAACTGAAAATATTGCCCAATGACTTATTAAAATCTGATAAATGATAGTAATTGAAATAACTTAAAGAAGTTTCAGAAAAAGTTAAATATTACAAATATGTTTTTTCCTTATTTCAAAGTTTTGAAATTGTCTATTCTTAAATCTGACAAATATGGATTTTCATTAGTGCCAAATAGTGTCTATTTTTTTTTTTAGCTTTAACTACAATGTATCGCATGAACTTCCAAAGATATGGATAAAATACCTTCAAAATGAGATTAAAACCACAAGAAGATAAACAATTAGCATATCATCTTTCAAATATCGGCAATTTGCGTGAAAACTGTTTTTTTTTCATGGGCTGAAATAGCAAACAAAAGCTCATCATAAGGCTTTTATAAATTGATCTAGCAAAAAAGAAAAGCCCACTACCATACCTTTTTTTTTTATTTATTAATTTAACATATATCCAACTTTCAAAAAATCAATATTACAACAAAAGTTAAATATTATGAAAAATCCACTTTTCAGTTCAGTACATCCTTAAAGATAGTTTCCATCGCTTGCAAATTGAGACGTTAAAACTACCAAGATCTTTACTCATTTCTTTAGACAAGATTGTTATTATAACGCAATGACCAAAGGTAGAAAAACTAAAGATGCACGCCCGTCAAAGCAATTACTGAATTTGCTCATAGAACTTGCAGATTCATATCAAAGCATTTACATCTAGCATAAAAATTACTTTGTTTTGTTACTATCAAAACATAGGTTAAAAACATTTCAGAATACTAAATATTGATTAGTACCTAGGCCCTTTACTCAAAATAACAAGAACGTGGGTTACAATGTTGCCATTTAATATTGGATCATATTCCAACGGTGCGTTATTGTATATTCTTAATACATCTAAATGCAAACTCTATACAGGTTTATGTAATAATTGATTAATTAGTAACATAAATGCAAATCGCTTTTTTGTGTGTATTATAACACATTTAAAAACAACAATTTTTTATGTAAGACGTAAATGATGTTTGTCTTTCGCGGTGGTTAGGAGAATTTAACCCTTTCCCACATATAGCAAATCTGTAGCAGACGACTTTCGATGATGTGTTACACGAATGTCCCTTCCTGCATCAGAGTCTGCCAAGTCCTGACATTTATTGTCACACAGGCCGACCAAATCACGAGTAGCATAGCTTATATGAATGACATTTTTAAAAAATATATATTTAACTTAAACATGATGCCCCCTCCCTTAACCCTTTCAGCGCCTAATTGTTTAAAGTATACTCTTTCATGTTCAAACTAGGACGACTCTATTTTCATGTTATAGAATCTTTGGAATATTTATATAACTCACAGCCAAACAATGCAGCTCGTTACGAGCTGACTCACCTGAATCTGTATTGTTTGCAAAAAGCTCAATATTGCCTTTGGCGCTGAAAGAGTTAACATCATTTTTAATAAAAGACAACCTCTTTAAATGATTTTACAATACATGTATAGTATTCCTTAATGGTGTTGAACTCCAGATTATAGATAGTAAATTAAAGTTTTAAAACTGTTCAAAAGTTGTCTTGATATATTAGAATCTTAATTCTGGGATAACATTAAAGTTAAACTACCATCCTGCACACTTGAAAAGAAATTAAAACAAAGAGTAAAAACATTGAAGAAAAATGAACACCACGTGTCCACAGGTTATCTGCTGCAATTGTTCTCAAAGTCGTATATATCTCTATCTCCTTCAATATTTCAAAATTGTGATATTAATCTGGAGTTCAGTACCTTTAATGCATAAAACATATGAGCCGTCCACGAGAAAACCAACATTGTTGACTCTGCGTAAAGTTTCGACAAGGATCAGCTTAAGCATGCCGCGCAGGTTAAACCGGTCAGACACTTTTCGCCTCTTGTGGATTCTCTGTTTTAGGGATCATTCCTCTATACATTTATCCCACTAAGACGGAATGGGTCGGCCCGGATTAGCCTGCGCAGACTGATCTTAGTCGATACATTACGCAGAGTCCACAATGTTAGTTTTCTCGTGGGACAGCTCATATTGTATATATATTAAGGGTGCTGAATTGTTGAAACTTCTGCAAACATTGCGAATAGTGACAACACAGTCAGAAATAGATATCAATTGAAACTCAATGGAAACTCGTTTATTTTCAGTGCATTCACAATGAAGACTGTCACCGTGTTAGCGCTTACCTTGCTCTGTCTTAGTGGACTCGTCCTCTGTCAATTCGGACAATATGGTGGTGGTGGTGGCGGCGGCCAAGGAGGGGGTGGCAGTAAGATATGCTTTATTTAGAATACATCGTCATGATCGTCATTATTATTAATATTATCAGTATACCAATCATTGTAATAATTAAATTAATACTCATCATTGTAATAATTATAATAATAGTCATTATCATAATCGGTATGATAATCATCATTACAATCAACATCATCATCCTCATCATCCTCATCATTACAATCAACATCATCATCATCATCATTATCATCAACAACTTCATAATCATTACAATCAACATCAACATCATTCAAATCAACATCATCAACATTACAATCAACATCATACTAATTACAAACAACATCATCATCATTACAATCAACATCATCAATATTACAATCAACATCATCATCATCCTCGGAGTAATTTAAAATTAAATCCGTCCATGGGAAAAGGTACCAGTTGGCATATCCGATTAGCGTTCGTTCGGGTCAGTCGGTTCTTCTGCTCCGTCTTATCAGAATCCCTACAGGTTGACATAAGATTATTACAAGCGTTTGTATGGGATATTTGAAAAGTCTAGATCTCGATCAGACTGTTCGGATGTACAGACTTATCTAATACCATGTTCATCTAAACCAACATGAACCTCATCGAACGGACCGGCTATAAGAGCCTCGTCATGTATCTGAACGGATTATAAATAGCCTCGTTAGGTATCTGAAAGGATTATAAATAGCCTCGTTAGGTATCTGAACGGATTATAAATAGTCTCGTTAGGTATCTGAGCGGATTATAAATAGTCTCGTTAGGTATCTGAACGGAATATATATAGCCTGGTTAGGTATCTGAACGGATACAGTCTCGTTAGGTATCTGAACGGATTATAAATAGTCTCGTTAGGTATCTGAACGGATTATAAATAGTCTCGTTAGGTATCTGAACGGAATATATATAGCCTGGTTAGGTATCTGAACGGATAAAATATAGCCTATTTAGGTATCTGAACGGATACAGTCTCGTTAGGTATCTGAACGGATTATAAATAGTCTCGTAAGGTATCTGAACGGATTATAAATAGTCTCGTTAGGTATCTGAACGGAATATATATAGCCTGGTTAGGTATCTGAACGGATTAAATATAGCCTATTTAGGTATCTGAACGGATACAGTCTCGTTAGGTATCTGAACGGATTATAAATAGTCTCGTTTGGTATCAGAACGGATTATATATAGCCTCGTTAGGTATCTGAACGGATTATGAATAGCCTCGTTAGGTATCTGAACGGAATATATATATATATAGCCGCGTTAGGTATCTGAGCGGATATAGCCTCGTTAGGTATCTGAACGGATTATAAATAGTCTCGTTAGGTTTCTGAACGGATTATATATAGTCTCGTATATACATATTATCATTTTACATGTATTATATATATTTTCACTTTTGAATATATTATATATATTATCACTTTTACATATATTATGTATAATATTACTTTTACAGATATAATATATATTATCACTTTTACATATATTATACAAATTACCACTTTTACAAATATTATATATATTATTTTTAAATATATTATACATATAATCACTTTTACAGATATTTTATATAATATCACATGTACATATTTTATACATATAATCACTTTTCTGATAATGTATATACATTATCAATCTGAACTATATTATACGTATTACCAATTTGAACTATTTTATGCATACTATAACTTTTACCTATTTTATGCATACTATAAATTTGACCATTTTTTTATGCATACTCTAAATTTGACCTATTTTATGCATACTCTAAATTTGACATATAATACGTATGATCAATTTGACCTTTATGATACATATGTTTTAACCAATTTGACCTATATCACACGTACTATCTTTTTAATATACTATACATATTATCAATTTGACCAATTTGATCTATATTATATGTATACTATAGGAACATAGAACATATTTATAGATTACAAACATGCATACAATGTTTCGAATAAAAATACAATAAATTCACAAATCAAAATACAAGAAACAAGAAATATCTTTAACAAGATAAACGGCGATCAATATGAGAAAACACTAAGAAATGGAACATGCGCATATTATTTGATATTTTGTCTTACTTGTTAGAATGACAGAAAACAATAACGTTAAATATGTAATATTTGGTTTATAAATGGTTTAGGTTATATATATACTTTGGTTTTGATATGAATGAGAGAGAGAAAAAAAAGCTTGACTCTACCGGGAAGCGAACCACAGACCTTTCATTTAACAATCCAAGTCAACATCCATTACACTAGCGCGACATAACGTTATTCCTTTCAATGCCGAGAATTCATCACATGACTTGAGATTATGCGAGGCTCCCAAGAGGTGTATTATGTAACACAGTATAAGTTTCAATTGACGTTAAATAACTAAAAACTTATCATATTTCAAAAATAATTAATAATTTGCTCTTAAATAAATATTATATTTTATTTTTGTTCACTGAAATTTATTTCTTAAGGAAAACAACTAAAGGTTAGTATGCAGAACAATTCATTTTAATAACTTCACCTTATTAGTGCCTCTCGCGGGATCGCCAACTTAACTATGAACCAATCAAAACGTTTCATTTCCTTAATTTTTTCGACATTATTCATTGCTGTATTTATACATTTTTTTAACATCTAGGTCAAAACCCACGTTAGTCAGCTATCGCCGAAAAAACAAGATAAAAACAAAAACAAAAAACAATACAAGAAGATCATTCAAATTAGATTATGTAGAGAAGTGTTTGATTGGGGTCAAGCATTATTATAAAGATGTTCATTTCGTTCTTTATGACATTTATAAATATTATATTATATGTTCTATCGATTTGATCTTTATTAGACGTATTATCAATTTGACCTATATGATATGTATTATCGATTTGACCTTTATTATAGATATAATATAGGTATTATATAACATGTACTATCGATTTGACCTATATTATACGTATTATCAATTTGAAAAATATCATACGAATATATTTCATCAATTTGAGCTTACACATACTAAATTCATTCCATAGTATACGTATGTTACAGGTTTTCTATATTTTATTGGGTTGCTAGTGATAATTATCAGTTTGACCTATATTATATGTATGTTACAGGTTGGCTATATATTATTGGGCTGCTAGTGGTAGTTTTTGTGATCTTTGGCTCCAGATCAAGTGGTGGTGACACAGTCTCCATTCTGTACGGGAATATGAGTGGTTAGTGCCCAGTCTGCATTAACAACGAGTTCTCTTTCCACACGTAAGTATGTGTATTCGGATTAACATAACCCACCCTTTCCCACATACATCAACATTTTAGCAGACCACTTTTAAAACATCCTTTCGCAAAGATAAAATCACTCTATACATGAGAGATTAGTTATTGAACAAATTCGAAAACATTGTGGTAAAGAGAGAAATTGTTCATTATGAGCACGTTCTCCTTTTAACACAGTGTTTTCAAAAGCTGTCTGTTGCAGAAGCTTTGGAAAAAGGTGAGAAGCATCTTTTTAAGAGGACTTTTCAAAATAGTGTAGATTATTCAAGAGCAGTCTCAACATTTGCCACAGTGTTTTTGACTTCATACAATAACATTTAATTTATATTATCTCTTTATAAAGATGCCTCGATGTTTTCAAAGTCGTCGGCTACTGATTTGATTTGTTAAATATGGAATAGGTTTAACAGGGTCTTATATGTGACCCTTTTAGCCTTCAGTGAATATGCTACATGACCCGTTCCACGAGAAAACCAACATTATGGACTCTGCCTAATGTGTCGACCCAGATCAGCCTGGGCAGTCCGCACAGGATTAACCGGGTCGACACATTCCGTCTCATGGGGGTGAGAGGTATAGAGTTATGATTCCTGAAACAGAAAATTCACAGGGCAACGTTTGAAAACATTCAAGTAAACATAAGAACAAAAAGTATTATTATTGAATTGAAATAAAATTATCATAACTAGCAATTTCTTCTTCTGCACCAACGTGTTCAAACGTCGTTTGTTACCGGTATGCCATAATGACCCTGCTTGTGGATAAGGCTTAACTCTTTCCCATATATAACAAATCTGCAGCAGACGATTTTAAACAAACTAAGCAAAACTATGAAAACTCTCTATAAATGAAAGAAACAAATTCGGAATAAAGTTGAAAACATTGTGTTATAAGGAGAAATTGCTCATTATGAGTAAATTCCCCTTTTCCCACAATTTTGTTAAAAGTCGTCTGCTGCAAAGGCGTTAGAATACGTCTGTATGTGGGTTTACACTTATCATGATGCAATAATGGATATATCTACGCTATAATTCATTTGTCAATTTCAGGTGACCAGACATCATTACTTGCACACAATGGACATTGCCTATCGCTCATCGTTCCACTGGGTCCTACTACAGGCCGATTTTTCCTTGTTAACATTTGCTGTACAGTTTATTTGAAATTAAATGATTGATATACATCCTGCCAAACCCTGCTTTTTCTCATGTTGTTGTGTTTTGTCCCTGTATAGTCGTCTATGTAATACATATGGACGATAGCGATTTTATTTTTTATCTTTAGTACGTACCCTGTATCATCCGGGTCCTTATTAAATCGATGTTACTCCATAACGGCTTTGTTATTTGGTCCCAAACATAACAGTCTCGGACTTATTCGGACCCACCATTCTAAATGTTTCTTTCCCAATTCTGATTTCAAATTTGAAAACGAACTACAGGTTTCTAATTAACTAAACTACGAATACGGTTTAGCGAATAAGAAATTGTTTTGCATTTCGAATTTATATCTGAACATTTTTTAATTTTGAAATTTAGAATTTTCGAACTCTAGCCCGGCTTACATCGAGGATCGTCATACGTCATTCGTCTTCCACCAATGAGCGAGGAGCGACATTTGTATTTACACCAATGATCTTACAGTCTATGAGGAAAAGAAGCCAGTTGCTTGGAAATAATTGTGTTCGGAGGAAACACATGGGTAGATGAACTGGTCGCCATGATATGACTGAACAAATGTTAAAAACGACGTTAAAAGCCTTACCATTATGTCAACAAATGTTTCATGTATGACTCCCATAGTAAGAGACGTGCCTTATTTCACTGGGGCACGATTACTGCCTTATTTCACTGGGGTACGGGTACTGCCTTATTTCCCAGGGACACGATTACTGCCTTATTTCCCCGGGCACGATTACTGCCTTATTTCCCAGGGGCACGAGTACTGCCTTATTTTCCCGGGCACGATTACTGCCTTATTTCCCAGGGGCACGAGTACTGCCTTATTTCCCCGGGCACGATTACTGCTTTATTTCCAAGGGGCACGAGTACTGCCTTATTTCCCCGGGCACGATTACTGCTTTATTTCCAAGGGGCACGAGTACTGCCTTATTTCCCCGGGCACGATTACTGCCTTATTTCCAAGGGACACGAGTACTGCTTTATTTCCCCGGGCACGATTACTGCTTTATTTCCAAGGGGCACGAGTACTGCCTTATTTCCCCGGGCACGATTACTGCCTTATTTCCGAGGGACACGAGTACTGCCTTATTTCCCCGGGCACGATTACTGCCTTATTTCTAAGGGACACGAGTACTGCCTTATTTCCAAGGAACACGAGTACTGCTTTATTTTCCAGGGGCACGAGTACTGCCTTATTTCCAAGGGGCACGATTACTGCCTTATTTCCAAGGGACACGAGTACTGCTTTATTTTCCAGGGGCACGATTACTGCCTTATTTCCAAGGGGCACGATTACTGCCTTATTTCCAAGGGACACGAGTACTGCCTTATTTTTCCGGGCACGATTACTGCCTTATTTCCCCGGGCACGATTACTGCCTTATTTCCAAGGGACACGAGTACTGCCTTATTTCCAAGGGACACGAGTACTGCCTTATTTCCAAGGGACACGAGTACTGCTTTATTTCCAAGGGGCACGAGTACTGCCTTATTTCCCCGGGCACGATTACTGCTTTATTTCCAAGGGGCACGAGTACTGCCTTATTTCCCCGGGCACGATTACTGCCTTATTTCTAAGGAACACGAGTACTGCTTTATTTCCAAGGGGCACGAGTACTGCCTTATTTCCCCGGGCACGATTACTGCTTTATTTCCAAGGGGCACGAGTACTGCCTTATTTCCCCGGGCACGATTACTGCCTTATTTCAAAGGGACACGAGTACTGCCTTATTTCCCCGGGCACGATTACTGCCTTATTTCCCCGGGCACGATTACTGCCTTATTTCCAAGGGACACGAGTACTGCCTTATTTCCCAGGGCACGATTACTGCCTTATTTCCACGGGCACGATTACTGCCTTATTTCCAAGGAACACTAGTACTGCTTTATTTTCCAGGGGCACGAGTACTGCCTTATTTCCAAGGGGCACGATTACTGCCTTATTTCCAAGGGACACGAGTACTGCTTTATTTTCCAGGGGCACGATTACTGCCTTATTTCCAAGGGGCACGATTACTGCCTTATTTCCAAGGAACACGAGTACTGCCTTATTTTCCCGGGCACGATTACTGCCTTATTTCCAAGGGACACGAGTACTGCCTTATTTCCCCGGGCACGATTACTGCCTTATTTCCCCGGGCACGATTACTGCCTTATTTCCCCGGGCACGATTACTGCCTTATTTCCAAGGGACACGAGTACTGCTTTATTTTCCAGGGGCACGAGTACTGCCAATGACTTGGACTCCGAAACGAGTGTCCATCCTTGGGAAGAGGTACAATTTGAGTTGTTCCGTGAGAAAACCAACATTGCGGACTCTGCAAAAAGTATCCACCCAAATCAGCGTATGCACGCCGCACACGCTAACCTAGACAGAAACTTTTCGCCTCCTGTGGATTTTATGTTTCAGGAAACATTACTCTATACCTCTATCACCCTGAAACGGAATGTGTCAGCCAAGATTAACCTGCGATACATTACGTAGATTTCATAATGTTGGTTTTCTCGTTGGATCGGTTCCTTTGGCATTTCAGAACAGTGTAAGTTCAAATCAGCATGTACATATGCGTCCTATCAGCTACTACGCAAATTGACAGAAGCTTCTTACACGTATTCGTGAGTAATATGCCAAACAATTTTCGGTAGTGTTTTAGTTATATCTGGGTGTTCATTTGACCTAACACTGTTCTTCCTAGCTTTCTCAGGAATCTCAGGCTGATTTGAACTTACACTGTTCTGAAATGCCAAATGAGTAGTTTACTCCACATCATTCCCAGGAAACTTTGTGGAACACGAAGAGCCTAGTCACAATGACTGTTGTCAATCCATGGAAAGTTAAATGGAAAAGCTGAATTTCGAACTCACGACCATGAACAAACCTTTTCCTGTGGACGACTCTGCAGCAGACGACTTTTGAAAACACTGTGGCAAAAGGATAAATTGCTTAGTGAGTGAAGTTTTCCTTTCGCCACATTGTTTTCAGCTTAAATAAAAAAGTATACATTTATTTAAAGAGATTTTCCATAGTTATGCCCAGATGTTTTTAAAGTCGTTTACCGCAGATGTGTTGCATGTGGAACAGGGTCGCGGCTTGCATCTTACACTTACTTTTAGTACATGTATATGTAGTATAGTGGTCTGTCCCATAGATAGACAATAATTCTGTAGCTATGTGTTTTTATTAATTAACTATTGCGTATTTGACGCGATACTAGAACAACCGTAGAGCTAATACAGAACAAAGGAAGACAATATTTGCTAAAACTCGCCTAATATGGACCAAGTCGGCCAATATGAATTTCTGCCGTTTTCATTGGCTACAAAACTCGCCAAATACGAAATCTGAGGAATGAACCATTTTCATTGGCTGTCGAAACTCGCCTTATACGAGAATGGTGGAACACAAAAATGAATTAGGTAGCCGTCTTTTTTAAAGATCAACGCATTGAATTGACAAAGTAACCGATTTTAACTTATATTTTCCGCCATATTAACCATTAATTGTTTATTTAAGATTATAACTAAAGACTCATGTATTTATAAAAAAGTTGATTAATAAAATACTTATTAATTAGGTGATTTCATATTGGCCGAGTTCGGGCTCAGGCCAATACTGCATACCTCGGACAAATAACTCGGCCAATATGAAATCACCTAATTAATAACATTATAGTATAATGGGATGCTTATACTGCCTTGCTATAGAGGTAGCTTTTATAGCGACACGGTAGAGTGTTCGCCTACGGGACAAGAGGTCCCGAGTTCGAGTCCTGTTCGGGTCGGACTCTTTCAGCCGGGTTACATATACACCATGAATATACATCTCCTTTACTCACAAGAGCCGTCTGCTACAAAGTTGTCAGAAGACATCAGCATCTGTTAAAACGTCAATTCAAAACAGTGGTAACGTTATCTTGTATCAAGATTGTAATTACATTCGTACGAAATAAAGTCAAGATTATTACGTCATGTCACGTGATTTATTTCCGGGTCACGTGAAAGGTCGATACGCAACATGGTGGGTCATTATGACATATTACGGTGTATTGACCCAGGGTTATATCAAACATACCCGTATATAAGCCCGGCCCTACCCGGATAGAGGCGTCACATTTTCAAGTTCGATTGTCGAAACAGGTATGTCAGCAGTTTTTTAAATAATAAGCTATATATTTTGATTTCATTTACTTTGTATGTTTTGGTAGTTTTACATGTATATTAGTTTTATTTCATTTACGCAAGACGTTTTATAATATATGTAGTTGAAAACATCATGACCAGAGGATATTTTTCACAATTTTCAAATCGGTGCATAACAAAATATCTCGGGCAGTTTTCAAATATTCATCTGCTCTTATGGGATTATAACATATTTTCTTTTTGCACAACATCGTAGAAAAATGTGTAATATGCCAGAAAGTGTCTCTTTAGAAGTATTTACTCTTATCTCTTAAATATCTGTTTTCCTGACACATAACAAAATACATATACTTATCAATATCTCCATTTAGCAACAATGTTTTCAATTATTTTCAGTATTTTTTTTTCTTTAATATAGATTTTCCATATCTTTGACTAGATGTTCTCTGCTGTAGATTTGTTGTATATTATAAAGGGCTAAATCTAAACACATGACTTTCATTTAACCCTTTCCCTCATAAGACAATTCTGCAGCAGACGACTTTGAACATATTTTGTTAAAACATAGAAAATCTCTATAATTGAATAGATAACCTATGACAAAAAGTGGAAAACATTGTGGCAAAAGGAGAAATTGCACGTTTTGTGCAATTTCTTCTTTTGTCACTATGTTTTCAAAACGCCGTCTTCTTTAACCCTTTCCCTCATACGACTTCGAAAACATCTTCTCATGATATGGACAATCTATAAAAAATGAAGGTATAATTCCTGAAAAAAAAGTTAAAAACAGTGTGACAAAAGGAAAAATTTCTTCCTTTGTTACAATGTTATCAAAAGTCGTCTGCCGCAGAGGCGTCAACATGCGTCTACACGTGGTAAAGGGTTAAAGTCCCTTTTATCATCTTATTGTAGTCAAGATCCCTTTGCAAACCTGAATTTTGGATCAAAGAATTTCGTTTTTAAGGAAACGAGGACATTATAATTTTACATAAAAAAAGCACCAAGATGTTAGAAAAGCGATACAAAATTCAAACTTGTTCTGAGTGCATATTAGTTAAACTATTTCCCACATATCGTTAGCAGACGACTTTAAAATCATCTTAGTAAAAGGTATGAAATCATTAAACATGAAAATACCAATATTGAAAATAATTGAAAAGATTTAGCAAAAGCAGAAATTGACTATAATGAGCATTTTTGCTTTTTGCCATATTGGTTTCACACGCCTATTTTTGCGGCAGGCCCGTCAAAAAAGCGTCGAGGCAAAAACGACTGTACTTATCATTTCGTTGCTTCTCAAATAGTAAACCCCAGATTAAGTGATGTATATGATAGAACATTTATTTTTTACCTAAACAGGCCATAACAACCCCCCAAAAAATCAAAAAAATCATGAAGATCGGAGTATTCGCTTTCTTGGCTCTTGCCTGCGTCATCGGACTCGCCTATGGCCAATTTGGATTCCCCCAGCCAGCCCAAACCCAAAGCAGTGGATCCGGATGTAAGTATTCATTCCATTACCTGATACAGACATGTTAAGCGGCCCATACACGATCAATTGTATTGACAATAATATTGTCAATCACGACAATTGACAATAAGATTGACTGTTAGTATCAACAGAAAATGCAACAGCTTGTGCCACTAGAGGATCCATCCGTTCACAGCAATGGTCAGAGGGCAAATGACTTAAAATATTGCGCAATTTTATTGTGCCGTTGGTGGCCAACAAATATCTTTCAATATTATTGTCAATACAATTGATCGTGTATGGGCCGCTTTAGATGCTTCCAAATGGAATACAACTTCATTGACTACTACTAATACTTCTACAACTACTACTACTACTACAACAACTACTACTACTACTACTACTACTACTACTACTACTACTACTACTACTACTACTACAACTACTACTACTACTACTACTACTACTACTACTACTACTACTACTACTACTACTACTACTACTACTACTACTACTACTACTACTACTACTACTACTATTACTACTATTACTACTAATACTTCTACAACTACTACTACTACTACAACAACAACTACTACTACTTCTACTACTACTACTACTACTACTACTACTACTACTACTACTACACAACTACTACTACTACTACTACTACTACTACTACTATTACTACTACTACCACTACTACTTCTACTACTACTACTACTACTACTACTACTACTACTACTACTACTACTACTACTACTACTACTAATACTACTACTATTTCTACTCATACTACCTCTTCTACTACTACTTCTTCTACTACTACTACTACTTCTTTAACTACTACTACTTCTACTACTACTACTACTACTACTACTACTACTACTACTACTACTACTACTACTACTACTAATACTACTACCACCACTACTTTTACTACTACTACTACTTCTTCTTCTACTACTAATACTACTACTACTACTACTACTACTACTACTACAATCCTGTCTACATTGACCATCATTTTATTTCCCAAAGTACTCATTTCCTCAATAAAAGACCCTTTAAAATAGGTCACATGTGAATAAAGACCTGATTGATGTATACCCAATGGTGGTCTTCATAAACAGGCTCCAATGTACTTACATTTCCTCAAAAGGGTCCGGAGTCATACCAAATACCTTAAAACATGAAGTAATGGTGTCAGAGTAAATGGACCAGTAGTACCGGTAACGTATCCAGGGAACGTCACACTATAACATATAACGGGGGAAAACATGTTGAAAGCGGTACAATACACCTAACAATCAATTAATGGGGTATTGTTTTTCTGTTTTTTATTTCAGATTTGGGAATTGGCGCCATTGGGCTGTTGTTGTTGCTCCTGCTTACCCTAACTAGATCCAAGTCTGTCCCACTGTACGTCAACAACATCACTACCGGAGTCAATGTGTAAGTTACTATTTATAGATTTAGAACGTGTAAGTTACTATTTATAGATTTACAACGCGAAAGTTACTATTTATAGATTTACAACGTGTAAGTTACTATTTATAGATTTACAAAGGCATTTTGAATACGTTCTGGCTTCTTCCGTCTCCCTGTTAACGCAGTATATTGTGTGTACGTAGAGATGGCAACCACAGACCACTTTTAAACAACGTGTCAACGTGTACGTTACTCATTTATAATTGGACATGTCTGAGTTCCGTCTTTTCTGTAAACATCATGTACTGTGTGTAGGCCTACGTAGAGACGGAAACCAGACTTTATTTGAAGATCACAACAACGTTTCTATTGGAGTCATCTTATAAGCCACTATCTAAACGACGGCATTTCTAACATGCAGTTTGGTTTCCGTTTCTACGAATGTGCCGCGCCTAGTGAATTCATGGAATTTACGATCAAAGTGCATAATTTAATCCCACTCTCCAGCATACAAGAAATCTGCAGCAGACGACTTCAAAAATATATTTTCAAAAATAGCAAAACAATCTACACATGAGAGGATAGTTTTCTAAAAGTGCGGAAAGCATTATAGTATAATGAGAAATTGCTCATTATGAGAAATTACACATTGTGTCACAATGATTCGAAAGGTCATCTGCTGCAGAGGTGTCAAAAAGCGTCTACATCTTAGAAAGTGTTAATAGTTTGTCAATGGTCATTAATAAACTTCTCATGCATTCATTGTCTCTTATACTCTAAGTATATTATACTCTACTTATTGCTCTTATACTGTAAAGATGATCCTGTCTAGATTTAAAAGAGGAAAGGGCTGGCCTTTACTGGTCGCTCTACCCCGAGGATCAATGTTCAGGGGCGTAGCTTGCGGCCTACGCTATTTTTCAGAAAAAAAGAAAATTTAAAACTGCCAAAACTGCAAAACTGCAATAAAAAACTGAAGGCATAGGGAGTCAAGTCAAGGGGCTAAACTATACTCCAACTTAGCTGATTTTTTCCCGGGAGAGCATGCCCCCCCCCCCCCCCCCCCCCCCCCCCCCCCCCCCCCCCCCTTAGATATGGCCTACACATTTATTTAAATAAAGCTACTGTACGCTATGATTGTTGTTATGTATTTCTCTAGTCGCATACATGTATACATAAATTATATTTTATAGATTTTTGAACATTTTGTTTTTAATTTTCAACTTATTTTCAATATTTTCTTTTCAGACCCATAACTGTTGGTGGGTTTGGTGGTTTAGGCCGATAATAACTGTCTGTGTGACGTCATCGTTTAATTCCTACGTCATCAACTGTAAACATATTGGTCATACTGTAACGGACGGAAACCTTTTTGAGTATTGGAGCGTTTTTCGGACATCCTACTCTCGCCATAAAAATGTGAAATATGCAATTAACAGGAACGCCATCATTCGTGTTTGAATGAAGATGAGTTGATATCATATGAGTGTATGTACATCGTGTTAAAACATGCGGTTACATCATTTAAGAATTAGACTCTAAGTCTATTTTAAAATTTGATAAGAACGAAAATGTTGTTTTAATTAAACCAATGAATTTGATGTTCATTAATTTCACAATCAAAACAAATTATAACTAAATCACATGCATATCATCATTAAGAACTGCTGATCTGAACATCTAAAAATATTAGCATTTTAATCAACACATTCAAAATTAATTTTTCACATATTTTTTTTTTTTTTTATTAAGCCTACCCTTCCAATGCTGTTTTAAATGTAACATTACACGTGCATTGAAGATTCTGGTGAAAGTGCAAATGCACATGTGCACCTGAGTCTTCGCTATACGCTGTTGCACTTAGAGCCTAAATGGTCAAACGCGGCTCACAGGGATTTAAGACAAGTATTTGTAAACAGTTTTGCACCAGAAGTATATCATTCCAAGAGTTTTAAGCGAAGAAAAGATTTCTGTAAATTATTGCGACGGTTTGCCAGTCTTGAATGTAAATCAGTTGTTTGGACGTAGATTTGTTGTTGTTAAATTATTTTTGTTGTTTGTGATGTCTTGTTGTCAATAAAAATCAATAACTTATATAGATGTCAAAGGTTTTGTTATTCTTTTATATTATGTGAAGCGTTAAACTAACGGCAAGCGTCATGCAAAACGAGTGTAATAACACCTCGTGACGAGATTTAGATACAACCGTTTTACTTAAAGCCATTATTGTTAAAAAAACGAAAGCTCGGGGTGAAATTCCACATGTGCACTGTTTCTCTAGAAACGCCACGGAGACACACGCACAGACGTTACTATTTATGTATAGTTTGAAAATGAACACATTGTGTGTAAATGATAAATCGCTCGTAGGCAATTTCAAAATATAATTAGTTGTTTGGGAAGATTGTTGTGTGGAGTACTGGTGTGAGAAAACCAGGAAATGCATGAGTAGGTGAACTGGCCGTCGTGATATAACTGAGAAATTGTTAAAAACGGCGTTAAACCCCAATCAATCAATCAATCAAAATATAATTCAGACGTCAAGATAAGAAGGGTATTCAGCTCTTTTTCCCACAATTGCTCTCTTGTTATAAAATCAAACCATATGTTGTGGGTACTCAAAAGAATCTCCTCATTTGGACGATTCTTTTGAGTACCCACAGCATAGGCTTAGACGGTCAATTAAGGATTTTAGAACATGCAAATCACCCCTTTTCTAGTGCTCTGATAGTATTATTCCTATAAATTCAACAGTCACGGAAAGCATGTTCAACGCATAAACACGCGAAAACACGCTGAAAACCCACGTTAACGTCAATTAAACGTTCGACACGCGTCGCTAATTGAACGTATAAACACTTCCCTGATACAAACGACAACATGGCAAGTTTGAATAAGACGGGTTTGTTTGAAAACAAGCATGGGAAAAGAAGAATTTGCACTGCGTCAGCGCAGTTTTCTCAATGAAAATTGGGCCTGCACATGTCCATTCCCCCCCCCCCCCCCCCCCCCCCCCCCCCCAACTAAGATCCTCGGACCTGCACATGTCCATTTCTTTCCCCCACGAAGATCCTTTTAATGCAGATGACTCTGGAAACAAACTTGAGTCATATCAATGTGAGCGCAGTTCTCCGAATGAAAATCGGGGCCGCACATTTCCATTTTTTCCCACTAAGATCCGTTTAATGCAGATGAATCTGGAAACAAACTTGAGTCATATCAGGTTAACGATAAGTCCATTGACATGAAATTATTAATAATTTGACAAAAAAGATAGCCAGTTACAAATTTGTTCAAACAAAATATTTATTTGAGACGGAATACTAAAATATCGTGGTAGGAAGATTATTTTCCAATAACATTATAACATTTTCCAAAATGTGTTTTCTGATCAGGTTGACGTGACCAGACATCATTACTTGCACACAATGGACATTGCCTATCGTTCCACTGGGTCCTACTACAGGCCGATTCTTCCTTGTTAACATTTGCTGTACAGTTTATTTGTCTTTGTAATATATATGGACGAAAGCGATTTTATTTGTATATCTATAGTCCGTACCCTGTATCATCCGGGTCCTTATTAAATCGATGTTACTCCATGGCGGCTTTGTAATTTGGTCCCAAACATAACAGTCTCGGGATTGTTCGAACGCACCATTCTAAATGTTTCATTCCCAATTTCAAATTTGAAAACGAACCACAAGTGTTTAATTAACTAAACTACGAATACGGTTTAGCAAATAAGAAATGGTTTCGCATTTCGAATTTATATCTGAATATTTTTTAATTTTGAATTTAATTTAGCCAATGAGCTAACAGTCTATGAGGAAAAGAAGCCAGTTGCTTGGAAGTAATTGTATGTGGTGTGAAAGGGCGAGGAAACACATGGGTAGATGAACTGGTTGCCGTGATATGACTAAACAAATGTAAAAAAACGCCGTTAAAGCCTTATCATTATGTTAACAAATGTTTCATGTATGACTCCCATAGTGAGAGACGTGCCTTATTTCCCCGGGGCACGACAACTGCCTTATTTATCAGGGGCACGAATACTGCCTTATTTCCAAGGGACACGAGTACTGCCTTATTTACCAGGGACACGAGTACTGCCTTATTTACCAGGGACACGAGTACTGCCTTATTTACCAGGGACACGAATACTACCTTAGTTACCAGGGACACGAGTACTGCCTTTTTTATCAGGGACACGAATACTGCCTTATTTTCCAGGGACACGAGTACTATCTTATTTACCAGGGACACGAGTACTGCCTTATTTATTAGGGGCACGAGTACTGCCTTATTTCCCAGGGACACGAGTACTACCTTAGTTACCAGGGACACGAGTACTGCCTTATTTACCAGGGACACGAATACTGCCTTATTTCACAGGGGCACGAGTACTGCCTTATTTACCAGGGACACGATTACTGCCTTATTTACCAGGGACACGAGTACTGCCTCATTTACCAGGGACACGAGTACTGCCTTATTTACCAGGGACACGAGTACTGCCTTATTTCCCAGGGGCACGAGTACTGCCTTATTTACCAGGTGCACGAGTCCTGCCTTATTTAACAGGGACGAGTATTGCCTGATTTACCAGGTGCACGAGAACTGCCAATGACTTGGACTCCGAAACGAAAACCAATATTGCGAAAAGTATCGACCCGGATCAGCATAAGCATGCCGCACAAGCTAACCCGGACAGACACGTTTCGCCTCCTGTTGATTTTTTATTTCAGGAAACATTATTCTATAACTCTATGCCCCTGTAACGGAATGTGTTAGCCAAGAAAATCCTGCGCAGGCTGGCTGATCTCGGTCGATACATTACGCAAATTTCATGTGTAAGTGTAAGTTCAATTCAGCCTGTACATCTGTTGCGTCCTATCAACTACTACGCCAACTGACAGAAGCTTCTAACACGTATTCGTGAGTAATCTGTGAACACTGTAGATCTTGATCAGAATGTATGGATCTTTATCTACTCTATTCAAACAAAACTGTCTTTTTCACAAGGACGACTGGCTCTATACTGGTGAAAACGACTTTCCCCAAATAAGTTCCATCAACCAAACATTTCCCAGTTGTGTATCTGGGTGTTCATTTGACCTTACAATGTTCGTCCTAACTTTCTCGGAAATCCGCCGTGGTCGAGTGGTTAGCGTCGGGGATTTGAAACCGGATGTCCCGGGTTCGATGATGGAGTGACCTTGGGCATGCATATTTCCTAGCCTAGTACTGGTTTGTTTACCCAGGGATCATGAATATGTGAACTGTCGCGAGTCAGACGTAATGATAACTCCTCTACCCTTACTACTGGTCTGTACATCCTGACACCAGCGAGTCAGATGTAATGATAACTGCTCTACCCATACTACTGGTCATTACATCCTGACACCATCATCTACCCTTACTACTGGTATGTACATCCTGACACCATCATCTACCCTTACTACTAGTCTATACATCATGACACCATCATCTATCCTTACTACTGGTATGTACATCCTGACACCATCATCTACCCTTACTACTAGTCTGTACATCCTGACACCATCATCTATCCTTACTACTGGTATGTACATCCTGACATCAGCTAGTCAGACGTAATGATAACTCCTCTACCCTTACTACTGGTCTGTACATCCTGACATCAGCGAGTCAGATGGAATGATAACTCCTCTACCCTTACTACTGGTCTGTACATCCTGCCATCAGCGAGTCAGATGTAATGATAACTCCTCTACCCATACTACTGGTCTATACATCCTGACATCAGCGAGTCAGACGTAATGATAACCCATCTACCCTTACTACTGGTCTATACATCATGACATCAGCGAGTCAGACGGAATGATAATTCCTCTACCCTTACTACTGGTCTGTACATCCTGACACCAGCCTCTTCTCTTACTACTGGTCTATACATCCTGACACCAGCTTCTTCTCTTACTACTAGTCTGTACATCCTGACACCAGCTTCTTCTCTTACTACTGGTCTATACATCCTGACATAAGCCTCTACCCTTACTACTGGTCTGTACATCCTGACATCAGCCTCTACCCTTACTACTGGTCTGTACATCCTGACATCAACCTCTACCCTTACTACTGGTCTGTACATCCTGACACCAGCCTCTTCTCTTACTACTGGTCTATACATCCTGACATAAGCCTCTACCCTTACTACTGGTCTGTACATCCTGACATCAGCCTCTACCCTTACTACTGGTCTGTACATCCTGACATCAGCCTCTTCTCTTACTACTGGTCTATACATCCTGCCATCAGCCTCTACCATTACTACTGGTCTGTACATCCTGACATCAGCCTCTACCCTTACTACTGGTTTGTACATCCTGACATCAGCGAGTCAGATGTAATGATAACTCATCTACCCTTACTACTGGTTTGTACATCCTGACATCAGCGAGTCAGATGTGATGATAACTCCTCTACCATTACTACTAGTCTGTACATCCTGACACCAGCGAATCAGACGTAATAATAACACCTCTACCCTTACTACTAGTCTATACATCCTGACACCAGCGAGTCAGACGTAATGATAACTCCTCTACCCTTACTACTGGTCTGTACATCCTGACATCAGCGAGTCAGACGTAATGATAACTCCTCTACCCTTACTACTGGTCTGTACATCCTGACACCAGCGAGTCAGATGTAATAATAACTCCTCTACCCTTACTACTAGTCTGTACATCCTGACATCAGCGAGTCAGACGTAATGATAACTCCTCTACCATTACTACTGGTCTGTACATCCTGACACCAGCGAGTCAGACGTAATGATAACTCCTCTACCATTACTACTGGTTTGTACATCCTGACATCAGCGAGTCAGACGTAATGATAACTCCTCTACCCTTACTACTGGTCTGTACATCCTGACACCAGCGAGTCAGATGTAATGATAACTCCTCTACCCTTACTACTAGTCTGTACATCCTGACATCAGCGAGTCAGACGTAATGATAACTCCTCTACCATTACTACTGGTCTGTACATCCTGACACCAGCGAGTCAGACGTAATGATAACTCCTCTACCATTACTACTGGTCTGTACATCCTGACATCAGCGAGTCAGATGTAATGATAACTCCTCTACCATTACTACTGGTCTGTACATCCTGACACCAGCGAGTCAGACGTAATGATAACTCCTCTACCATTACTACTGGTCTGTACATCCTGACATCAGCGAGTCAGATGTAATGATAACTCTTCTACCCTTACTACTGCTCTATACATCCTGACACCAGCGAGTCAGACGTAATGATAACTCCTCTACCATTACTACTGGTCTGTACATCCTGACACCAGCGAGTCAGACGTAATGATAACTCCTCTACCATTACTACTGGTCTGTACATCCTGACACCAGCGAGTCAGACGTAATGATAACTCCTCTACCATTACTACTGGTATGTACATCCTGACACCAGCGAGTCAGACGTAATGATAACTCCTCTACCCTTACTACTGGTCTATACATCCTGACACCAGCGAGTCACACGTAATGATAACCCCTCTTCCCTTACTACTAGTCTGTACAGCATGACACCAGCGAGTCAGACGTAATTATAACTCCTCTACCCTTACTACTGGTCTGTACAGCATGACACCAGCGAGTCAGACGTAATGATAACTCCTCTACCCTTACTACTGGTCTGTACAGCACGACACCAACGAGTCAGACGTAATGATAACCCCTATACCCTTACTACTAGTCTGTACAGCATGACATCAGCGAGTCAGACGTAATGATAACTCCTCTACCCTTACTACTGGTCTGTACAGCATGACACCAGCGAGTCAGACGTAATGATAACCCCTATACCCTTACTACTAGTCTGTACATCCTGATATCAGCGAATCAGATGTAATGATAACCCCTATACCCTTACTACTAGTCTGTATATCCTGACACCAGCCTCTTCTCTTACTACTGCTCTATACATCCTGACACCAGCGAGTCAGATGTAATGATAACTCCTCTACCCTTACTACTGGTCTGTACATCCTGACACCAGCGAGTCAGACGTAATGATAACTCCTCTACCCTTACTACTGGTCTGTACATCCTGACACCAGCGAGTCAGACGTAATGATAACCCCTATACCCTTACTACTGGTCTGTACATCCTGACACCATCCTCTACCCTTACTACTGGTGTGTACATCCTGACACCAGCGAGTCAGACGTAATGATAACTCCTCTACCCTTACTACTGGTCTGTACATCCTGACATCAGCGAGTCAGACGTAATGATAACCCCTCTTCCCTTACTACTGGTCTGTACATCATGACACCAGCGAGTCAGACGTAATGATAACTCATCTTCCTTTACTACTAGTATGTACATCCTGACACCAGCGAGTCAGACGTAATGATAACTCCTCTACCATTACTACTGGTCTGTACAGCCTGACACCAGCGAGTCAGACGTAATGATAACTCCTCTACCCTTACTACTGGTCTATACATCCTGACACCAGCGAGTCAGACGTAATGATAACACATCTACCCTTACTACTAGTATGTACATCCTGACACAAGCGAGTCAGATGGAATGATAACCCCTCTACCATTACTACTGGTCTGTACATGCTGACATCAGCGAGTCAGATGGAATGATAACTCCTCTACCATTACTACTGGTCTGTACATCCTTACATCAGCGAGTCAGACGTAATGATAACACATCTACCCTTACTACTGGTCTGTACATCCTGACACCAGCGAGTCAGACGTAATGATAACCCATCTACCCTTACTACTGCTCTATACATCCTGACAATATCCTCTACCATTACTACCGGTCTATACATCCTGACAATATCCTCTACGCTTACTAATGCTCTATACATCCTGACACTATCCTCTACCCTTACTACTGCTCTATACATCCTGACACTATCCTCTACCCTTACTACTGCTCTATACATCCTGACACTATCCTCTACCCTTACTACTGCTCTATACATCCTGACACTATCCTTTACGCTTACTACTAGTCTATACATCCTGACACTATCCTCTACCGTTACTACCGGTCTATACATCCTGACAATATCCTCTACGCTTACTACTGCTCTATACATCCTCTCACTATCCTCTAACCTTACTACTGGTCTATACATTCTGACACTATCCTCTACCCTTACTACCGGTCTATACATCCTGACAATATCCTCTACGCTTACTTCTGCTCTACACAACCTGACACTATTCTCTACCCTTACTACTGCTCTTTACATCCTGACACTATCCTCTACCCTTACTACTGCTCTATACATCCTGACACTATCCTCTACCCTTACTACTAGTCTATACATCCTGACACTATCCTCTACCCTTACTACCGGTCTATACATCCTGACAATATCCTCAACGCTTACTACTGCTCTATACATCCTGACACTATCCTCTACCCTTACTACTGGTCTATACATCCTGACACTATCCTCTACCCTTACTACCGGTCTATACATCCTGCCAATATCCTCTACGCTTACTACTGCTCTATACATCCTGACACTATCCTCTACACTTACTACTAGTCTATACATCCTGACACTATCCTCTACCCTTACTACCGGTCTATACATCCTGACAATATCCTCTACGCTTACTACTGCTCTATACATCCTGACACTATCCTCTACCCTTACTACTGGTATATACATCCTGACACTATCCTCTACCCTTACTACTGGTATATACATCCTGACACTATCCTCTACCCCATCCTGACACCAGCGAGTCAGACGTAATGATAACTCTTCTAACATTACTACTGGTCTGTACATCTTGACTCCAGCGAGTCAGACGTAATGATAACCCCTCTACCATTACTACTGGTCTATACATCATGACACCAGCGAGTCAGACGTAATGATAACTCCTCTAACCTTACTACTGGTCTATACATCCTGACACAAGCGAGTCAGACGTAATGATAACTCTTCTTCCCTTACTACTGGTCTATACATCCTGACACAAGCGAGTCAGACGTAATGACATCTCATCAACCCTTACTACTGGTCTATACATCATGACACCAGGGAGGCAGACGTAATGATAACTCCTCCACCCTTACTACTGGTCTGAACATGCTGACACTAGCGAGGCAGACGAAATGATAACCCATCTACCCTTACTACTAGTCTATACATCCTGACACCAGCGAGTCAGACGTAATGATAACTACTCTACCCTTACTACTAGTATATACATCCTGACATCAGCGAGTCAGCCGTAATAATAACTCCTCTACCCTTACTACTAGTATGTACATCCTGACACAAGCGAGTCAGACGTAATGATAACTCCTCTACCCTTACTACTAGTATATACATCCTGACACCAGCGAGTCAGCCGTAATAATAACTCCTCTATCCTTACTACTAGTATGTACATCCTGACACAAGCGAGTCAGACGTAATGATAACTCCTCTACCCTTACTACTAGTATATACATCCTGACACCAGCGAGTCAGCCGTAATAATAACTCCTCTACCCTTACTACTAGTATGTACATCCTGACACAAGCGAGTCAGACGTAATGATAACTCCTCTACCCTTACTACTAGTATATACATCCTGACACCAGCGAGTCAGACGTAATAATAACTCCTCTACCCTTACTACTAGTATGTACATCCTGACACCAGCGAGTCAGACGTAATGATAACTCCTCTACCCTTACTACTAGTATGTACATCCTGACACCAGCGAGTCAGACGTAATGATAACTCTTCTACCCTTACTACTAGTATGTACATCCTGACACCAGCGAGTCAGATTTAATGAAAACCCCTCTACCCTTACTACTGGTATGTACATCCTAACACCAGCAAGTCAGAGTTGATGATAATTCCTCTACCCTTACTACTAGTGTGTACATCCTAACACCAGCGAGTCCGACGTAATGAAAACCCCTATACCCTTACTACTGGTCTGTACATCCTGACACCATCCTCTACCCTTACTACTGGTCTGTACAACATGACACCAGCGAGTCAGACGTAATGATAACTCCTCTACCTTTACTACTGGTCTGTACAGCATGACACCAGCGAGTCAGACGTAATGATAACTCCTCTACCCTTACTACTGGTCTGTACATCCTGACACCAGCGAGTCAGACGTAATAATAACTCCTCTACCCTTACTACTGGTCTGTACATCCTGACACCAGCGAGTCAGACGTAATGATAACTCCTCTACCCTTACTACTGGTCTGTACATCCTGACACCAGCGAGTCAGACGTAATGATAACTCCTCTACCCTTACTACTGCTCTGTACATCCTGACATCAGCGAGTCAGACCTAATGATAACTCCTCTACCCTTACTACTGGTCTGTATATCCTGACATCAGCGAGTCAGACCTAATGATAACTCCTCTACCCTTACGACTAGTATGTACATCCTGACATCAGCGAGTCAGACGTAATGATGACTCCTCTACCCTTACTACTGGTATGTACATCCTGACACCAGCGAGTCAGACGTAATGATAACTCCTCTACCCTTACTACTGGTATGTACATCCTGACACCAGCGAGTCAGACGTAATGATAACTCCTCTACCCTTACTACTGGTATGTACATCCTGACACCAGCGAGTGAGACGTAATTATAACTCCTCTACCCTTACGACTAGTCTGTACATCCTGACACCATCATCTATCCTTACTACTGGTATGTACATCCTGACACGAGCGAGGCAGACGTAATGATAACTCCTCTACCCTTACTACTGGTCTGTAAATCCTGACACCAGCGAATCAGACGTAATGATAACTCCTCTACCCTTACTACTGGTCTGTACATCCTGACATCAGCGAGTCAGACGTAATAATAACTCCTCTACCCTTACTACTAGTATGTACATCCTGACACCAGCGAGTCAGACGTAATGATAACTCCTCTACCCTTACTACTGGTATGTACATCCTGACACCAGCAAGTCAGACGTAATGATAACTCTTCTTCCCTTACTACTGGTCTGTAAATCCAGACACCAGCGAGTTAAACGTAATGATAACCCCTATATCCTTACTACTGGTCTATACATCCTGAAACGAGCGAGTCAGACGTAATGATAACTCCTATACCCTTACTACTTGTCTATACATCCTGACACCAGCGAGTCAGCCGTAATGATAACTCCTCTTCTCTTACTACTGGTCAATACATCCTGACACCAGCCTCTTCACTTACTACTTGTCTATACATCCTGACACCAGCGAGTCAGACGTAATGATAACCCCTCTTCCCTTACTACTTGTCTATACATCCTGACACCAGCGAGTCAGACGTAATGAAAACCCGTTTTTCCTAACTACTGGTCTATACATCATGACACCAGCGAGTCAGACGTAATGGTAACTCCTCTACCCTTACTACTGGTCTGTACATCCTGACACCAGCGAGTCAGACATAATGGTAACTCCTCTACCCTTTCTACTGGTATGTACATCCTGACACCAGCGAGTCAGACGTAATGATAACTCCTCTTCTCTTACTACTGGTCTGTACATCCAGACACCAGGCGAGTCAGACGTAATGATAACTCCTCTTCTCTTAATACTGGTCTGTACATACTGACATCAGGCGAGTCAGACGTAATGATAACTCCTCTTCTCTTAATACTGGTCTGTACATCCTGACATCAAGCGAGTCAGACGTAACGATAACTCCTCTTCTCTTACTACTGGTCTGTACATCCAGACACCAGGCGAGTCAGACGTAATGATGACCCTTCTTCCCTTACTACTGGTCTGTACATCCAGACACCAGGCGAGTCAGACGTAATGATAACTCCTCTTCTCTTACTACTGGTCTGTACATCCAGACACCAGCAAAACAGACGTAATGATAAGTACTCTACCCTTACTACTGGTCTATACATCATGACACCAGCGAGTCAGACGTAATGATAACCCATCTACCCTTAATACTGGTCTGTACATCATGACACTAGCGAGTCAGACGTAATAGTAACTCCTCTACCCTTTCTACTGGTCTGTACATACTGACATCAGGCGAGTCAGACGTAATGATAACTCCTCTTCTCTTAATACTGGTCTGTACATCCTGACATCAGGCGAGTCAGACGTAATGATAACTCCTCTTCTCTTAATACTGGTCTGTACATCCTGACATCAGGCGAGTCAGACGTAACGATAACTCCTCTTCTCTTACTACTGGTCTGTACATCCAGACACCAGGCGAGTCCGACGTAATGAAAACCCCTCTTCCCTAACTACTGGTCTATACACCCTGACATCAGCGAGTCAGACGTAATGATAACTCCTCTACCCTTACTACTGGTATGTACATCCTGACACCAGCGAGTCAGACGTAATGATAACTCCTCTACCCTTAATACTGGTCTGTACATCCTGACATCAGCGAGTCAGACGTAATGATAACTCCTCTACCCTTACTACTGGTCTATACATCCTGACACCAGCCTCTTCCCTTACTACTGGTCTGTAAATCCTGACACCAGCGAGTCAGACGTAATGATAACTCCTCTACCATCACGACTAGTCTGTACATCCTGACACCATCATCTATCCTTACTACTGGTATGTACATCCTGACACGAGCGAGTCAGACGTAATGATAACTCCTCTACCCTTACTACTGGTCTGTAAATCCTGACACCAGCGAATCAGACGTAATGATAACTCCACTACCATTACTACTAGTATGTACATCCTGACACCAGCAAGTTAGACGTAATGATACCTCCTCTACCCTTACTACTGGTCTGTAAATCCAGACACCAGCGAGTTAAACGTAATGATAACCCCTATATCCTTACTACTGGTCTATACATCCTGAAACGAGCGAGTCAGACGTAATGATAACCCTTCTTCCCTTACTACTGGTCAATACATCCTGACACCAGCCTCTTCACTTACTACTTGTCTATACATCCTGACACCAGCGAGTCAGACGTAATGATAACCCCTCTTCCCTTACTACTTGTCTATACATCCTGACACCAGCGAGTCAGACGTAATGATAACTCCTATACCCTTACTACTGCTCTATACATCCTGACACCAGCGAGTCAGACGTAATGATAACTCCTCTACCCTTACTACTGCTCTATACATCCTGACACCAGCGAGTCAGATGTAATGATAACTCCTCTACCCTTACTACTGCTCTATACATCCTGACACCAGCGAGTCAGACGTAATGATAACTCATCTACCCTTACTACTGCTCTATACATCCTGACACCAGCGAGTCAGACGTAATGATAACTCCTCTACCCTTACTACTTGTCTATACATCCTGACACCAGCCTCTTCCCTAACTACTGGTCTATACATCCTGACACAAGCGAGTCAGACGTAATGATAACTTCTCTACCCTTACTACTGGTCTGTACATCCTGACATCAGCGAGTCAGACGTAATGATAACTCCTCTACCCTTACTACTGGTATGTACATCCTGACACCAGCGAGTCAGACGTAATGATAACTCCTCTACCCTTAATACTGGTCTGTACATCCTGACATCAGCGAGTCAGACGTAATGATAACTCCTCTACCCTTACTACTGGTCTATACATCCTGACACCAGCCTCTTCCCTTACTACTGGTCTGTAAATCCTGACACCAGCGAGTCAGACGTAATGATAACTCCTCTACCCTTACGACTAGTCTGTACATCCTGACACCATCATCTATCCTTACTACTGGTATGTACATCCTGACACGAGCGAGTCAGACGTAATAATAACTCCTCTACCCTTACTACTGGTCTGTAAATCCTGACACCAGCGAATCAGACGTAATGATAACTCCTCTACCCTTACTACTGGTATGTACATCCTGACACGAGCGAATCAGACGTAATGATAACTCCTCTACCCTTACTACTGGTCTGTAAATCCTGACACCAGCGAATCAGACGTAATGATAACTCCTCTACCCTTACTACTGGTCTGTACATCCTGACACCAGCGAGTCAGACGTAATGATAACTCCTCTACCCTTACTACTGGTATGTACATCCTGACACCAGCGAGTCAGACGTAATGATAACTCCTATACCCTTACTACTGGTCTGTACATCCTGACATCAGCGAGTCAGACGTAATAATAACTCCTCTACCCTTACTACTAGTATGTACATCCTGACACCAGCGAGTCAGACGTAATGATAACTCCTATACCCTTACTACTGGTCTGTACATCCTGACATCAGCGAGTCAGACGTAATAATAACTCCTCTACCCTTACTACTAGTATGTACATCCTGACACCAGCGAATTAGACGTAATGATAACTCCTCTACCCTTACTACTGGTCTGTACATCCTGACATCAGCGAGTCAGACGTAATGATAACTCCTATACCCTTACTACTGGTCTGTACATCCTGACATCAGCGAGTCAGACGTAATAATAACTCCTCTACCCTTACTACTAGTATGTACATCCTGACACCAGCGAGTCAGACGTAATGATAACTCCTATACCCTTACTACTGGTCTGTACATCCTGACATCAGCGAGTCAGACGTAATAATAACTCCTCTACCCTTACTACTAGTATGTACATCCTGACACCAGCGAATCAGACGTAATGATAACTCCTCTACCCTTACTACTGGTCTGTACATCCTGACATCAGCGAGTCAGACGTAATAATAACTCCTCTACCCTTACTACTAGTATGTACATCCTGACACCAGCGAATCAGACGTAATGATAACTCCTATACCCTTACTACTGGTATGTACATCCTGACACCAGCGAGTCAGACGTAATGATAACTCCTCTACCCTTACTACTGGTCTGTAAATCCAGACACCAGCGAGTTAAACGTAATGATAACCCCTATATCCTTACTACTGGTCTATACATCCTGAAACGAGCGAGTCAGACGTAATGATAACTCCTATACCCTTACTACTTGTCTATACATCCTGACACCAGCGAGTCAGACGTAATGATAACCCCTCTTCCCTTACTACTGGTCAATACATCCTGACACCAGCCTCTTCACTTACTACTTGTCTATACATCCTGACACCAGCGAGTCAGACGTAATGATAACCCCTCTTCCCTTACTACTGGTCAATACATCCTGACACCAGCCTCTTCACTTACTACTTGTCTATACATCCTGACACCAGCGAGTCAGACGTAATGGTAAGTCCTCTACCCTTACTACTGATCTGTACATCCTGACACCAGCGAGTCAGACATAATGGTAACTCCTCTTCTCTTACTACTGGTCTGTACATCCTGACATCAGGCGAGTCAGACGTAATGATAACTCCTCTTCTCTTAATACTGGTCTGTACATCCTGACATCAGGCGAGTCAGACGTAATGATAACTCCTCTTCTCTTAATACTGGTCTGTACATCCTGACATCAGGCGAGTCAGACGTAACGATAACTCCTCTTCTCTTACTACTGGTCTGTACATCCAGACACCAGGCGAGTTAGACGTAATGATAACTCCTCTTCTCTTACTACTGGTCTGTACATCCAGACACCAGCAAAACAGACGTAATGATAAGTACTCTACCCTTACTACTGGTCTATATATCCTGACACCAGCCTCTTCCCTTACTGCTGGTCTATACATCATGACACCAGCGAGTCAGACGTAATGATAACCCTTCTACCTTTACTACTGGTCTGTACATCCTGACACCAGCGAGTCAGACGTAATGATAACCCCTCTACCCTTACTACTGGTCTATACATCCTGACACAAGCGAGTCAGACGTAATGAAAATCCCTCTACCCTTACTACTGGTCTATACATCATGACACCAGCGAGTCAGACGTAATGATAACCCTTCTTCCCTTACTACTGGTCTATACATCCTGACACCAGCGAGTCAGACGTAATGATGACCCCTCTACCCTTACTACTGGTATGTACATCATGAAATCAGCGAGTCAGACGTAATGATAACCCCTCTTCCCTAACTACTGGTATATACATCCTTACACCAGCGAGTCAGACGTTATGATAACCCTTTTTCCCTTACTACTGGTCTATACATCATGACACCAGCGAGTCAGATGTAATGATAACCGCTCTACCCATAATACTGGTCTGCACATCCTTACACCAGCGAGTCAGACGTAATGATAACCCGTCTTTCCTTACTACTGGTCTATACATCCTGACAACAGCGAGTCAGACGTTATGATGACCCCTATGCCCTTACTACTGGTCTGTACATCCTGACACAAGCGAGTCAGACGTAATGATAACCCCTCTACCCTTAGTACTGGTCTGTACATCCTGACACAAGCGAGTCAGACGTAATGATAACCCCTCTACCCTTAGTACTGGTCTGTACATCCTGACACCAGCGAGTCAGACGTAATGATAACTCCTCTACCATTACGACTAGTCTATACATCCTGACACCATCATCTATCCTTACTACTGGTATGTACATCCTGACACGAGCGAGTCAGACGTAATGATAACTCCTCTACCCTTACTACTGGTCTGTAAATCCTGACACCAGCGAATCAGACGTAATGATAACTCCTCTACCCTTACTACTGGTCTGTACATCCTGACATCAGCGAGTCAGACGTAATAATAACTCCTCTACCCTTACTACTAGTATGTACATCCTGACACCAGCGAGTCAGACGTAATGATAACTCCTCTACCCTTACTACTGGTCTGTAAATCCAGAAACCAGCGAGTTAAACGTAATGATAACCCCTATATCCTTACTACTGGTCTATACATCCTGAAACGAGCGAGTCAGACGTAATGATAACTCCTATACCCTTACTACTTGTCTATACATCCTGACACCAGCGAGTCAGACGTAATGATAACCCCTCTTCCCTTACTACTGGTCAATACATCCTGACACCAGCCTCTTCACTTACTACTTGTCTATACATCCTGACACCAGCGAGTCAGACGTAATGATAACCCCTCTTCCCTTACTACTTGTCTATACATCCTGACACCAGCGAGTCAGACGTAATGATAACTCCTATACCCTTACTACTGCTCTATACATCCTGACACCAGCGAGTCAGACGTAATGATAACTCCTCTACCCTTACTACTGCTCTATACATCCTGACACCAGCGAGTCAGATGTAATGATAACTCCTCTACCCTTACTACTGCTCTATACATCCCGACACCAGCGAGTCAGACGTAATGATAACTCATCTACCCTTACTACTGCTCTATACATCCTGACACCAGCGAGTCAGACGTAATGATAACTCCTCTACCCTTACTACTGGTCTATACATCCTGACACCAGCCTCTTCCCTAACTACTGGTCTATACATCCTGACACAAGCGAGTCAGACGTAATGATAACTCCTCTACCCTTACTACTGGTCTGTACATCCTGACATCAGCGAGTCAGACGTAATGATAACTCCTCTACCCTTACTACTGGTATGTACATCCTGACACCAGCGAGTCAGACGTAATGATAACTCCTCTACCCTTAATACTGGTCTGTACATCCTGACATCAGCGAGTCAGACGTAATGATAACTCCTCTACCCTTACTACTGGTCTATACATCCTGACACCAGCCTCTTCCCTTACTACTGGTCTGTAAATCCTGACACCAGCGAGTCAGACGTAATGATAACTCCTCTACTCTTACGACTAGTCTGTACATCCTGACACCATCATCTATCCTTACTACTGGTATGTACATCCTGACACGAGCGAGTCAGACGTAATAATAACTCCTCTACCCTTACTACTGGTCTGTAAATCCTGACACCAGCGTATCAGACGTAATGATAACTCCTCTACCCTTACTACTGGTCTGTACATCCTGCCACCAGCCTCTTCCCTTACTACTGGTCTGTAAATCCTGACACCAGCGAGTCAGACGTAATGATAACTCCTCTACCCTTACGACTAGTCTGTACATCCTGACACCATCATCTATCCTTACTACTGGTATGTACATCCTGACACGAGCGAATCAGACGTAATGATAACTCCTCTACCCTTACTACTGGTCTGTAAATCCTGACACCAGCGAATCAGACGTAATGATAACTCCTCTACCCTTACTACTGGTCTGTACATCCTGCCACCAGCGAGTCAGACGTAATGATAACTCCTCTACCCTTACTACTGGTATGTACATCCTGACACCAGCGAGTCAGACGTAATGATAACTCCTATACCCTTACTACTGGTCTGTACATCATGACATCAGCGAGTCAGACGTAATAATTACTCCTCTACCCTTACTACTAGTATGTACATCCTGACACCAGCGAGTCAGACGTAATGATAACTCCTATACCCTTACTACTGGTCTGTACATCCTGACATCAGCGAGTCAGACGTAATAATAACTCCTCTACCCTTACTACTAGTATGTACATCCTGACACCAGCGAATCAGACGTAATGATAACTCCTCTACCCTTACTACTGGTCTGTACATCCTGACATCAGCGAGTCAGACGTAATGATAACTCCTATACCCTTACTACTGGTCTGTACATCCTGACATCAGCGAGTCAGACGTAATAATAACTCCTCTACCCTTACTACTAGTATGTACATCCTGACACCAGCGAATCAGACGTAATGATAACTCCTCTACCCTTACTACTGGTCTGTACATCCTGACATCAGCGAGTCAGACGTAATAATAACTCCTCTATCCTTACTACTAGTATGTACATCCTGACACCAGCGAATCAGACGTAATGATAACTCCTATACCCTTACTACTGGTCTGTACATCCTGACATCAGCGAGTCAGACGTAATAATAACTCCTCTACCCTTACTACTGGTATGTACATCCTGACACCAGCGAGTCAGACGTAATGATAACTCCTATACCCTTACTACTAGTATGTACATCCTGACACCAGCGAATCAGACGTAATGATAACTCCTATACCCTTACTACTAGTATGTACATCCTGACACCAGCGAGTCAGACGTAATAATAACTCCTCTACCCTTACTACTGGTATGTACATCCTGACACCAGCGAGTCAGACGTAATGATAACTCCTCTACCCTTACTACTGGTCTGTAAATCCAGACACCAGCGAGTTAAACGTAATGATAACCCCTATATCCTTACTACTGGTCTATACATCCTGAAACGAGCGAGTCAGACGTAATGATAACTCCTATACCCTTACTACTTGTCTATACATCCTGACACCAGCGAGTCAGACGTAATGATAACCCCTCTTCCCTTACTACTGGTCAATACATCCTGACACCAGCCTCTTCACTTACTACTCGTCTATACATCCTGACACCAGCGAGTCAGACGTAATGATAACCCCTCTTCCCTTACTACTGGTCAATACATCCTGACACCAGCCTCTTCACTTACTACTTGTCTATACATCCTGACACCAGCGAGTCAGACGTAATGGTAACTCCTCTACCCTTACTACTGATCTGTACATCCTGACACCAGCGAGTCAGACATAATGGTAACTCCTCTTCTCTTACTACTGGTCTGTACATCCTGACATCAGGCGAGTCAGACGTAATGATAACTCCTCTTCTCTTAATACTGGTCTGTACATCCTGACATCAGGCGAGTCAGACGTAATGATAACTCCTCTTCTCTTAATACTGGTCTGTACATCCTGACATCAGGCGAGTCAGACGTAACGATAACTCCTCTTCTCTTACTACTGGTCTGTACATCCAGACACCAGGCGAGTCAGACGTAATGATAACTCCTCTTCTCTTACTACTGGTCTGTACATCCAGACACCAGCAAAACAGACGTAATGATAAGTACTCTACCCTTACTACTGGTCTATATATCCTGACACCAGCCTCTTCCCTTACTGCTGATCTATACATCATGACACCAGCGAGTCAGACGTAATGATAACCCTTCTACCTTTACTACTGGTCTGTACATCCTGACACCAGCGAGTCAGACGTAATGATAACCCCTCTACCCTTACTACTGGTCTATACATCCTGACACAAGCGAGTCAGACGTAATGAAAATCCCTCTACCCTTACTACTGGTCTATACATCATGACACCAGCGAGTCAGACGTAATGATAACCCTTCTTCCCTTACTACTGGTCTATACATCCTGACACCAGCGAGTCAGACGTAATGATGACCCCTCTACCCTTACTACTGGTATGTACATCATGAAATCAGCGAGTCAGACGTAATGATAACCCCTCTTCCCTTACTACTGGTATATACATCCTTACACCAGCGAGTCAGACGTTATGATAACCCTTCTTCCCTTACTACTGGTCTATACATCATGACACCAGCGAGTCAGATGTAATGATAACCGCTCTACCCATAATACTGGTCTGCACATCCTTACACCAGCGAGTCAGACGTAATGATAACCCGTCTTTCCTTACTACTGGTCTGTACATCCTGACACCAGCGAGTCAGACGTAATGATGACCCCTATACCCTTACTACTGGTCTGTACATCCTGACACAAGCGAGTCAGACGTAATGATAACCCCTCTACCTTTACTACTGGTCTATACATCCTGACACCAGCGAGTCAGACGTAATGATGACCCCTTTATCCTTACTACTGGTCTGTACATCCTGACACAAGCGAGTCAGACGTAATGATAACCCCTCTACCCTTAGTACTGGTCTGTACATCCTGACACAAGCGAGTCAGACGTAATGATAACCCCTCTACCCTTAGTACTGGTCTGTACATCCTGACACCAGCGAGTCAGACGTAATGATAACCCCTCTACCCTTACTACTGGTCTATACATCCTGACACCAGCGAGTCAGACGTAATGATAACCCCTCTACCCTTACTACTGGTCTGTACATCCTGACACCAGCGAGTCAGACGTAATGATGAGCCCTATACCCTTACTACTGGTCTATACATCCTGACACCAGCGAGTCAGACGTAATGATAACCCCTCTACCCTTACTACTGGTCTGTACATCCTGACACCATCATCTACCCTTACTGCTGGTCTGTACATCCTGACACCAGCGAGTCAGACGTAATGAAAACCCCTCTTCCCTAACTACTGGTATGTACATCCTGACACCAGCGAGTCAGACGTAATGATAACTCCTCTACCCTTACTACTGGTATGTACATCCTGACACCAGCGAGTCAGACGTAATGATGAACCCTCTACCCTTACTACTGGTATGTACATCCTGACACCAGCGAGTCAGACGTAATGATAACTCCTCTACCCTTACTACTGGTATGTACATCCTGACACCAGCGAGTCAGACGTAATGATGACCCCTATACCCTTACTACTGGTCTATACATCCTGACACCAGCGAGTCAGACGTAATGATAACCCCTCTACCCTTACTACTGGTCTATACATCCTGACACAAGCGAGTCAGACGTAATGATAACTCCTCTACCCTTACTACTGGTATGTACATCCTGACACCAGCGAGTCAGACGTAATGATAACCCCTATCATAAGACGTCGGGAACCAGATAATTACTTCAAAGAAAGTCGGGAACCAGATTGGATGTTACGTCACACAAGTAGTTAACATAATTCCTAGGAAACTGGCTACACTCCAATGTAGACCATTGTGGAAAACGAAGAACCTAGTCACAATGACTGTTGTCAATCCACGAAAAGTTTAATTAAAAAGCTGAATTTCAAACTCACGACCATGAACAAACCTTTTCCTGTGGACGACTCTGCAGCAGACGACTTTTGAAAACGCTGTGGCAAAAGGCTAAATTGCTCATTTTCCTTTTGTCACAATGTTTTCACCTTTAATCAATAGTTTATTTCATTTATTTAAAGAGATTTTCCATAGTTATGCCCAGATGTTTTTAAAGTCGTCTACCGCAGATGTTGCATGTGGAACAGGGTCGCGTCGTAACCCAAAAGAGCCATCGCGGCTTGTATCTTAACACTTTCTTTTAGTACATGTATACACCATGAATACATATCTCCTTTTCTTACAATACTTACAAAAGCAATCTGCTACAAAGGTGTAAGAATACGTCTGTATCTGTTAAAACCTCAATTCAAAACAGTGGTAACGTTAGTATGAAGATTTTAGTTACATTCGTATGGAATAAAGTCAAGATTATTACGTCATGTCACGCGATTTATTTCCGGGTCACGCGAAAGGTCGATACGCAACATGGCGGGTCATTATGGCATATTACGGTGTATTTACCCAGGGTTATGTCAAACATACCCGTATATACGGCCATACCCGGATAGGGGTGTCACACTCTCAAGTTCGATTGTCGAAACAGGTATGTCAGCATTTTTTTTTTTAAATAATAAGCTATTTATTTTGTTTAAATTTATTATGTATGTTATGGTAGTTCTACATTTATATAGTTTTATTTCATTTACGTTTTATTATATATATGCAGTTGAAAACGTCATGAGCAGAGGATATTTTTCACAATTTTCAAATCGGTGCATGACAAAAGATCTCAAGCAGTTTTCAAATATTCGTCTGCTCTTATGTGATAATAAAATATTATCGTTTTGCACAACATCGTAGAAAAATGTGTAACATGCTAGAAAGTGTCTCTTTAGAAGTATTTACTCTTATCTCTTAAATATATGTTTCATACATAATAAGTATTTTGTCTGCAGCAGACGATATGAAAACATTGTGACTCATAAACAAATGCACGTACTATTCAGTAACTTTTCTTTCTTCAATATATATTTTTCATATCTTTGACTCTCTGCTGTAGATTTTTGAGTGTATATCAAAATCCCCATGCTCAAAATCCCCATTGTTCAAAATTGGCATAGTACTCAAAATCCCCACGGCTAAAATGACAGGGTATTCAAAATCCCCACGATGGGCAGTCAAAATCCCCATGACAAAAATGACAGGGTATTCAAAGTTGTTGAGTAGGGGAATTAGTTCAATTAGAAAACCGGACGTGCCAAAGTGTTTTCTTAGTTGTCTGAAAACTTATGTATGTAGGAAAGGGAATATGCTGATATTTATAAGCAAAAGGAAAGACAAATGAAACAATGAGCAACTTTTAATCATTTTATTCATACATATGCATTATTTAATTGTGCTGAACTCAAAATTTATAATAGATAATATAGAAAAAGTTTAAAAAATGTTATATCAAATAAACATAATTTGTAATTGCATTCAACATAAATCATATTCTGCTCTGCAAACACTGTTTGTATTCTATTTTAGCACATTTTCACATTAGCTAATCTAAATTTTATTTAAAGTACAAGATCTTAAGCACTATATTATACAATCAAAATTATTAATTAAAGGTAATCATTTACATGATTATTTAAAGTAAGTATCATAAAAGATATTAATCAATTATACAATATAAATAATTAACTATAACTAATTTAGGGGTCTGATGATTTAAATGACTGGCTGTGACCAAAACAATAAACACAGAAATTCACCATGGGGATTTTGAATGATTGTAGGGTAAAAAGAAACAGGATAAAAAGTAACAGGACAAAAAGCAACGGACAACAAGAAACAGGATAAAAAGCAACACATTTTCCAAAATACAATACAAATCAATAGGTTTAAGTCTACAAATATGAAAAAGACACAAACTAGCAGAGGATTAATGTATCTTCTTGATATTGTAAAGATTGTCTTTAATTTTGATACATTTTTGTGTGTTTTATACCTTAATGCATTGTTCAAAAAAATTGAGTCGGATTAAACTATTTACAAATCTACAAAAATATATGTAACTCAATTTAAAGTGCTAATATTTGTTTCACTTTGCAATGTTATTTTACGTATTATGCATATCTGTGTGAAGATGTTTGAAAATGCGAAAGGAAAACTGTGTGGGAGAAGAGACATTGCTCATAATTAGCAATTTCTCCCTTTCACGCAATGATATATTCTGTCAAAAATTATTACAAATATTAGAACTGTAGCTAGTCTTCTGTCAGATGTTTAAAAAGGTTGGAGAAAACATTAATGGAAAAGGAGACATTGCTTATAATGAGCAATTTCTCCTGTGCACGCAATTATATTTTCTGTCAGATATTCGAAAAAGTGGAAAGAAACATAGTCGGGGGAAGTAGAAAAATCATTGCAATTTCAGATAAATAAAGTTAAAATTTCTCATAAACAAAACATAAATTCTATTTTCTATGTCTATTATATGTTACAAATGTATTAAATCAAAGGGAAAATTAATTAAACCTGAAATGAAAATATCAGAACTGTTGCCTTTTGTCCTGTTACCTGTTATCCGGGCAAAAACTGTTACTTTTTGGCCGTTGCTTATTATCCTGTTTCTTTTTGTCCGATTACCATTTTGAATACCCCATCATTTTGGCTGTGGGGATTTTGAATACCCTGTTATTTTAGCCATGTGGATTTTGAATACCCTGTTATTTTAGCCATGTGGATTTTGAATACCCTGTTATTTTAGCCATGTGGATTTTGAATACCCTGTTATTTTAGCCATGGGGATTTTGAATACCCTGTTATTTTAGCCATGGGGATTTTGAGTACTATCCCAATTTTGAACCAAGGGGATTTTGAGCAAGGGGATTTTGAGTGTCTCCCAGATTTGTTGTATGTGGTAAAGTGCTTAATCTATGTACATGGTCATGAGTAACACATGACTTTCATTTAACCCTGTCCCACATACAACAAATCTGCAGCAGACGACTTTGAAAACTACTTCTCAAGATATGGAAAATCTATAAAAAATGAATGTATAATTCCTGAAAAAAAAGTTGAAAACAATGTGACAAAAGGAGAAATTGCTCGTTTTGAGCAATTTCTTCCTTTGTAACAATGTTATCAAAAGTCGTCTGCCGCAGAGGCGTCAACACCCGTCTACACGTGGTAAAGGGTTAAAGTCCCTTTTATCATCTTATTGTAGTTAAGATCCCTTTTACAAACCTGAATTTGGGATCAATTTTCTTTCGTTTTTAAGAAAACGAGCCCATTATATTTTACATACAAAACCCACCAAGATGTGCGATACAAAATTCAAACTTGTTCTGAGCAAATCTCCCACATATCGTTAGCAGACAACTTTAAAATCATCTTAGTAAAAGGTATGAAATGGTAATACATGACAATTCCAATATTGAAAATAATTGAAAGATTTTTGCAAAAATAGAAAAGCAGAAATTGACTATAATGAACATTTTTGCTTTTTGCCATATTGGTTTCAAACGCCTTTTTTTGCGGCAGGCCCGTCAAAAAAGCGTCAAGGCTTAAACGACTATACTATCATTTCGTTGCTCCGAAAATAGTAAACCCTAAATTAAATGATGTATATGACAGAACATTTATGTTTTACCCAAACAGGCCATAACCACCCACAAAAAAATCAAAAATCATGAAGATCGGAGTATTCGCTTTCTTGGCTCTTGCCTGCGTCATCGGACTCGCCTATGGCCAATTTGGATTCCCCCAGCCAGCCCAAACCCAAAGCAGTGGATCCGGATGTAAGTATTCATTCCATTACCTGATACAGACATGTTAAGCGGTCCAGACACGATCAATTGTATTGACAATAATATTGTCAATCACGACAATTGACAATGAGATTGACTGTTAGTATCAACAGAAAATGCAACAGCTTGTGCCATTAGAGGATCCATCCGTTCACAGCAATAGTCAGAGGGCAAATGACTTAAAATATTGAGCAATTTTATGGTGTCTCGGTGGTCAACACATATTTTCCAATATTATTGTCAATACAATTGATCGTGTATGGGCCGCTTTAGACTATTCCAAATGGAATACAACTACTACTTCTTCTACTACTACTACTTCTACTACTACTACTACTACTACTACTACTACTACTACTACTACTACTACTACTACTACTACTACTACTACTACTGCTACTACTACTACTACTACTACTACTACTACTACTACAACAACTACTTCTACTACTACTACTACAACTACTACTACAACTACTACTACTACTACTACAACAACTACTACTACTACTACTACTACTACTACTACTACTACTACTACTACTACTACTACTACTACCAAACTACTAATACTACTACAAGAACAACTACTACTACTACTACTTCTACTACTACTACTACTACTACTACAACTACTACTACAACTACTACTACTACTACTACTACAACTACTACTACTACTACTACTACTACTACTACTACTACTACTACTACTACCAAACTACTACTACTACTACTACTACAACAACAACTACTACTACTACTACTACTACTACTACTACATCTCTACTACTACTCCTCATACTACATCTTCTTCCACTATTTTTAGTTGGTGGTCCTCATACACATGTTCCAGTGTACTTACATTTCTTCAATAGGGTTAGTACGGAAATAGGACAGTTGCACCTGTACTAAAGATCACCTGGGGAAAACAACACTCCTGTCTACAATGAACATGATTTTATTTCCCAAAGTACTCATTTCCTCAATAAAAGACCCTTTAGAATAGGTCACATGTGAATAAAGACCTGATTGATGTATAACCAATGGTGGTCTTCATAAACAGGCTCCAATGTACTTGCATTTCCTCAAAAGGGTCCGGAGTCATACCAAATACTTTAAAACATGAAGTAATGGTGTCAGAATAAATGGACCAGAAGTACCGGTAACTTACCCAGGGAACGTCACAATATAACATATAACGGGGGAAAACATTTTGAAAGCGGTACAATACACCTAACAATCAATTCATGGGGTATTGTTTTTCTGTTTCAGATTTAGGAATTGGCGCCATTGGGCTCTTGTTGTTGCTCCTGCTTACCCTAACTAGATCCAAGTCTGTCCCACTGTACGTCAACAACATGACTACCGGAGTCAATGTGTAAGTTACTATTTATAGATTTAGAACGTGTAAGTTACTATTTATAGATTTACAACGTGTGAGGTACTATTTATAGATTTACACCGTGTAAGTTACTATTTATAGATTTACAACCTGTAAGTTACCACTTATAGATGTACAACGTGTAAGTTACTATTTATAGATTTACACCGTGTTAGTTACTATTTATAGATTTACAACGTGTAAGTTACTATTTATAGATTTACACCGTGTTAGTTACTATTTATAGATTTACAAAGGCATTTTTAACACGTTCTGGCTTATCCCGTCTCCCTGTTAATGCAGTATATTGTGTGTACGTAGAGACGGCAACCACAGACCACTTTTAAACAACGTGTCAACGTGTACGTTACTCATTTATAATAGGACATGCCGGAGTTCCGTCTTTTCTGTAAACATCATGTACTGTGTGTAGGCCTACGTAGAGACGGAAACCAGACTATATTTGAAGATAACCACGTTTCTATTGGAGTCATCCTATAAATCACTATCTAAATTTACGACATGAAGTCTGGTTTCCGTTTCTACGAATGTGCCGCGCCTAATGGTTTAGTGTCTTTATATATATATGCGCACAGTGAAGACTCATGTGAGCCTGTACATGCACAGTCTCACATGAGTCTTCACTGTCCGTCCACATGTAATTTAGTCCTTGATGACCCCAAAACGCCATACGAGGTAGTCTGGAGTTCCTTCCCCTTATTACTGCGTAAATGAAGTCGGGAACCAGACTACATACGAGGTTCATCTATCAACGTAGCAACATTATGATGTCACGAACACAACATTCGGAACATCTTTGAATTTATGGCGTTTACGATCAAAGTGCATACTTTAACCCAGCTCTCCATCATACACAAAATCTGCAGCAGACGACTTTAAAAATATCTATTCAAAAATAGCAAAACCATCTACAAATGAGAGGTCAGTTTTCTAAAAGTGCGGAAAGCATTATCGTATAATGAGAAATTGATCATTATGAGAAATAAAACATTGTGTCACAATGATTCGAAAAGTCATCTGCTGCAGAGGTGTCAAAAAGCGTCTACATCTTAGAAAGTGTTAATAGTTGGTCGATGATCATTAATGAACTTCTCATGCAGTCATTGTCCATTTGCTCTTATATTGTAAAGATGATCCTGTCTAGACTTAAAAAAAGGAAAAGGCTGGTCTTTACTGGTCGCTCTGCCCCGAGGGTCACAGTTCAGGGGCGTAGCTTGCGGCCTACACTTTTTTCAGAAAAAATGAAAATTTAAAAATGCCAAATTTGCAATAAAAACTGGAGGCATAGTGAGTCAAGGGACTAAACTATACTCCAACCTAGCTGATTTCTTTTCGGGAGAGCATGCCTCCGGATTCCCCCCACCCCCCCCCCCCCCCCCCCCCACCCACCCCCCCCCCTCTAGATATGGCTTACACAATTTATTTAAATAAAGCTACTGTACGCTATGATTGTTGTCAGTCGCATGTATACATAAATTATATTTGATAGATTTTGTTTTCAATTTTCAACTTATTTTCAATATTTTCTTTTCAGACCTATTACTGTTGGTGGTTTTGGTGGTTTAGGCCGATAAGAACTGTCTGTGTGACGTCATCGTTTAAGTACTACGTCATCAACTGTAAACTTATTGGGCATACTGTATTGGACGGAAACCTTTTTGAGTATTGGAGCGTTTTTCGGACTTCCTACTCTCGCCATAAAAATGTGAATGTTTAATTAAACCTATGAATTTGATGTTCATTAATTTCACAATCAAAACAAATAATGCCGTTCTGAACATTTAAAAATATTAGCATTTTAATCCACACATTCAAACACACTCAAAATTAATTTGTCACTTTTTTTATATTTACCCTTCCAATACTGTTTTAAAAATAAACAAATGGAAATGACTATATTTGCATTTGAAAAGTCTAAGAAAATCAAGATAAAAATATAGAAAATATTGAGTAGAGCAGTCAACGGTAATGGGCCTGGTATGCTGGCACGGCTCTATGCCGTCCACACTGGTCTCTTAAAATGGATTCAATCAGTCAACTTGTTTTTATCAATTTTAAAGTCTTAATCCTATCACTAGTTTGATGATAATGTAGGAAGCCTGGTAATCTTGACGAGACCTTTTTGTAATTTCAACCACGGCATCCTTGGCGTTAAATGTCGTTAACTTGGTGATCTCTCTCTCTCTAATGTTGCTTAGCATATTAAAACGATTCGGGTTTTTTTCTGGTTGATGCATTTAGCTTACAATAACATATGGCAGGACAGTGAAGACTCTGGCGAGACAGTAGGCTTTTTACACTCTCACCCGAATCCTCAAGGTACGCAGATGCAATGAGACACCAACCAAATCGTTAGTATTTCTCTCCAAGGGATTAGTCTAAGTCTACAATACACGTACATTGACGATTCTGGTGAAAGTGTGCGAATGCACATGTGCACCTGAGTCTTCGCTATACGCAGATACAATAACAGCCTAAATGGTCAAACGCGGCTCACAGAAATTTAAGACAAGTATTTGTAGGCTAAACAGTTTTGAATCAGTAGTATATCAATCTAAGATTTTTAAGCGAAGAAAATACTTCTGTAAATTATTGCGAAGGTTTGCCAGTCTAGAATATATCAGTTGTTTTGACGTAGATTTGTTGTTGTTAAATTATTTTTGTTGTTTTTGTTGTCTTGTTCTCAATAAAAATCAATAATTTATATAGATGTCAATGATTTTGTTATTCTTTTATTCCATGTGAAGCGTTAAACTAGCGACACGCTTCATGCACAACGAGTGTAAATACATCTCGTGTCATGATCTAGTTACAGCCGTTTTCCTTGAAGCCAAAAAGTGAAAGCTCGGGGCGAACTGTTTCTCTAGTGACGTCACTGATACACACGCATGGACGTTTTTATTACAATTATAGTTTGAAAATGAACGCATTGTGTTAAAATGTTAAATCGCTCGTAGGAATTCAGAGGTCGAGATAAGGAAGGGTATTCCGCTCTTTCCCTCACAATTGCTCTCTTGTTATTAAAGCAAACCCTAAGTTGTGGGTACTTAAAAGAATCGTCTCACTGAGACGATTATCTTGAGTACCCACAACATAGGGTTAGAGGGTCAATTAAGGATTTTAGAACATGCAAAACGCCCCTTTTCTAGAGCTCTGATATTATTATTCCTATAGAGAAGTCGACAGTCACCGAAAGCATGTTCAACGCATAAATACGCGAAAACACGCTGAAAAACCACGTTAACGTCAATCTAACGTTCGACACGCGTCCCTAATTGAATGTATAACCACTTCCCTGATACAAACGACACAATGACGAGTTTGAAGAAGACGGGTTTGTTTGAAAACAAACATGGGAAAAGAAGATTTTGCGTGTGAGCGCAGTTTTCCGAATGAAAATCGGGCCTGCACATGTCCATTTTTTCCCCGCATCTTTTTTTTGCTAAGATCTTTTCAATGCAGATGATTCTGGAAACAAACTTGGGTCATATCAGTTTAATGATAAGCCAAGTGACATGAAATTATTGACAATTTGACAAAAAAGATAGCCAGTTACAAGGTTGATCAAACGATATTGTTATTTGAGACGGAATACAACAATATCGTGGGAAAAGGAAGAATAATCATAAAAATATTTTTCACATTTTCAAATAACTTTTTCCAATATGTGTTTTCTGATAGGTGGATTAAATAGCCGCTTTTATCGGGGGGAAAGGTTTTTATTACTTTACCAATTTCCGATTATATGTATATAATGCATGTACTTCCTGGTCAAACGGTCAGCTAGAAGGAAGTGTCCGAAATTCGTCCCCAAGGCAGTTAACCGACTCGACTTTTAATGTTTTTACATCAATACTTTCCGATTTTCTCATGTTTATGTTTCAGGCGACTTTTGAAAGCATTTTGGCATATGGAAAAATGGATCATTATGAGTAATTTCTCCATTTGCCGTAATTAACCCTTTCCCTCATACGACAATTCTGCAGCAGACGACTTTGAATATATTTTGTCAAAAGATAGAAAATCTCTATAATTGAATGGATAACCTATGACTAAAAGTTGAAAACATTGTGACATAAGTAGAAATTGCACGGTTTGTGCAATTTCTTCTTTTGTCACTATGTTTTCAAAGAGCCGTCTGCTGCAGAGGCGTCAGAAAGCGTCTATATGAGGGAAAGGGTTTAAAAATATATACATATTCTATAGTTTGGCCTTGATATCTTAAAAGTCGTCTGCTACATACTTGGTGTAATTGGAAAACTGATTATGATCAATTGCTCCATTTGCCGAAATGATTACAACTGTATTCAATATTGTTTTTTTTTATTCATTTATATACCTATTCTATAGGTTTGCCTTTATGATATCTTAAAACTTGTCTGCTACATACTTGGTGTGTGTGGAAAACAGACGGCAGCAGACAACTTTGAGAATATATATGCGTTAATATCGCAAATATCAATCAATAAAATTATTTTCTATTAAAAAGGGTTGAAAGCATTTCGTAAAACGGAGAAATTGCTAGTCTTGTACAATTTCAAATTTCACCACAATATATTCACTTTTAAAATTCGTCTGCCCCAGATGTGTCAATGGTGGAGTGCTATTGGGCCGAGCACATTTTCTAGCCGTGTACTGGTTTGTTCAAAATGCTCCTGAGTGAGCTAAAGTGTTAGTAAAGAACGTCCGCCGTGTTACATTGAGATGCGGTAAAATGCGTCTGCATAAGGGACATAAAAGTGTAAGCCTTGTAAACTTGGTTTGGTATCACATAAAGGCGTATACAGGTGGAGCTACACTGATAGTTTTTTCCTCGGCAGAAGTTACAATGAGGCTTAGTGAAGTCTCTGGATTGATTGTGGTTTGACTCCGTTTTCAACAATATGTTAGTCATATCACGGCAGCCAGTTCACCTATTCATGTGTTTCAAGACTATCTAACACCAGCACTCCACACAATATTCATTCCAAGCAACTGGCTGCGTTTCCACAAAGACTGTTCGCCCATTGGTTGAAGACGAATGCTGCAGTGACTCTCGTCAAAAGTCGGAAATAATGTTGGCTGAGCTGGCGTTCAAACTCACAACCCATTGATTGACAGTCCGCGTCGCTACCGGCTGAGCTAGCGGGGCTCGGCTTTAGTCTCTAGAGATACGTCGTGTGTGCACAGACGTATCTGAGTCTTCACTGTTCACAGCTGTAAACAAGATCCGTTTATTAACTTACTCGGTTCCATTTTCTTTCACTCCATGCAATGAACCATATCCCACATGCACACATTCTGCAGCACATGACCGGGATTTATCTATGCTTAATTACGGAAGATGTCTATGCATGAACGTAAAGCTATTGATTAGATTTAAAAGATTTTGGGAAAGGAGAGATAACTCATAGAGCACTTTCTCCTCCTTTAGCCACACTTAGTTCAAATGTCATCTGATGCAGATGCGTCAAAATGCGTCTACAGGTTGGTAAGGGTTAATTTATCTCATTTTGTTTTCCCACTTGTATAGGTTGTATTAAACTTTCCCGTAATTAAAATGATTTAGGCAAAGATACGGTTAATCTTTGTAAAAGAAAGTACACGTATAGTGATTGAATAGAGTTTAAAACATCATGGCAAAAGGAGAATATTTATTTGTGGGCAACAAATCTTCAAAAGTTCTGATGCACTAATGTGTCGACAACCATCTACAAGTGGGTAATGGTTTGCTTAAAATGTTATATCGAGCTCTGCCATTACTTTCTCCGAAGTTTGACAACAGTCAATGCAACACGCGTCATTTGACTTCCACGAATGGACTAACAGTTTATGTGGAAAAGCAGCCAGTTGTTTAGAAAGAGTTCGTGAACTGGCTGTCGTGATATCAAGAAAAACTAGTTGAAAAACGGCGTAAAACCTCAATCAATCAATCAATCAATAAATAAATCAATAAATCAATAAATTAATCAATCAATCAATCAATCAAGCAATCAATCAATCAATCAATCAATCAATCAATCAATCAATCAATCAATCAATCAATCAATCAATCAATCAATCAATCAATCAATCAATCAATCAATCAATCAATCAATCAATCTATCAACCTTATATGTTATAAGTCTCGGATGCCATTCATTCAACATACGTGTTTGCATATGAGTCAACATTGTATGTGAACTCTATTGCTCTTGTACATTAAAACAACGTTCTATAAATGGAGTCAACAGCAGTGCAGTTCCGAACAATTTACCCTTTTTTTCCTACAATGATTTCCAACGTTGTCTACATTCAGTCGCGTCAACGTGTGTTATTTTAACTCTTTCAGCGCCAAATTGTTTAAAGTAGACTCGTCCTGGTTGGAAATAGGGCATCTCCATTTCTCATGTAATAAAAGTTTAGACTATTTTGATAACTGAATGGCAAACAATGCTGATTTCAGGTTAGACAGCTCGTTACGAGCTGACTCACCTGAATCAGTACTGTTTGCAAAAACCTCAATTTTTACCTTTGGCGCTGAAAGGGTTAAGGGGCGGGATTTAACCTCTTAAGAGCCTCAGCACTCTAGAACGGCTGTAGGATATTACCTCCTCTAGATGTCGCCAAATTACGCCAAATACATCCGCGGTCTTGCTGATCTAGAGCCAAATAGTCCCTAAAAAAACTTTGTTTGCGTAAAAATGATTGTATAGTGTATATCATCACCAGAATGCATTGAATATATTAAATTCAGTTTAAATTCATTGTAAATGTGTATAGGATGCACTGGAAATGATTGAATAGATCATTTTTAGTATTTTGACCTTGTTTGAAAGTGAAAGTAGAGAATGAGAAACACTGGTTTTGTCCGGGCCCGATTGTGTCCACAATGACTGTAACGATTTTCGCCTGTTGAATTTTTTCGTGCATAATGCATAACCTCTCATTTTCTTAAAATTGTTTTAAATCTTAGAAGTAACTCTTTTCAATGATATAGGTGTTTTGCATGAGAAACGCTTAGAAAGTGTGACAATTGAGGCCTGCAACTGGTTGATTTACATGGAATAAAGAAGGAATTTATTTGGTGTATTGTAACCTAAACTTTATATAATCAAAGCGCTGAAGGCACCTATCTACTTTGGGAATTTTACAAACATACTCACAAATTGTTTCAATAATTAACGATCTCAAATAGAACATAGGCTAACTCAACTATCAACAATTAAAACAGTGGGAAAGCGAGATATATTGCCTCCCTTTTTAACGATGATGTTTACGTGTGTTTCTCCTACATACGCTTTATTTGTTTGAAGATAGACTAGAGCTAACTGTATATATAACATTTATTGTGGTATTATATGCATGTAAATCTTTCTCATATGAAGATGCCTTTTGACACCTCTGCAGCAGACGACTTTTGTAGAAAAAGGTGAAGCTGCACATAATGATCATACAAATCAAATTATATCTATACCTAACGCAGAGACATACCAAATATTTTAATAAATGGTAGTAATGGCTGCCCTCATTTCCGCTCTGGATTCCTTGGTTAGTATTAAAATTAGATAAACTAAAAGGAATAGGTTCATTTACAGAGATATTCTATTTATTACCTTGATGGGTACCTTGAAGTCGTCTGCTTTGTATGTGTTGCATGCAAGAATGCGAAGACGCAAGCTTCATGATTGTACACATGTTCATGGATCCTCAGGGATCTTTAATGCCACTTTATGTTATGTTTAAATCAAATAGATATGTGTACCAACAGGCGTCTCAATTCTTATTCTAAAATAACTGATACAAAAAATAGCATGTTGGAATGTTCTTAAATCATCCCATCGTCAAGTTCTTAAATTAGCCAATCGCCATATTCTTAAATTAGCCAATCGCCATGTTCTTAAATTAGCCCATCGCCATGTTTTTAAATGAGCACAGTTTTCTAAATATAAAACGTGCCCTCTTTAGATTATGATTCACGATTGGAGCATCTGTGTACGGTGAAGACTCGGGCAAACCAGTGTTTCCGTACAGTCTCATTCGGGTCTTCTCTGTAAATATACATGAAACTTTACATAAGGCAAAAGTGGGGTGTCTTTAGCACATTCTCAAATATAAACGCTTTCTGACTTCTCTGCAACATACGTCTTTTGAAAACATTGTGACAAAAGTAGAAATTTCTCAAAACGAACCATTTTGTCCTTTTGCCACAATATTTTCAACTTTTGTCGGTAAGTAAACCTTCTTATGTAGAGATTTTGTGTGTTTTTGATGAGATGGGTTCAATGTCGTCTCCTGCAGATGTCTTGTATGTGGGATAGGGTTAAGACCCCGATCTCGCTACACGCTGTTAATATTTTGTGACGTTTTTGGAAGTTTAGTCGGCTGTGATCTTCATCTACAGTTTTCGTTAACAAGTCACAGAAACATTCAATGAATTCTAAAGAAAATGTGTCTTTATTTACACGTAACCGTGCGGAATCCGCCATGGCTGAGTGGTTAGCGTCGAGGAGTTGGAACCGGGCGTCCCGGGTTCGATCCCATGCCACGGTGGTCAAGGCGGAGCGCCCTCGTGCAAGGTACAACATATCTAGCCTATTACTGGTTTGTTTACCCAGGGATCATGAATAAGTGAGCACTCGCCGTGGTATAACCGAACTAATGTTAAAAATGGCGAAAACTCCAATAAAACAAACAAAATACACGAGACCATGGATTCGCAGGTAATAATTACGCGAATATTGGGTTTCATGAAGCTTTGCTAATTCCCTGTGTATTGACATATCTATAGATAAGCAATGTTTCAGGGTCAACGGAAAACCCAGAGAACGTTCTCCGGATCCAAAATGATTTATTTCCATGGTGTTTTACGCCGCTTTCAACAGTATTTACGTTACATACTGGCTTTACATAACCAGCACAACCGACTTATCAGTCTGATCCCGATTCAAATACAGCGCAGTCGTAATGTCATATCAGCAAACCGAAAGCGCCAAAGAGGGAGGCCAATTACTACCTATTTTTAAAGTCTCTGGTATGACTGGATTGGGGATCCAACCTTGAACACCCGCTCCCGATCGCGAAGATCTATCGACTGCACTGTGTTGAGCCGGTGTGTGCTTTTGTATTTGGGAAAAGTTTAAGAATATAAGCTACTTGTACGTGGTTGAGCTTTACAAAGCTTACACATTTTTGTTATTGTCTCCTTAAAAATGAAAGTCCAGTAGTTATTCAAAAAATAAATCTTTATCTCACAAATCATTCGGAAAAAAATGAGATAGCAGGTAACAACAATGTAAATTGTTTGTAATATTATATCGTTGGCCGGGCTAATATCTGTGTTCCTTATGACGTCAAGTTATTGCTAGATCATTGCAATTATTAACATTTTGAATGAAGTTATTGAGAGATCATTGCAATTATTAACATTTTGAATCAAGTTACTGAGAGATCATTGCAATTATTAACATTTTGAATCAAGTTATTGAGAGATCATTGCAATTACTAACATTTTGAATCAAGTTATTGAGAGATCATTGTAATTATTAACATTTTGAATCAAGTTATTGAGAGATCATTGCAATTATTAACATTTTGAATGAAGGGAAGACTCGAACACGTTAATAACTAGAGTTGTCCCTTTCCACTTCGAGTTATCGCCTGACCATTGCAATTTCAAACAACATGAATTCGACGAGCAATAGAACACGTCTACAAGTCGATGGAATTTCTTGACCCCTTTCCAATTCGTTATCCAGGACCCAAGCAATATTTTAAATTCTGAATCAAACGATAAGTCGAATATGTGTATAACTCGATAACTTGGTCTCTTTCCAGTTCGAGTTATATCAAGAAAACCGTGTATTGCTTTGAACAATAAAAAAAATATTATGAACATTTTTGGCAGACATCTTACTTGGACCACTCTCCCTTTAGTGAACGTATACAGAAAACAACAACTTTTTTTTTTGAAATACATCCTGCAATTTTTTATTTGAAGAAAACTGAACTAGACAAACAATAATAAAACAAAACATAAACAAGAGCTGTGCTGTGCTTTCCCGTAACTGTCGCAAATCTTGGAGTGTGAGTGGAAACGTAGTTTAGCCATGATCTAGGAGGTCTTTTAACGGTTTAGGGCTGAAATGTGAAAATGAAAAACGTATATTGGTAAGGTACTTTTACAAGAAATTAAACGTCCGATGTTTTTAAATAAATGACAATTGCGGTCAAGTTGCATACTGGTATAGACGCCTTTCATCCAATCTCATTAAAACAAAACCTTAACTTCGATGTAGTAACAATCGCTCGTATATATCTGATGACTGCCTGTCAAAGGTCGTCTCAGATTGACCCTTGCGTCAGCCAATCAAATTGTCGCCTACGCAATCGTAAGCTATCAACAACTGAGATGAATGACCCATATAAATAAACGAGAATCAGACGCGGTGGAGCTCTGTGTCCCGGTGCTTTAGATTATTCAAATATAGAGGGTCAATTCGGGAAGGCCTTTTATGCAGTGTCGTCAGCTTCCAATATAAACGTACTGCGAAGTATTTTGGTCTGATTTCAATGAGACTGACTATGGTCTTAACCGTTCTTCAGAGGTTTCCAGAATTGTTTACGATTACCAGCTGGCGAACAGCGTAGATCCAGATCAGACTGGGCGCAGGTTGATCTCGATCTTCACTGGTCTTAAACGTCCAGTAGCCTGACATTAGTATGATGCAACTCATCATTTAATGAATATTTTAAATGAATTACTGATATGAATTTATCAAAGTGTCTATAAACTTATTTATTCAGGAATAATTGATTTGAAAGGAATATCGCCAAAAAATGCTAGTATTAAAGTGTGAACTTGGAAATATCGAAAAATAATTTTGTTTCAGATATTGCGAAATTTAAGTTTAAAATGTGAAAAGTTTAAAAGTTAAACGAGTTCAAATTCGATGTGCAAATTTGTATTACAACGTTAAACGTGTAAGTATTTAGTTACCAAAGAATTCATTAATAAAATAAAAAATATACATATAATGAAAATAATATAGTAAATTAAGAAAAAATATATTCCGCCACCATTTTAGGTAGTGTTTTCCTTTCCGACAGTTTAAATTCAACTTTAATCACATGAAAGCTAAAACCAGCTCATTAACTCAAGCCTCTTGACACAGTATCTGTGTGATCGTCGGACAAAATGAATGGCCGCGCAGGCTGGGATTCGAACTCACGAGTCCTGGACCAAGAATCCTCGCAGTACCCGACCTAGCGGCTCGCCATGTCAGAATGAATAATCGTATCCCGTGGTATGGGAATTAAAGAATTTCTGAAGAAGTAATGGTCGAAAGAACCATTCGCCCTTTCCCAAATGCTACAAATCTGCGGCTGAAAATATATGCGCAGCTAAAAACGCCTTCTATGTATAAACGTATAATTAGCGTTTAAATGTTCAAAACAGTGTTGCTATAAGAGAAGTTGCCCAATAGGAGACATATTACCATTTGTCACAGTGATTTAAAACATCGTTTGCTATAAAGGCGTCAAAGTGACTAAGCGTTTGAGAAAATGTTAAACTGTTGAAAAGACACTCCAGTTGTCAGTTTGAAGCTAAACAGTGAAAAAGAGAGAAAGCTTAACCCTTTCAGCGCCGAATTGTTTAAGGTAGACTCTTCCATGTTTAAACTCGGACGACTCTATTTTCATGTCATAGGATTTTTGGAATATATTCCAACTCACAGCCAAATAATGCAGATTTCAGGTGAGACAGCTCGTTACGAGCTGACTCACATGAATCTGCAGTGTTTGCAATATGCTCAATATTGCCTTAGGCGCTGAAAGAGTTAAAAATAATCACAAAACAAAGCCACACACCAAATGATCAATATCGTGTGGAACAATTATAAAATGCAGAGGATATTGTAAGCATCTGCTGCAGACAACTTCAGAAAACATTGAGGAAAAAAGGTGGAAATCGCATGAGGGATAAGTCACGTTTTTAAACAATGCTTTCAACTGTTAACCAAACATGTTAACAAAACATGGTAATGAAACATGTTAAACAAACATGTTAATAAAACATGTTTCCATTTTACCAGGTGTATCTTTCCCGTCCGATAGTTTCAATGAGACATGAAAAACTACCCAGCGTTCAATAGACAAGAATATCCTTTTTTACGTGGAAAGTGACTTCTTCGTTCAAGATGAACATATATTCTTTTAAAAATTAACCCTTATCCTCATAAGACAAATCTGCACTAGACAACTTTGAACATAATTTGTCAAAAAATGAAAAATCTCTATAACTGAATGGATAACCTATGACTAAAAGTGGAAAACATTGTGGCAAAAGGAGAAATTGCTCGTTTTGAGCAATTTCTTCTTTTGTCACTATGTTTTCAAAAAGACGTCTGCTGCAGAGGCGTCAGAAATCGTCTATATGAGGGAAAGGGTTAACTGTGCATGTTAAACTCAGTTTACTATCCTATTGAACGCAGAGGAGGATGACACTTATGTATTACAGTCAACTTGGTATTATACAGTCACCCAGGGGAAAATCGAAATTTGGCAGCTGAAGAAAGCTGGATGTTTAATGCAAAACAAATATGTTGTAAAACAGTGTGTGTATTATTTTTTTATAAACATTCAGGTGACTTCTAAATACAAGTTGGCTGCTATACATAGATGACCAATACCAGAAGTTTGATTGTTATTTGAAATAAAAATGAATACGACTCAAAGTCATTTGGAGTTAAGAAGTTAAGAAAACACTTAAACACTTTTGCAGGTTTTGAATATATCAAAAGTAAGAACTCATAGATACAAAGGTTTTCGTAGCTACACTGTTGTTTCATTAAAACAATACCTTGTTAATGTATTGATACATGTTTAATTCCGTAAAATAATTTAGGTATTAGACTAACTCTTTCAGCGCCGAATTGTTTAAAGTAGACTCTTTCATGTTCGAACTCGGACGACTCTGTTTTCATGTTTTAGGATTTTTGGAATATTTTTATAACTCACAGCCAAACAATGCTGATTTCAGGTGAGACAGCTCGTTACGAGCTGACTCACCTGAATCAGTTTTGTTTGCGAAAACCTCAATATTGCCTTTGGCGCTGAAAGGGTTAAGAAAAAGACTAACAGTTGAGTTCGTCCATTTTCACACCATTTCATTGATTTTGATGTTTTTAATAGTGATATTATAATTATTTGTAGACAAAGTCTACATTTTTGTCAAGACTTTGAGCGATATTAGTTATAAGTCAAAACACCCTGAAATAAGATGGAATGCAATAATAATCCAATGCATTAAATGTGTACCAATACAACAAATACCTTAAAATATGCAAAATCAAAGAATACTCCGCTTTCATAATAAAATACAATCAAAACGCTTCTGTTAAAATATGCAAAATCAAATTTATTTAACCGGATAGTTACGCTAGTTATTTACCTCCTTTATATTAGCCGCCAACCGTAGAGCCGTTGACGATCTCTATTGTTCTTGAAGATGAGTTATTATTCGAGAACAAGAGAAGGATGAACACAAGTAGGCCAATGAGCCCTAGGACTGAAGGAAAATAAACCACAAACACATGACCAACGACGTAGGAAATATATATATCTGGCCTTCTCGAGACCTGGCAATTTACGGTTTAACAGTATCTTCCCTGTATCTTGCTATTTAAGACTAAACGTGCAAAGTATATGAGCCGCGTCTTGGGATTTTGGTCCCGACTCATCTATGTGCAGTAAGAACTCAGAGTCTACTCTATCCGTCTATATTTAATACAGTCCTAGATGCATGTTTAAACACAAACCGGAAGTGTAGCCCCACTAGATTCATGCCAATATCACTTTCTATGTCAACTTGGAGTGCCATTAACACCATCAATCTGCTTGACGCAAATCATATATAATTAGCAACCAGTGTAACGTATAATGTGCGTTCAGTATGCTGTAACTTAAGTTAACGGAAGTCAATTCATCGATTATATCAAAGCTACCGTTCAATAGCCATAATACAATTAGTTGATTTGCTATCGTTAGCTTTTGAAAAAGTCTTATTGAACGCACATTTGACCTGACTGAGTATTTACAGCCAGCGATCTGACTGGGTCATTCATCTGAGAATTCGGGAAGATACTGTTTTCCAATGTTGCGGCTATTTCAAAATATTAACTTAAAATTATTATTTCATAAACTTTTTAGCCACTATCTTTATCGTTCTATTTAAAAAAACCAGTAATGTTCGCTGGATCAGATTTACTTTTGTATTAAAGAGTGAACTCTATTTGTAGGGTATTTTTACGCCTCTATCAATAAATGTTTCAGTTATATCACTGTGTTTCCTGTGTAAAATACCAGTACTACTGGACCATTTATCCTACCAGCATTAAGCCAGTCGTAATGCTTACCCTAAAACCGTGAGAGACAAGGAGGGAAAGCCAACATTCCAAGTCTTTGGTATGACCCGTAAACTTTCTTATAGGAGTATGCACAGACGAACATTTAACAGTTAATATTAGATAACTGTGAACATTGCACTTCAAATGGGCAATCATAAATCATATCTCTCTCTTTTGTACGAAAGTTCAACGAAATTTAATCCGAGCGAAATTACAATGGTTTTAAAACTCGGCCCTATGTTTAGGTGTCTCAACCAGTGTTTAAGTCTTCGTGTTAAAAATGGCATTAGCTCTCACCATACTATCCCTGAAGCTTTAAAGTTGATTTTGCATATTTTTTTTTTCACGTCTGCCTTTGGCATGTCGGTAGTTTTATACAAAGCCTTCATCAGGTTAGAAGTTTCAATATATACTAAACATTTTAAATAAAAAGAGAAGACGTTCATCGTCTTTTGCATTTGCAATGTTAACTCTAGTGAGCTCATGCAATTCCGTTCCAAATTCATGACAAATTACATCTAGATGTTTTTTATTCTTAACCTGTGACTTAAAAACTGCTGAGACATGCCAAAAACATTTGTAGGACTACAAGAAAAATCATTAGTACCCCTAATGGACAGAGGACCATTGTATGTCCGCTTAAAATGGCTTATTAGTTGCGAAATACGATAGTCCAATGTTCGACCAAATTGCCCCTACAGGAATGAGCCTATTCCGACACGGTTCAAATGATTCAAATCATTTTTTGGTTTAATTTTCAAGAGGAAATACAATTTTATTTCATTCAAATTTGAAAGTGAAGACACACGAGAGGTGTTAACGGCTGGAAAATATAAAAATCAATAACAAACAGTCATTGTTTCAAAATCGCAACGTTTCTTCCATAGTATAACATGCAGTGACTTATTGATAATTTTTGATTGGTTGTAAAATTGTGTAAATCTGCATCAGAAGTCGGCTCATTTTAGAAGCAATTTTTCAATATGATTTAACCCTTTTTTTAATAAATTTACACTTTACAATTGATTTCGCTCTGAGACAAATAAATGTATCCATTCACCAACCAAAATGTGTTTATTCTGAAATCCGAATATGAGCCGTCCCGCGAGAAAAGCAACATTGTGGACTGTGCGTAAAGTATCGACCCGGATCAGCATAAGCATGCCGCTCAGGCTAACCCGGACAGACACTGTTCGCCGCCTGTGCAGGAATCATTACTCTATACCTTTATCCCTCTGAGACGGAATGTGTCGGCCCGGATTAGCCTGCGCAGACTGCTCAGGCTGATCTGGGTAGCTGCATTAGGCATATGGACGGCTCTTATGGTTATTGATAGAATATTCCTTATTGGTGTTAGAAGAAAGGAACCATATTGACAATGGTTGGTGAATATCAAGCAATTAATTAAGATGTCCACAATCATGTTTTGTGATCACATGTCTGATGACATCTTTTAAAAAAATATCGACGCAGTGTCTAGACAAAAAAGGGTTAAATTCGCCCCAAAAATTAAACGTAACCTAATACTATATAATAACTATACAGTTTTATTTAAATCGAAATCGGCTCATTACCTGAGAGAGATTAATAAACTGTACTGTCGTTCCTCCCTGACTGTTGAAACTTGGGAGTAACACTAACAGTACCAAGAGCAACCCAATTATACCAAGAACTAGACGGGGTTGGAAATTTGAAATAAACAAATGCCATTGTCTTATATGTAAGTAACACTATATATATCTATTTTTCACTTATAGAACATATTCACCATTTAATTTTGGGCAATTATATTTTTTACTACACCTTGCCTTGGGTTAATTTCAACCAAGTGAAGTAGTTAAAACTATAACCTAACGATTTCTCCTAATACATACGGCACTTGACACCCCATGCAGCAGTGGACATTTGAAAAACGTAGAAAAAAGAAATTGTCCCTAAGGGGCAACTTTTTTTGTTCCCAACATATTTTCAAGTTTAGCTAAAAGCAGTACTCTCCACGTAGCAGTGCCTGTGACTCTGTTATTTTCCACAAATGTTTTCAAAGCAAAGAACCTTCCATTACTTATTAAGAGCATTACTGACAGACAAGGGAAACTGCGATTAAACTGCTGTGGGAATGAGCCGCACGAAGTATTCGAAAGCGTGGTGTATACCATGCCATACACTAAACAATCACTTCTCTTTGAAGCAATGTTCTATAAGTGAAATGGTATATAACTACATTCTAACAAATCTTAATAGAGAACTCATTTGAAAATGTCGAGGTATAAAAAAGAGTGCATTTCTTTCAGAAACGTGCATTAGAACACAGTTTGAACTCGGCTTTAAAATTGTTTCCATTGTATCCTAGTGTACAGTGACATCGCTGTAACGGCGCTTTACGCTGCTTTCATTTCCAGTTCTTAACATATTAAAAGTGTTTGTTTTACTCGTTGTGTATGACGTATGTACATACAATTATACCCGGACAAGATCAGATGATTAGACCATTGTACAGTCGCCCTCATCTTGGGCTATTTCCGGTACAAAAGTACGGACCGGAAGTAACCCAAGAGCATATTTTGCAAGACAAAGCGATACATGAACAGCGCTACTTGAAAAGAAGTCTTAGTGCATATCCGAATAGTGTAAAGCCATATCACCATCTGCTTTCTAGCAGTGTGATCTGGTTATGCATTGATAGCTAACAACATGAAGACGCAGTAACGAAGGCTCTTATATACAATGCAAATTTGGATTCGAAAAATGATCGTTTTCTGCACTTGTCAAACTGCTTTCCGCAGAGCAATGCCCATATATACACAATGTAGTACAATAATGGCCTACATTCAAACATCATGCTTGAGTTCGCCTTAATTCTAATTATGATTTCACAAAGTAACATGATTTCTGGTCGGATATACCATAATGGTTCAACCAAGCGTATATTGGGTTACTTTGAAAATTAGAATATTCTTCCAATTCAGATTTTGTATAAATTGTGGATGATATGAGAATATAGGCCACGATGTTTAAACCCAGACAGGTATGTATTAAGCAAATACGAAATACTAAGACCACGTGGAATAACTGTTTTCATTCTGTTTGTACCTGTGTTCTTTTTAATTATCTACCCGGTATTATTTGTAATAATAAGGCCAGGACTTGAGTTATTGTTGTTGCCAAATAAAACCATGAAGATCAGAAGAAATCCGATAATTGCTAAAACTATAATAAAATAAAATATAGTGGTAATAATTGAGCCGTTCCGCGATTAAACCAACATTGTGGAATCTGCGTAAAGTATCGACCCGGATCAGCCTAAGCATGCCGCGCAGGCTAACCCGGACAGACACTTTTCGCCTCCTGTGGATTTTCTGTTTCAGGAGTCATTACTCTATCTATCCCCCCTTAAACGGAATGTGTCGGCCGGATCAGTCTGCGCGGACAGCGCAGGCTGATCTGGTCGATACATTACGCAGATATATTGATATGAGCCGTCCCACGAGAAAACCAACATTGTGGACTCTGCTTAAAGTATCGACCCGGATCAGCATGCCGCGCAGGCTCACCCGGATAGACACCTTTTCACCTCCTGTGGAATTTCTGTTTCAGGAAGCATTACTCTATACCTCTATCCCTATGAGACGGAATGTGTCGGCCCGGATCAGTCTGTGCGGAATGCGCAGGCTGATCTGGTTCGATACATTACGCAGAGGTAATATTGTTGTTTTTCGCGCGGGACGGCGTAATAGTGCTATATTATATATTTCGAACTGGCTGTAAAACTTGGAGATAGCAATGCAGTCAGGTATATTGTATTGTATATAATGAATATAATGTTAAACGCACATACATACATAGACTGCAAGTACATGGAAAATCTCTTTCAAAGAAATTATTTTTTATTGAAAATAGGTATGGCAAACGGAGCCATTGCTGAGTTTGATCCACTTCTTATTTTGAGACAATGTTGCAGAGGCGTTAGAAAGCGCCTGTAAATGGGAAAGGGTTAATGAAATATACAATGAAGATGTGATACAGTAGTGTGCATACTTGAACTGGCTTAATCCAATTCGTAAGCGTAATTTCTGAAAAGTGAAAACATGATTAGTACGTTCAAAAGATATGGTTGAATATTTAGCCTGATATAAATACATGTTTTATTGAAGTATTATATCTTTTGATAGAAAATGTGAAATTTGATCGAAGATTTTCGGTTTGTTTCCCTCAAAGTGGTTAACTTTTCATCAAACTATGTGTACAGCTAGTTTTTTTTTTTATCGAAACCGTTAAACCTGTTGTATTACGTACGTATAATTGAACACAAGTTGTGTACAATATTATGCACCAATGCAGCAGACAACGTTTGAAAACATTGTGGCAAAAGGATGAATTGCTCAAAATGAGCAATTTATTCTTTTGTCACAATGTTTTCACCTATTCTCAATAGAGATACACTTATTTATAAATAGAGAGTTTAGATATTTTAATACCAAGAGCGTTTGGTACAGATGTGTTGCATGTAGGAAAGCTTCCAACACTGTCTGGTGCAATTTACAAATGATATACATTTAGTAATGAGCAAAGTCGTAGGATAACGAACATGTCTGAATTGTGAAATCTAAGATCAGCTCACACATTTCTACTATCGTCTGGTTATTATTTACGAAACGATATGACCATGAACTGTGCAGATCCGGAAGAGACTACACATTCGCAGCGCAGGCTAATCTGGATCTACACTGTTCGTTAATGTCTGAAGTCATATTCTCCTATCCTGTGTATTGGGTCAATTAAAACAAGTTATAAATACAAGCAAGTTGATTAGTCATTCAGCAATGATATAATAATAATAATCACTTGACGATATCGACCTGATGGTGACCTGTATGTTATCATTATGGAGACTCAGTTGTTTTATAAAAATTATGATTTGTTTGTATGGAAATACGAGAGTCACATGGAGGAGATGAATTGTACATGAGCGGCGCTCTTCAAAACATCCATTTCCGACCAGTGTAGCTTCAGATCAACCAGCGCATCCATGCAGTCAAGAAAACTTCTGTAAAGCTGATTCAGTTTTGTTTTATAGCATGAACTCGCAGACAGGTAGTTCCCACAATTGTAATAAGAACTTACGTTGACTTTCTTTCACAGAACACAACGTATATTAAAAAAAATATTTTTTTCCATAAAGGTCAAATCAGCTGAATATTGTCAAGTAATACTAGGTGAATTACAACTTACATCCATAGCCGGATCCACCTCGACTTTGTTGCCCTCCATACCCGTACCCTCCACCATAACCTCCATATCCTCCTCCGTAACCGCCGAACTGACCGAGAGCGAGTCCCAGAAGACAAGCCAGTGAGAAGAACAGAACGATGGTAACCTTCATTTTGTTTGCTCTGAAATATAATAAAATTGAGCGCCTTTGAATATACTGTGGGCAAAGAAGATGATGAGAAACTCCTCCGTTTGTCACAATTTATTTAATTCTATTCAATAATAACTTTCATTTATAGGTACAAATATTTTCCATACTTTTGCCAACGAGTATCGTCCCGGATCAGCTTAAAGCATGCCACGCAGGCTAATTCGGGCAAACTCTTTTCGCCTCTCGTGTATCTTTCTAATTCAGGAATCCTTAGTCTACACCTCTATCCAGCCGAGACGGAATGTGTCGGGCCTGATCAGCCTGCGCGGATTGCGCAGGCTGATTAGGGTCGATACATTACGCAGCGGCTCATGCATCTGCGTGCAGTAAAGACTCGGGCGAGTCTGTGTAGACGTACATTAACACAATGACATGATCTGTACGTCTTCATTCTCATATACTCCTAGATGTATCGACAGATGTTATTAACCCTCTAAGAATCATGCCCGTGTGTCTCTAACCCTTAGTTTACAAACGAACGAATGTTGACCTTTTCAGCGGCAGAACACCTTTGAAAACAGTGTGGCAAAAGTAGAAATTGATTATTATGAACAATTTACCATTTTGCCACACTATTTTCAACTAATTTCAAGAATCATACTGTACTTTCATTGATGGTAGTTCAGTTAATTCAAACCTGTCAACATATGTCAGTTGATTAGACTACCTGTCAATGTGTAAACATGTTTTGTGATATCTTTGTGTAAATTATTTAAAGTAATATATGCATATATGTACCAATTACCAAATACATATTTAATTATTAATTACATATTTAATTATTAAATACATATTTAATTATTAAATACATATTTAATTAAAACATACATGTACATATATAGCGAAAATGTTTTTTGATACCTTTGTGTAAATTATTTCAAGTAATATATGCATATATGTACCAATTACCAAATACAAATTTAATTATTAAATTCATATTTAACTATGAAATACATATTTAATTATGAAATACATATTTAATTAAAACATACATATTTAATTATTAAATACATATTTAATTATTAAATACATATTTAATTATTAAATACATATTTAATTATTAAATACATATTTAATTAAAACATACATGTACATATCTAGCGAAACTTCTGCCACAGTAAAGTATTAGTACATGTTTTTTTCCAAACCTAGAATACAGCAATTCAAATTTCGTGTAATTGATATTACAATGAAGTGCTAAAACTGTGTTTCCCCTCGCTACTTTTTTAATAACCTATGTTACATTATTTTGTTATAATTGCGTTTATGTTTCGAAAATATTAAAAGGCCTGTTTAACGATTTTGGGCCTGAAAACTTAAAATGTGAAACGTTCATAAAACAGTTATGAAAGTAATTATAGTTGCAAAACATTGTATTTTAACATAGAAACATATTCTTTTATTATGAAGTTGCGTCTTAACCTTTTCGCACATACAATAAACCTGCAGCAGACGGATTTGAAAACATTTAGAAAATATATGCGCACTCTCTATATATAAAAGTATAAATATTGATTAGACTTGAAAACAGTCAGACAAATGGAGAACTTGTTCACTATTAGCAATTTCTGCTTTCGCCACATTGTTATGAAAAGTGCTTTCGCCACATTGTTATTAAAATTAGACTGCTGCAAACGCGTCCAAATGCGTCTACAAGTGGAAAAAAGGTTATAGACTTAGTATTAATAGAAAGAACTTTTGTTGTTTTGAAAGTTTTGATAGAAGTAACGTAGTATCGTAGACAGTCCCTTTAACCCTCTTTCCCGCATACAACAAATATGGGGCTGACGACTTTCTTTGAAAATATATTTATAAAAACGTGAATAATTCTACATAAATGAGAGTTTAATAATAGAAAAAAAAAAGAGTTGAAAACATTGTGGCAAAAGGAGAAATTGCTCGATTCGAGCAATTTCTTCTTATGCCGCAATGTTTTCAAAAGTCGTCTGCTGCAGAAGCGTGATAATGCTTCTACAAGTGGGAAAGGGCTGATTATAGACTGTTAATAAATACAAAATATTAGATTTACCTGTTATGGTGAAACGCCGGACTGATTCGGAGTACTTGGAGAGTGGCGAATGTCGATTGAAACGCAAACCAGGTGTTTAAATAGTACAGTCGACGCAAAGGAATATCGTTTGGGACGTGCAGTAGGTGGGGTGGGCGTGGCTTCCGCTTGTCAAACCTTCAAAATATGCAAATGAGTTTAGGCTTGTATAATTCTTTCTGTTGGTTTCAATGAAATTAATTTTAAGATAATTCGCGTACGATATTTTACGACCGACCTTTAAATGACAACATCCGGTCAAAATTAACGGACATTTTAAATGAACGGAAGCCTAAAGGCGTTAAACCTACGTTTCCATAATGCTGAAACAGCACACTCCCAGTTAAAGCATGCCGCTTGCGGCAAAAAGGTCACGTACTAATTAAAAGGCTATTTTATAGCCAAATGCGGCCTGAGATATACGTGCATATATGATACCAAGGCTGTTTTCCACGATATAACACCCCTTAAGCGAAGTAATGTTGAACCGTATTACTTTCTAAAAGGGCCCGTTACAAATATTGATAATTTGACTTGACGTTTATTTGCTGTCGATCACTTGGCGTTTAAGGTCATTTTCAACATGGTTTGTTTAGAAGCATGTACTATCAAAAGATGAGCCACGACTGGCGAATTAACCCTTTATTAACGACAATTATGCAGCAGACGACTTTGAACTTACTTTGTCAAAACATAGAAAATCTCTATAATTGAATGGATAACCTATGACAAAAAGTGGAAAACATTGTGGCAAAAGGAGAAATTGCACGTTTTGTGCAATTTCTTCTTTTGTCACTATGTTTTCAAAAAGCCTGCTGTAGAGGCGTCAGCAAGCGTCTATATGTGGGCAAGGGTTAATATCTTAATACATCGTACAGTTACGACTCAAGCAAGACAGTGCATCCACACAGTCACAGCATAGTCTTCACCGTCCGTATATATGTAGGATATATCTTAACGCATCTTCTTTGGAAAAAAAAGTGGAAGTGTAGCTCAACTAACATATACGCAAACAAAGACTGCATCGTTCAAAAGCATTCTCTTTAGTAATTAAGGGAATATAATGGACACATCACCCTTTGCGTGCGAAGATGCCCCACTAATTGTATGCCAATATAACGTTAATTGATTTCAAGCAGTGAGGCCTCGTGAGAGATTAGTGTTAATTCACAAAATGGGTAACCTTCTTAAAAGAAAGAGATTTTTATATTATTATTAATATTATTATCATTAATTAGTATAAGAACCCCAAAGATGCCCCACTAAGTATATACATATATAACGTTAAATGATTTCAAACGGGAATGTCAATTAGCAACCCAAATGAGAAAACCAACAGTATTGAATCTGCGAAATGTACCGACCCAGATCAGCCTTAGCAGTCCACGTTCATGGTACTGAAAAGTGAAATAATTACTCTAATTTTATATCCCAGAATTATGATTCTAATATTTCAAGACAACTTTTGAACAGTTCTAAAACTTTAACTATGATATCTATTTTGCTGGAGTTCAGCACCTTTAACAAAGACTAGATTGTTTTCTTACCGTTGATAATCTGTATACACAGATCACACTGTACTATGGACCACAGCACTAGATAGGGGGAGTAAACTGGTATTTTTTCTGCAATATCTTACAAATTACTCAACCAAACCCTATGTTGTGGGTACTCAAAAGAATCGTCTCAGTGAGACGATTCTTTTGAGTACCCACAACATAGAGTTTGCATGTCAAATAAGGATTTTAGAATATGAAAAGTGCCCCTTATCTAGAGCTCTTTTTTGACTGGTATTAATGGCTTTCCTAATCGGTGCTCTGGGTTGGGGTGGATATCATTATGACGAAATAATACCGATGGTACAGGTAGTTTACCGAGGAAACGCAACAATATATATGAAATACCGTTGAGATCATCGGCGTAAATCACCATTCAGACAACTGAATTTTTTTATTTTTTTTTACAAAGGTTTGTTTTGAAATTCCTTAACGTCATGGATGAATTAGTGGTCCTGAACAACGTTTTACGTCATTTTCAACAAACTATCCTTTTAACGACGTCGGCATCAATCATGGAGCTATCCCCGCAAAACTGAACGCAAAGGGATATATTTTACCGGTATTCTTAACCCTTCTCCAACCATTGACGCATTTTGATACAGTATACGACTTTTCGCATTACGTTTGCTTGATTAACTGGGTTGAACGCCATTTTGAACACTTTTTCAGTTATATCACAGCGGCCAATTCACTTTCCCATGTGTTTCCTGGCAGAACTGCCTTGTCATGCTTTCAGAAAATTATTTGTTCCAACAGTCAAACGGTTAATCTCCTTCAAGTTCAACATACTTTGGCTGTGCGGTAACATCTTGGGTCTACACCCGCCATGGTTATCCTGTGGACCGCCGCTCTTTTAACCACGAGAAGTCAACATGTGACGAAATTATTCTAAGAGACGACTTTTGAATGCATTTTGGCAAAAGGAGAAGTTGCTTTTAATTATTCAGGACTCAGCAGATTACCCCCACCCCTTTCCCTTAACCCCTTTCCCTCATACAATAATTCTGCAGCAGACGACTTTGAATATATTTTGTCAAAAATGGAAAATCTCTTTAATTGAATGGATAACCTATGACTAAAAGTGGTAAACATTGTGGCAAAAGGAGAAATTGCTCGCTTTGAGCAATTTCTTCTTTTGTCACTACGTTTTCAAAAATCCGTCTGCTGTAGAGGCGTCAGAAAGCGTCTATATGAGGTAAAGCGTTAATTAAACAAAAAATATGATGCAGCAGACGAAATTTAAAAAGTGTTGGCATAACTTTGGAAAATCTCTATGATTGAAAGGGTAAGTATTGGACATAAATAAAAACATTGTGGCAATTGAAGAGCAATTTCTTCTTTTGCCACGCTGTTTTCAAACGGCGTCTGCCTAAGATGCGCGAAAACGCGTCTGCATGTAGGAAAGGGTTACGGATCCGTACTCTATGAACACCCACCACAGCATATACTTGATCCGTCTCGCGAGAAAACCAACATTATGGCCTCTGCGTAATGTATCGTCCCAGATCAGCCTGAGCATGCCGCGCAGGACAGACACGTCTGTGGATTTTCTGTTTCATGTATCATTACTCTATACCTCTTTCCCCCTGAGACGGAATGTGTCGGCCCGGATCAGTCTGTGCGGACTACGCAACCTGATCTGGGTCGATGCATTACGCAGAGGCCATAATGTTGGTTTTCTCGCGAGACGGCTCATTTATGTGTAGATAAATATCTTTTTTGTTGATACATGCAATCTGATTCGACTGATTCAACTGTTAATCGCTTATATCAAAGGTATATTGAAAGTTTTTGTAAAATGCAGAGGATGATCTGGATCCACACTGAAAATAAATATCGCTCGATATTAACACTTTTCAACATACAGACGCGTTCTGACGCATCGAATGCAGTAAATGTTTGAAAACATTGTGACTAAAGGAGAAACTGCTCATAATGAACAATATTTCATTTTGTCGCATTGTTTCAAGCCTAATTCAATGAGTATTCTTGCAATTATAGTGAGTCTCAGTATATTTGTTTAAATATGTTCAGCATCGTCTGCTGCAGATATGTTCAGACGAACTAATCACAGTCTCACAAGAAAGCCTTCTTCAAAAATGTCGGAAAATTAATTCATGAAAGGATCGAATACTTATACAATCATGATCAGGCTGAGACTATGCTGAGGCTATGTGGAGACTATGTGGAGACTATGTGGAGACTATGTGGAGACTATGTGGAGACTATGTGGAGACTATGCTGAGATTATGTGGAGACTATGCTGAGATTGGACTATGCTAAGACTATGCTAAGACTATGTTGATATTGGACTATGTGGAGACTATGTGGAGACTATGCTGAGATTATGTGGAGACTATGCTCAGATTGGACTATGTGGAGACTATGCTATGTGGAGATTATGTGGAGACTATGCTGATATTGGACTATGTGGAGACTATGTGAAGACTATGTTGAGACTATGCTGAGATTGGATTATGTGGAGACTATGTGGGGGACTATGCGGAGACTATGTGGAGGGACTATGCGGAGACTATGTGGAGACTATGTGGAGACTATGCGGAGATTATGCTAAGACTATGTGGAGACTATGCTAAGACTATGCTAAGACTATGTGGAGACTATGTGGAGACTATGCTAAGACTTTGTGGAGACTATGCTAAGACTATGTGGAGATTATGTGGATACTATGCTGAGATTGGACTATGTGGAGACTATGTGAAGACTATGTTGAGACTATGCTGAGATTGGATTATGTGGAGACTATGTGGAGACTATGCGGGGGGACTATGCGGAGACTTTGTGGAGGGACTATGCGGAGACTATGCGGAGACTATGTGGAGACTATGCGGAGACTATGTGGAGACTATGCGGAGATTATGCTAAGACTATGTGGAGACTATGCTAAGACTATGCTAAGACTATGTGGAGATTATGTGGAGACTATGCTAAGACTTTGTGGAGACTACGTGGAGACTATGCTGAGACTATGCTGAGACTATGCTGAGACTATGCGGAGACTAAAATGGATATTCGCAGTGGCTGAACCTCAAAATTCGTAACCCAACAACTTGGGTTATTGCTTCTACTATCATGACAGCACCAGCACTTTATACCCCTGCAATTCCGACTAAAATGGGCCTCCTTTCGTCCCAAAGGTGCATGGTTCTAATACCTTGATGATCGGGTTCTGTGTTTGGGATCTTTTCAACACAATTGATTGATTGATTGATTGGGGTTTAACGCCGTTTTTAACAATTTCTCAGTTATATCACGGCTGCCAGTTTACCTACTCATGCATTTCCTGGTTTTCTCACACCAGTACTCCACACAACAATCTCCCCAAGCAACTGGCTGCATTTCCACATAGACTTAGCCAATTGGTGGAAGACGAATGACGCATGTCGCATTGACTTTTGTCAATCGTCAGAAAGAAAGTTGGCCGATCCGGGATTCGAACTCGCAACCCCTGGATTGACAGCCCGTCTCTACCGACTGAGCTCGGCCTTTTCAACACAAACAGGCCGGGTACCGGTTAAGTCATCGGGAGTGATTAATATAAGCTGTTTCGCAATCGATGTAAACTAAATAAGTTTAAAATTAAAAGGGGTTCAAACCATTGACTCCTGTATTCGAAGTCGATTTTAACCCTTTCCCTCATATAGAAATCTGCTGACGCCTCTGCAGCAGACGGCTGTTTGAAAACATAGTGAAAAAAGAAGAAATTGCTCAAAACGAGCAATTGTTTTCCACTTTTAGTCTGTATGAGAGAACGGGTTAAGAGAACGTCAATATCTAAGTCTATAAGACTGAATATAGAAAGCTCCACTGACATGGCAATTTCCATATGAGCCATGCCACACGAATACCGGCTTTCTTTTTTCTTTTTTTAATTTACAGCAGTTTACGAAAAAGTTGTTCCAACTTGTAAAGACTCTTGGTTGCAAGATCATGCTGGGAATTTGGTGGCGGATAGGTAAAACCTAGATTGAACCGTGAAGAGGCACATAATCTTCTTTGCAATAAACTGCAATAACAAATTAAAATTTTCAATAATGATCGTTCGTCATATGCTTCTCTGGTTCTTGTACGATGCAATTGAGAACAGCGGCGACTTATATCACCTTTTGAGATGCCTTTGAGAACAGCGGCGACCTATATCACATTGTGTGATGCCTTTGAGAACAGCGGCGACCTATATCAACTTGTGCGATTCCATTGAATACAGTGGCAACCTATATCACCTTGTGCGATGCGATTGAGAACAGCGGCGACCTATATCACCTTGTGCCATGACCTTGAGAACAGCGGCGACCTATATCACTTTGTGCGATGCTCTTGAGAACAGCGGCGACCTATATCACATTTTGCGCTGCCCTTGAGAACAGCGGCGACTTATATAACGTTGTGCGATGCCCTTGAAAAAAGCGGCGACCTATATCACCTTGTGCGATTTTCTTGAGAACAGCGGCGACTTATATGACGTTGTGCGATGCCCTTTAAAAAAGCGGCGACCTATATCACCTTGTGCGATTTTCTTGAGAACAGCGGCGACTTATATCACGTTGTGAGATGCCCTTGAAAAAAGCGGCGACTTATATCACCTTGTGAGAAGCCTTTGAGAACAACGGCGACCTATATCAACTTGTGCGATGGCCTTGAGAACAGCGGCGACCTATATCACATTGTGCAATGCCTTTGAGAACAGCGGCGACCTATATCAACTTGTGCGATTCCATTGAATACAGTGGCGACCTACATGACCTTGTGCGATCCGATTGAGAACAACGGCGACCTATATCACCTTGTGCGATGCCCTTGAGAACAGCGGCGACCTATATCACTTTGTGCGATGCTTTTGAGAACAGTGGAGACCGACATATATCACCTTGTGAGATGCCCTTGAGAACAGCGGGGACCTTTATCAAATTGTGCTATGCCTTTGAGAACAGCGGCGACCTATATCACAGTGTGCTATGCCTTTGAGAACAGCGTCGACCTATATCAAGTTGTGCGATGCCCTTGAGAACAGCGCCGACCTCTATCACCTTGTCAGATGCCCTTGAGAACAAGCGGCGAAAAAATTACATTGGCGACCTATATCGCCTTGTGCAATGCGATTAAGAACAACGGCGACTGATATCACCTTGTACGATGCCCTTGGGAACAGCGGCGACCTATTTCACATTGTGCAATGCCCTTGAGACAAGTGGCAACATATATCACCTTGTGCGATGTCCTTGGGAACAGTGGCGACCTATATCACCTTCTGGGATTCCATTGAATACAGTGGCAACCTATATCACCTTGTGCGATGCGCTTGAGAACAGCGCCGACCTAATCACTTTGTGCGATGCCCTTGAGAACAACGGCGACCTATATCACCTTGCGCGATGCCATTGAGAGCAGCGGCGATATATATCACTTTGTGCGATGCCCATGTGAACAACGGCGACCTATATCACACTTTGAGATGCCCATGAGAACAGCGGCGACCTATATAACATTGTACGATGACAATGAGAACAGTGTCGACATATATCACCTTGTGCGATGCCATTGAGAGCAGCGGCGATATATATCACTTTGTGCGATGCCCATGTGAACAACGGCGACCTATATCACACTTTGAGATGCCCATGAGAACAGCGGCGACCTATATAACATTGTACGATGACAATGAGAACAGTGTCGACATATATCACCTTGTGCGATGCCATTGAGAACAGCGGCGATCTATATCACCTTGTGCGGTGCGATGCCCATGAGAACAGCGGCGACCTATATCACATTGTGCGATGCCCTTGAGAACAGTGGCGACCTATATCACCTTGTGCGATGCCATTGAGAACAGCGGCGATCTATATCACCTTGTGCGGTGCGATGCCCATGAGAACAGCGGCGACCTATATCACATTGTGCGATGCCCTTGAGAACAGTGGCGACCTATATCACCTTGTGCGATGCCATTACGAACAGCGGCGATCTATATCTCCTTTTGCGATCCCCATGACAACAGCGGCGACCTATATCACATTGTGCGATGCCCTTGAGAACAGTGGCGACCTATATCACCTTGTGCGATGCCATTGAGAACAGTGGCGACCTATATCACCTTGTGCGATGCCCATGAGAACAGTGGCGACCTATATCACCTTGTGCGATGCCATTGAGAACAGCGGCCATCTATATCACTTTGTGCGATGCCAATGTGAACAGCGACGACCTATATCACACTTTGAGATGCCTATCAGAACAGCGGCGATCTATATCACCTTGTGCGAAGCCCTTGAGAACAGCGGCGATCTATATCACCTTGTGCGATGCCCATGAGAACAGAGGCGACCTATATCACCTTGTGCGAAGCCCTTGAGAACAGCGGCGATCTATATCACCTTGTGCGATGCCCATGAGAACAGCGGCGACCTATATCACATTGTGCAATGCCCTTGAGAACTGTGGCGACCTTTATCACCTTGTGTGATGCCATTGAGAACAGCGGCGATCTATATCACCTTGTGCGATGCCCATGAGGACAGCGGCGACCTATGTCACATTGTGCGATGTCCTTGAGAACAGTGGCGACCTATATCACCTTGTGCGATGCCATTGAGAACAGCGGCGATCTATATCACCTTTTGCGATGCCCATGACAACAGCGGCGACCTATATCACACTGTGCGATGCCCTTAAAAACAGTGGCGACCTATATCACATAGTGAGATGCCATTGAGAACGGCGACGATCTATATCACAATAGTGGCGACCTATATCACCTTGTGCAGTGCCCTTGAGAACAGCGGCGACCTATATCACCTTGTGCGATGCCATTGAGAACAGCGGCGACCTATATCACCTTGTGCGATGCCCTTGAGAACAGCGGCCACGTATATCATGAAGAGGACCAAACTGTTCTAGGTCTTACCTTGACGCAACTCCGGAAGGTCGGCTTTCATGTGATGCGGTTAATATTTATTTTAACTCTTTCACTGCCGAATTTTACAAAGTCGACTCTTCCATGTTGAAAATTTGGCCACTCCATTTTTCGTCCAATGGGAAATTAAGTTAAATGTAATGTCGAAATGGCAAACATTGCATATTACAGGAGAGCCAGCTCGTATAGATCTGTCTGACACGAATCGGATTTTTAATTGTCTTTGTTGGCAACAATGGGGTTAAACCAATTTACTTTACTTCGATTGTAAAATTAGCTTTCAGCTTATAGCAATTAACCTCAGTGTCTGTTTTATTTATCATATCATATCCATTTATTATGCATATCCATTTCATATCCATATCCATTCCATATCTACTGGCGCCGTTTGAATTGGAAATCCAACTTGGAACCCAAATGCAGAACCGGCTCATCGCAGGATTCGTTCCGGGATCTTTGGTTCTTAAGTACGACGCTCTAGATCTACACAACATCTTCCTCAATGTGTCGCTACAAAATGATTCTGAATGAATCCGACATTCTACCAGACTCACCAGTAGCAGTCGACGTTTTCAAACATAGAAACTAAAGGAGATGAGCAATGTGCAATAATAACACAGTTATTTATTAAAATTGACCATATTTGCCAATGTCGTCTGCTGAAGATGTACTGTATTTTTTAAAAAGGGTTAATTAAGGTTTCTCTCGATGATGTATATCACGTTAACCCCGATTCAATGTTTCCGAACAGCGTACACACTGGAAACCTATTTTCAAAAGATTGGCACAGAATGCAGAACAAGTCGGTCCTTTGTTTTCGTATATTATATTTTGTTGTAAAACTTCACAACGATATATGAGCCGTTCCGCGAATAAACAAACATTGTGGACATTGCGTAAAGTATCGACCGGATCAGCCTAAGGATGCCGCGCAGGCAAACCTGGACAGACACTTCTCGCCTCCTGTGGGTGTTTTGTTTAAGGAATCATTACTCTAAACCTCTATCCCCCTGAGGAGGAATGCGTCGGCCCGAATACGCATGTGCGGACTGTGCAGGCTGATCGGGGTCGATACATTTCACAGAGTCCATAATGTTGGATTTCTCGTTGAACGACTCATGTAACGAAACAATAGTATTCATAACGGTTTTAATGTCTTTTTGGACACGAACCCGGTTATTTGCATTTCTTTAAAAGAAAAATGTACAAACGTCTTCTTATCTGAAATAGACAAACACATGTAGGGGTTATATTTATATTTAACTTGGAATTTTCTCTGTCATGTGACCGCCAATGGTTAGGAGAATATGCCAATACTCGATATAAATAGTTACTGCTGTATAGGCATTTCTACATGAAATACAAAGCTAGATCTATTGCGAATATGTGAGCGAAAAAGAAACACCATTTAAGTAAATGCTAGAAGTAATATGGATTGGTTTTCGATACCTTTAAATAATTAATATCTGTAGTTTACCTTTATTTCTTGAGTAATTTCACCAGTAGTTTGCATACTTCCGATTTTGATATTACAATTTGATATCACTATTTGATATCACCATTTGATATCAATATTTGATATCACTATTTGATATCAATATTTGATATCAATATTTGATATTAATATTTGATATAAACATTTTGATATTAATAGTTGATATTAACATTTGATACTAATATTTGACATAATTTTACCAGTACATGTAGTTTGCAGTAGTTTGCATACTCCCGATTTTGATATCACAATTTGATATCACTATTTGATATAGTGATATCACTATTTGATATCACTATTTGATATCAATATTTGATATTAATAGTTGATATTAACATTTGATACTAATATTTGACATAATTTTTGATTTTTGACGTTCCTATAATCAGGCGATGAACCACTGTGCATATGCCATATATGTAAATAAACTGTTTTCGTGAATAACAAAATATTTTCACTTTTAACCTACCAAGTCTGGTTCCTGGCGTACTAAATACTTAGTACGTCTTGCATGAACTTACAATTTGATTGTTTAAGTGAAGTCTGGTACCCGACGTACTATAGTAAATCGATACGTCTTGCAAAGCCAACATCTCGCGACTTGCAGTGAAAGGTATTTTACTATGCGTACTTTAGTAAATCTGTACGTCTGGTATGAACTCACAATGGTTATATTTAGAGCTGTTTGGTACCCGACGTTCTATAATAAATCAATAAGTCTTGCAGCGGTTTCGATTTTTGCAATCGAGTAACTCGAGTAGAAAATCTGGACATGCGCAGTACACGACACGAGTAACCATTCACGAACGCCTTACCCCAGTCTTCTGTTGTTTACATTCTGTGCATCAGCCGTCGCCATCTTGGATCTCGTGTTACCCGTCACATAATGGGGGTCGCTCTAGTCGCGTAGATTTCAGAGATTAAGCGCAACGCAGTTCGCTTACTAGATACGTTCGACTTTCAACTCCAGTTACTCTCGTTACGCGAGTAAACAAGTCGAAAACGCTCTTGTATGACCACACAAGGGCTATTTTCAGCGCAGTCTGGTACCCGACGTACTATAGTAAATCAGTATGTCTGGCATGAACTCACAATGGTTATCTTTAGAATAGTTTGGTACCCGACGTTCTATACTAAATCAGTACGTCTTGTACGAAGACACAGTGGCTATTTCATCGCAATCTAGTAGACTTGCAGTGCAGTCTATTGCTCAGAGTACTTTAATAAATCACTCCGTCTTGTATGAACAAACAATCGCGACAAGCTGTGTAGTCTTTTGCCCAGCGTAATGTATTAAAAACGTACGTCTGATATGAACCAACCATCGTGACTTGCACTGCAGTCTAGTGCTCAGCGTATTGTAGTCAATCAATCCGTCTTGCATGAACCAACAATTGCGACAAGCAGTGCATTCTTGAGCCCACGTACTGTAGGAAATATGTACGTCTTGCATGAACCAACACCCGCGACTAACAGTGCAGCCTTGTGCCCAGCGTACTGTAGGAAATAAGATCGTCTTTTTTGAACCAGCAATCGTGATTTGCAGTGCAGTTTAGTGCACAGCGTACTGTAGGAAATAAGAACGTCTTGCATGAACCAACAATCGCAACTAACAGTGCAGCCTTGTGCCCAGCGTACTGTAGGAAATAAGAACGTCTTGTATGAACCACCAATCGCGACTTGCAGTATATTACTTCGTCTTGTATGAACCAATAATCGCGACTTGCAGTGCAGTCTAGTGCACAGCGTACTGTAGTAAATCACTCCGTCTTGTATGAACCATTAATCGCGACTTGCAGGGCAGTCTTGTGCCCAGCGTACTGAAGTAAATGAGAACGTCTTGTAATAACCACCAATCGCGACTTGCAGTGCAGTCTAGTGCAAAGCGTACTGTAGTAAATCACTCCGTCTTGTATGAACCAATAATCGCGACTAGCAGTGCAGTCTAGTGCACAGCGTACTATAGTAAATCACTCCGTCTTGTATGAACCAGCAATCGCGACTTGCAGTGCAGTCTAGTGCCCAGCGTACTGTAGGAAATAAGAACCTCTTGTTATAACCACAAATCGCGACTTGTGGTGCAGTCTAGTGCACAGCGTACTATAGTAAATCACTCCGTCTTGTATGAACCAGCAATCGCGACTTGCAGTGCAGTCTAGTGCCCAGCGTACTGTAGGAAATAAGAACGTCTTGTTACAACCACCAATCGCGACTTGTGGTGCAGTCTAGTGCACAGCGTACTGTAGTAAATCACTCCGTCTTGTATGAACCAATAATCGCGACTTGCAGTGGAGTCTAGTGCACAGCGTACTGTAGTAAATCACTCCGTCTTGTATGAACCAGCAATCGCGACTTGTGGTGCAGTCTAGTGCACAGCGTACTATAGTAAATCACTCCGTCTTGTATGAACCAGCAATCGCGACTTGCAGTGCAGTCTAGTGCCCAGCGTACTGTAGGAAATAAGAACCTCTTGTTATAACCACAAATCGCGACTTGTGGTGCAGTCTAGTGCACAGCGTACTATAGTAAATCACTCCGTCTTGTATGAACCAGCAATCGCGACTTGCAGTGCAGTCTAGTGCCCAGCGTACTGTAGGAAATAAGAACGTCTTGTTATAACCACCAATCGCGACTTGTGGTGCAGTCTAGTGCACAGCGTACTGTAGTAAATCACTCCGTCTTGTATGAACCAATAATCGCGACTTGCAGTGGAGTCTAGTGCACAGCGTACTGTAGTAAATCACTCCGTCTTGTATGAACCAGCAATCGCGACTTGCAGTGCAGTCTAGTGCCCAGCGTACTGTAGGAAATAAGAACCTCTTGTTATAACCACAAATCGCGACTTGTGGTGCAGTCTAGTGCACAGCGTACTGTAGTAAATCACTCCGTCTTGTATGAACCATTAATCGCGACTATCAGTGCAGTCTAGTGCACAGTGTATTGTAGTAAATCACACCGTCTTGTATGAACCAACGATCGCGACAAGCAGTGCAGTCTTGTGCCCAGCGTACTGTAGGAAAGAAGGACGATTTTTATGAACCACCCTTACTGGTTTAGTAAGATGGAAAAAACTGCGATCTCTTTGGATGGGAAGGTAGGGAAACGTATTGTTTGAGTAGAACTATATTCTATCCCGACCAAGGATTGTAATTACAGATCAGTACGTGATTTTGAACAAATATATAAACACTTTTCTAATAGAATTATATTTTAGGAAAAGTATTTTTACAGTGGACTTGCCATAACTCGAAGTCGAAAGGGACCCATAAACTACTTCGAGTTATCGACATCTTCGAGTGATTTCTCGATTTATACTCATTCATTTATGTACTTCCAGCTTCATAATTCAGCTATACTTAAATATATGTTTTGAAATGCCACCAAGTATTTAAATAAAATAAAGAACAGCACAGCAGCAGTTCTGATTTCAAAAGACAGGTCTGTTCCAGGAAATAGTTTGAGTTAAACGATATATTCGAATTATCACAAGTTCGAGATATCGCGATTCCATTATACATTTAGGAACCCCTGTTACAACATAGTATTGTGTTTGACATGTCATCTACCTATTATCCATTAGAAAGCCCCGTTACAACATTATATTGTGTTTGACATGTCGTCTACTTATTATCCAATAGAAAACCCTGTTACAGCATGATATTGTGTTTGGCATGTCATCTACCTATTATCCATTAGAAAGCCCCGTTACAACATAATATTGTGTTTGACATGTCGTCTACCTATTATCCAATAGAAAACCCTGTTACAACATGATATTGTGTTTGGCATGTCATCTACCTATTATCCAATAGAAAGCCCCGTTACAACATAGTATTGTGTTTGACATGTCATCTACCTATTATCCAATAGAAAGCCCTATTACAACATGATATTGTGTTTGGCATGTCATCTACCTATTATCCAATAGAAAACCCTGTTACAACATGATATTGTGTTTGGCATGTCATCTACCTATTATCCATTAGAAAGCCCCGTTACAACATAATATTGTGTTTGACATGTCATCTACCTATTATCCAATAGAAAACCCTGTTACAACATGATATTGTGTTTGACACGTCATCTACCTATTATCCAATAGAAAGCCCTGTTACAGCATGGTATTGTGTTTGACATGTCATCTATCTATTATCCAATAGAAAGCGTAAAAGCTAAATCATATTCAATCACGCGAAATAACGGGTTCGTATCTCAATTATTTGACACCAGGGTCATTCGTATTGCATGGGCTATTGTGATTGCATATTATGCTAGGTGGAATAAATAACCAGCAAAACAAGCACTTTGATGAAAAAAGTCTTGTAAAACATGCTCTGTTGGCATGTTAGATGCTGGAATATTGTGGTGACAGGTACGTTGACGTTTTACACACTTTTGTAAAATACCGACATTTACGTTTCGCAAGCATATTTGTCTTGTTTGTTGAGAAAGCTGGTGTTTAGCTTCGAAGGACTAACATACTGACGGACGTCATCGCGCATACTAACGGCGGAAAAAGCAACATTCCTCCTGACGGATTCGTTCGTTGGTTAGTAAGAATGCATGAGATAATTTCAATGCACGCTGATATAACGGCCAGAGTCTTAGATAAAGGGAATTTTTCATATTATATAACCCTTATTTGACATTGAAACTCTATGTTGTGGGTGCTCAAGAGAATCGTCTCAGTAAGACGATTCTTTTCAGTACCCACAACATAGGATTTGGTTGAGTAATGAGAGAAATAGTGTAAGGGAAAAACCTGTTCACTTCCTCTTATCCAGTCCTCTGAAATATTACCATTTTCTACATTCAAGTTAATTCAAATGTAAAGAGCAACCAGGATGATAACATCCAGACTATATTGATACCTCACTTCCGGCCAAATCGTTATATGAAATTGGTACAATTTAATGCATGATACCATGCTAGTAGTCACACAACGGATATGATGACAGCGAATAATAAATCTCCACTCCAATAGCAAAATAATACAGTCCAATCATAAACCACAGAGATGAAGGGCATATGAATCCGCCCTGGCCAAGTGGTTAGCGTTGGGGATTTGGAATCGGCTGTACGCGGCTCGATGCACAGGCGATGATGTTATGGGCAAGACACACTGCCTTATCCTGGGTTGGTTACACAGGGATCATAGGCTATAGGTCGACAGGCATATTCGCCGATAAAAGAGACATTCATACTAAATGCATGTGTTTGGTATCATTATAAAGCTCTAGATCTCACCTGTCGATCTAGCTTGGTCGTACTAAATTCGTAAATGCACGTCATGGTGTGAATGACGTCATAACGTGATACGACGTCGAAGAAGACGTTGCTTACAACTGAACGTTCTTGAGAAAGTGAAAATGCTGATAGAATTGTTATCAATCGACCGATTCTCATAAAATTAGTTTTATTATATAGGTATTCAGATATGTGAAAGAAACAGCTACTAGGATGACCACGAACTTTCATCGCGAACATGCGCTCGTGATGAATAGTGACGAAAAATCCGGAAATAAGTGAATGTTCGCTTGGGTGACTTCACGTCTTTTTTCAGGAAAAACGCAGTTTACATACGAACCCGCTCAAACCAACAAGGTATACGTATTGCCCTGTGTCAAATCGCTTGGAAAACTTTCAAGCGGATTGGGTATTTCAAAGTAGTACAGTGAGAACTTTCAGTGGGTGTTATGCTATGATTATGACGTTATGATTGACGTCATAGATGATAAATGACGTCAAAGTTGAACTGAAGACGCTGGACTACCCGGACAGACGACCAATATCACGAATTAACGAGTGAATGCTCACCGTGATATAACTGAAAAATGTTGAAAAAGGCATACAGCCTTATAAAACAAACGCGAAACTAATGAAATATCATGTGATGCTATCATGGTGGTTGCAAATATTCACTAACAAACCTTGCAGAGAATCATTGATTCCTAAATGTATTTGATTATTGAATGTTATTATTTATTTTAAGGGCGACAATTTAAGCCCCCTTCTTTTGTTACAATTTCTTTTTAATTTCTAATTGAATATACAGGACACATTTTGACTAAACTGTTATAAATCGTCGCATTATTGTTCGTTGTCTACATTTAAAACTTTTACTGAATATGTAAAAACTTATTTAGTTTATATCTTGATTGGAGTTAAAAGCCGTTTTCCACGGGCTCTCACCCGGCTGTAGCTTTTCCGGGGACTCTTACTAAAATCCACGGAAAATCCCCAAAGTATTCGGACAACTTTCCAGGGATACTTTTGGATAATCTGACAATTGTCTTGGAAAATCCTGTACATTTAAATGGACAACCCGGAAATTCCATGGAAAACCCCGGAACGGTTCCATGGACAAGCTGGAACGGTTCTATGAACACCCTGGAATAGTGCCGTGGACCCCGGAGTATTCGGACCATTTCCAACGTTTCCGCATCTTAACATTGAATTCCTTGTTATTTTCCATGGTTTCCTTGTATTTTCCGTGTATTTTTGAATTTTCTGTCAAGAGTCCCCGGAAAAGCTACAGCCTGGAAATTACCAGTTTCCATGTAACCTACTGTCTCCCATCAAAGAAGGCGCATAGCGCTACTTACAATGGCTTTTGGAAACATCGACAACAAAGGATGGCCCCTAACCAGAGTCTTGACTCAAGATCGCTTGGCTGATAACCCTTGTTGTTATCGACTGAGCTATCCCAGTTCCACAGCTGGATATTTAGAAGACTGGCTCTCTTACGATCGACGTGACCTATGAACATCCACAGAACAGCTCAATCAGCAACGGTATGCTTTAACTCTTTCCCACATACAACACTTTATAGCAGATGACATTGAAAACATATGCTCCAGATATGTAAAGTATAATTACTTAAAAAAAAGAGTTGTGTCAAAAGTCGAAATCTTTCCTTTTGTCACTTTGTTTTTGAAGGTCGTCTGCTGCATATGCGTCAATATACGTCTATAGGTGGGAAAGGGTTAATATATAGTGTTTTTAAACCGTTTTTAAACAGTATTTCAGGTATATAAAGGTAACTGTATACCCTAACATGGTCCTATGTGGCTACCAAGTGCTAGGTCTGGACGTGTGCTTTGCCCAGTGGCACTTCTATTCGACCACATCAAGCGGGTTCGAACCCGCGGAGTTCAGTGTCAAACCTCATGCGTTGACCATTCGGTGCAGCCTGATTTATAAAAAAAATGCGACGTGCTGTTTGATGTGAAAAAGTTTTATCCTATGTATCGATCGAGAAACAAGCTTTCAGCTTATATTAATCACACTGGATGTCGGCTTCGTGCAGACTTAAGGAGTACTCGTGCAGTTTGTGTAGACAAAATCCCACCGCCCATCACGGGATTCGAACCCGAGACCGTATATATATGCTGGTTTGCAAAGCTGTGAGATTAAGTCTATAGTTGCACTTATAGACGGTTTAGTTAAAACTGGATAACGTGGTCGGAGATCGGTGACATAAAACCGAATTCATCAACCATTCTAAATAAATCCTGATTCTGAATTTAAAGAATAATCGATATTCAAACATAACATAATTTCTGATTGGCTTATCCATTATTTTAGGCAATCGGAAATTGTGTTACCTATTTTTGAATTTAGAATTAGTATACTATTTAGAATTATCGATGAATACAAACCAATATCACACTTTCTCCAATGTCGTGTAAGTCTGTCGACAGTTTATACCTTTCAACATGCAACACATCTGCAGAAGACGACTTTGAAAACATCTCGGCTAACATATGTAACACTTCGAAAACTGGAAGTGTAATTACCAAAATGGTTGAAAACAGTGTGGCATGATGAGAACTCGCTCATTGTTTGCTTCAATGTTTTCAAGAAGTCGTCTGGTGCAGAGCTGTCAGAAAGCAACAACATGTGGGCAAGGGATGAATTGGTAGATTGTTTAGGTGTTTTTTAGTGATCAGATTTTGTGTGAGGAGAGGTTCATCTTAATATACACCGGTCTAGTATAGAAGCTCTGAGATGCAATCTACAGCAATCAGAGTGTCTTTTTTTGCACTAGAATATGGGAAACCTAGAAATAAAAAGCAACCACGCATTGCGATACATTATAAGATAACCACTGATTACCTAAATCGGCATTGTGGACGTTACAAAGTTTCAGAAGTCTTAACAGTTTCTTTTTCGAGCCGCCATTTTGACGCACTCTTATCGCAAAACGTTTGTTACTGTCGTAAATCGTTGAGATAGTTAAATTCGCAAATAGAACAGCCAATATAACGTTTTCTGTGACGTAACAAAAACGACAATATTTTCATACACCATATGTTAACTCTTTGTCAAATTAACTATACCTATCCCATGACAATGTATTCACGCCATTAACAAAGAACTGTAGTGATCACGGGATTGGAATGCAATGAAAATATGGTTAACAGTCCAGGTTACGAGTTTTGGTGCTATTTAGACGTGATGTAAACACTGGGTCGACACACTTCGTTACGTCACTTTCCAAGATTTTATTTGAAACTAAATAGTATTTACGTCGCCCTCTTTTAAATATCTTAAAGTTATATTTACAATGTAAGTTTGGAGGCTTTAAATCAAAATAAAAACAGTTTGTTTTCGTTTTCAAAAAGCCATCCCATGAATTTGTCGGGACGGACACTTTTATTTCGATTCAAAGAATATTTCAACAATGAAATTAGTTGCTGACAAAAATTGGACCCCAATTCTTTCTGTCTCAAGAAAATGATGTGGAAGCCCGGCCGTCTAGGCGTACGGCTAGATACGCGCATGTCAGTACATCCGATACACATTTACAATGAATTTAGACTCAATGTCATATTTTTAATGCATTCTGGTGATGATATATACTCATTTCTACGCAAACAAAGTTTCTGTATGGACTATTTGGCTCTAGATCAGCATAACATCGAATGTATTTGGCGTAATTTGACCTGAATGGAAAGTATTTCTTGGAACTGATATAGCTTACGAGCTATGAACACTGCTGCGCGGATGTGTCTTAATTTAATGTTATCACTTGCTTGCTTTTGGTGACAAAGACTGCATAACTATGACTTACGAATCTGACAGTACATACATACAAGCATAATTTCAGCGACCATTAGAAAACGCCGTCAATTCAATCGCGTTTTTGGCTTGCTTCCGACTTTGAGTTATTGCTAGATCACTGTACAGCAAATCAACCGGCAACCTTTCCACAAAGACCATTGGTGGGAGACGCTAGTCACAATGTCGTTTCAATCTCCCTTAAGTCAGACCTGAACTATGCTGCAGTATTAAAGACACAACGCAGAATTACTTTGGTTTGTTTTGAAAGGGATTGAATGTCTTTTGTTTATCATCTGACTGAGTGAATGGCCGAGCCGGGATTCGAACTCACGACACCAATACATCGTTTTCAACAGTATATTTCAGCTATATCACTATTTTTCGTAGTCCTTTGATGACCAGTTCTTGGATTGGCAAACTGAGCCTGTGTACCACCATATGTTACAATTGGCATTTTAATATAAACAGTGTAGATCCAGTTCAGCGTGTGTTTCGGTACAGTCTTTTTTATACACGGTTCACATATTACTTACATATATATAAGCAAGCTATGATATAAAATCAACATGTGTAGATCGTGATCTGAGCCTAGGCTGTTGACATGACATTGCCTGAAAAGACTGTTGTGTTGAAAACTTGTGTGGTTAAGCCAGGAACAGGTGAACTGGCTGACGTGATATGAACGGAAAAAATGTTGAAAACGTAGGAAGACCCCAATCAAACAATCAATCAATCAATCAATCAAACAATCAATCAATCAATTAATCATAAATGCCAACTAGTACCATTTCCAACGGAATGGCTAAACAAATGGGATGAAGGAGCAGGTAAAACAGACAACATACCCAATTTTTGAGGGAGGGGGGGGGGGGGGGGGGGGGGGGGGGGGGGGGATAAAACAGATAACATATCCAATATTTCTATACAACGAGAACATTTAATTGATTGTAAAAGAAACAATTTAAAACGA
>JASEVX010000002.1:60002839-60158344 GCA_031761405.1 Serripes groenlandicus
ACATCGGACTTGACACGGATCTCTGAGTTTAATCAGTTGTATTGGGTTAGTCAGGTTGTTTATGGATGCAGTCGTAATAATTCCTCGTAATCATTCGTTCATTTTCGGTAATCATTCAAAGTGAACGCAAAAGTACGAGCGATAATAACCGAATGTCTACGTAGAAAACCTGTTTAACCTCATGAAAACGATTTCAGAGATCTTCACCATGCGCCGTCCTGACGTAACAAGTAATTATACAAATCCTTAACCCTTTTCTCACATACATCAAATCTGCAGCAGACGACTTCGAAACAATCTTGACAAAGCTAGTATCAATTCGTAAACAAAATTGAAAACATTGTGACAAATGGAGAAATTGCTCATTATGAGCAATATCTCCGTTTGCCACAATGATTTAAAAAAAATCCTCTGCTGCAGTGGCGTCTAAAGAGCGTCTGTATGATGAGGAGGTTTAAGGAGTAAGAAAACTTTCAAAATTATCCATTTTTTAAAACAAATATGAATACTATCGGGGCCCCGAAGTATTGAAAAGAGAAAAAACACTTTCGTTGTTTAAAGAGAAGTATCATTTTACAGCAATGACCCGGGTTTAACCTTTGCCCAAAGACATTATGAGGCCCGTCCAGAGGGGAGAGGGTACACGTTATGAATGAGTGTAATGGCCGGTGGCCCTATACATCTGAATCGTACACAAGTCGACTGAAGCGTCGAACACGCTTGTTCAAGTCGTGTACGTGAGCAATACAGGTCGTGATCAGATAAGTAGGTCTGGATCTACACTGTTCACAAAAGCCAACGTGTACCTTTTCCCATTGGTCGCACCCACGTCGTCCGTCCGGTCTCTATACTGTTGGCTGGTCAACTAAACATGTATACCTGTTTATTCCTAGAATTAGATATAAACTCTTCCAAAGTATATACGCAGCTAGACATGTCCATTTCAAAATTGTATATGGTTTGGTTTGATACCGTATGGTTTTAACAAAATTAAAAGGATTTCAATACGCTGGAGCCGCCCGATAATTGAAAGGAACATAAAAATGTCAGCAATATGAGTTTTGCATTAAAAATGGCCTTCGCACTTATGTGTGTAAAATGATTTGTTGAAACAGACCCGAGAATGAGTTACACAAAAGCCTCATGCACGAAAACAAATAAGATAGACACATTTTAGAAACATTATTTCAGTGGCATTAAATTTAACAATTTTGTTTTGTTTTTAAAAGAAATATCAATTAATAATTTCTTTGTTTTAAATAATAAGAGGATTTTAAAGTATGTTGATGTGTGTTGAAAATGATTTTTTCGATAATAAAGTGCGAAGCCCATTTTCGTCAAATATTTATTTACACTACCTTAATTGCCGTTGCCGGTTCGTAGAGTAACATTCAGTGTTGGGGTGGATGTGCTTGTGTTACGATTTGAGAAAATGAGGAGGAAAATGAACAAGAAACCGATAACTGCCACTGAAATATTCCAAAAAATGACTTCCTTTAGATGTTTGTTACGATTGAACGTAGAGTAACCTGTTAGTGTAGTAATCAGGGACCTATATTACAGAGGGAGAACTAAATACACTCTTAACCCGTGACCACATACGGGACATCTGCAGCAGACGACTTTGAAAACATAGTGACAAACACCTGAACAATCTCCATTAACGATAGCTTCATTGTTAAATAAAGTTGAAAACATTGTGGCTAAAGGATAAATTTCTCATCATGAGCAATTTATCCTTTGGCCAAAATGGTTTCAAAAGTCGTCTGCTGCTATTGCGTCAAAATGCATATCCAGGTGGGAAACGGTTAACGAAATGTTACCGGTTTTAGATAGAAAATGGATATCATTCTTTACCCAGTAAACTGAATCCAATTTATCAATCTGTTTTATTTACACCTATGATTCTACTAGCTGTAAGATTCGAGTTCTCTCCCTCATGAACCTAAGTCCCAGGTCTAAGAATAAATTCGTAACATATTTGTTAGAACTCCTTAACACCAAAAATGCATGCAATGAACTTTTAAAAGCGGTTTTGAAATCTGATGATTTTATGTTAAAAATCGTACACACGGACAACTTTGATCACGGCGTTCGAACCACTGTCTAAGATACTTTGTTTCCGATATTCGACAAGGAAATCGTCCCTGGGGCATGCACTGATAGATCCGAATTTAAAACAACTTCAACATTTAAAATTTCAGATCTGGTTATGCCCTAGCTGCTACGTACATGCGGGTAAACAAAGCCTTAGGAAATACGGTCTGCCTGACTAAGCGAGAAGTTAAGACCCCGATCATGCTGCATCTCGCATAGTATGATCGGGATAGTCTCCTCGGTCTTCTATTGGTTATTGTGAACACTGTTTATGCCAAACAACAGTTTATTTTCCCTTTCCGACTTCGCAGCAGCAGACGAACTTTTGATAATATTGTAGCAAAAGGTGAAAATCGAGCAATTTCTCGTTTTGCAATAATGTTTTCAACTCTATTCAATAATGCCCACATGTGTTGGGATTTTCCAAATAATGCCTTCATGTTACCAAGGCCGTCTGCTGCAATTTTAATGTATATCGGAAAGGGATAAAACAAATTTGTTTTAAACTACCCGAAAATCGCTTTTTCGGATGGCTTTGTCAAAAGTCCCTTCACCACACGTCACCAATACAGTAATCGAGGGCTTGGCGTGAAACGGTTGTAACTAAAAACCTATTTTGAAAACCCTGGTTTAGGGGCAATTTTGACCCCTTTGAAAACAATGCAAATTTAGGTGCCATTGCTCAGAACGAGCAATGGCACCTAAATTTCCATTGTTTACCAAGAAAAATGATTTAACGCTTATAAAGACTTTTTAGCGAGGTGATTAACCTTGGTAAAAAAATAATGATTTTAGTTACAACCGTTTCACGCCAAGCCCCCGTAATGGAACTATGATACAGAATTAATACACAATGAATAGAAAATGCAATTACAATTATAGCTCAAATGAGCACGTGGTTTGACGGTGACTTATTTACCACCGATTAAGGTGACTGGAGGGAACGAGGATGAGCTACTACTACTGCCTCCGAAAATGGAATTGGAGTTGGAGTTGTTGCCACTAAACAGCAACATTATGATAAAGAGGAATCCAATTAACACCACTGAAACGATAATTGATGGTACAATAATTGGAAATGTGTTAATTAATCATTACAGCTACAATGATAAAAAGGTTTCCTATTGCAAGTTCGAAAAGGGAACTTCAAATAAACTTATCTGTACACTCAGTTTCATAAGAGCCTTCGAAAACTGCCTACATTTATCGGATTCTCGTCGCAAAGTGGACACGACAAGACACATTGTCGCATAATGCCCAATCGGTTACTCGTCGCAGAACAAACACGACAAAATACATTGTCGTCTAATGCCCCATCGGTTTCTCGTCTCATTTATTTCTAACGGATCGAACTCTGATCGAATCATGCCAGAAGTTTAAAGAAAAAGGGAAGCACGGCTTCCCTTCCTGTAACCCAGGGTTGAGGTAGAGCATTAGGACTGCTACATCGGCCTCAGCATAACACATACCGGTAATAATGGATATACTAGTAATACTGGATATACCGGTTACATTGGATATACTGTTAATACTGGATACACTGGTAATACTGGATATACTGGATATACTGGTAATACTGGATATACTTGTAATACTGGATATACTGATAATACTGAGTATACTTGTAATACTGAATAAACTGATAATATTGGATATACCAGTTACATTGGATAAACTGGTTATACTGGATATACCGGTTACATTGGATAAACTGGTTATTCTGGATATACCGGTTATACTGCATATACCGGTTACATTGGATAAACTGGTTATACTGGATATACCGGTTACATTGGATAAACTGGTTATACTGGATATACCAGTTATACTGGATATACCGGTTACATTGGATACACTGGTTATACTGGATATACCGGTTACATTGGATAAACTGGTTATACTGGATATACCGGTAATACTTGATATACTGGTAATACTGGATATACTGAATATACTGGTAATACTTGAGATCATGACATTTTCACACATATAGAGTAAGACGCCTAAAGATGCATCCGAAGCAGACGGCCTTTGAAAAAAGTGTGCCTATAGGAAGAAATTGCCTGCAACCAACATTATGGACTCTGCGTAATGTTTCGAACCAGATCAGCTTGCGCAGTCCGCGCAGGCTTAACCGGGCCGGCACAGTCCGTCTTAGGGGGATAACGGTATAGAATAATGGTTCCTGAAACAGAAAATACACAGGAGGTGAAAAGTGTTTGCCCCGATTAGTCTACGCAGCATGCTAAGGCTGATCCGGGACGATACTTTACGCAGAGTCAACAAGATTGTTTGTTTCGAAGAACGGTTCAATTATTATGAATAGGATTACCATATTATCCATATACAGCATTTACAGATAGTTTCCATATCATCGCCTAATATATTTACAAAGTCGTCTGCTGCAAGACTCGTTGGGTGTGGGAAAGCTTTAACCCTTTCCCTCATATAGACGCTTTCTGACGCCTCAACAGCAGACGGCTTTTTGAAAACATAGTGACCGAAGAAGAAATTGCTCAAAACGAGCAATTTCTCCTTTTGCCACAATGTTTACAACTTTAAGTCATAGGTTATCATTGAGATTTTCTATATTTTGACAAAATATGTTCAAAGTCGTCTGCTGCAGAATTGTCGTATGAGTAAAAAGGGTTAAACCTTTGACTGCTGGAACCGATCTTGCTAAGCCTGTGTCATCAGTATAGATCGAGATCAGCCGGTACTTCTGCACCCTCTGACCAGGCCCCATACTAATGGCTGCCAAAGTCAACATGTTTTATTGATATTTATAAAATTTGAACTTGGACTCTCCCAAATACAAAGCTCGAAAAACACATTTAAAATTTGAACGGGGGGGGTTTATAGGTTTTTATACATACAGAAGCCTCCGTTTCCGAATCCCCCCTGGTTGCCTCCAGTTCCACCATACCCTCCGTAATAGCCCGGATATCCCCCGTACCCTCCGTACCCTTGCGCCAAGCTGCTGGCGATTAGGCCGAGCAGGCAGCAGACTAGGAGCAGACTGACGGTACCAACCTTCATTTTTGCAGGGATCTGGAAATACGAAGAGATAGCATACGTCATTGAATGAGTGGATTGAAATATTGAAACGATTAAGTAAAGAAATGATTTTATATTAACCCTTTCAGCGCCGAACTGATTAAAGTAGACTCTTCTATGTTCAAAATCAGGCGTCTCCATTTCTCATGTAATTAAAGTTTGGACTATTTTTATAGATAAAAGGCAAACGATGCTGATTTCAGGTGAGACAGCTCGTTACGAGCTGACTCACCTGAATCAGTATTGTTTGCAAAAACCTCAATATTGCCATTGGCGCTGAAAGAGTGAACCGTTTCCAACATATAAAAGCCTTCTGGCACGTCTGCAGCAGACGTCTTTTGAAAACATTGTGACAAAACAATAAATTGCTTTTGCCACAATTTTTCAGGTTTTTTTCAGTAAATATACCCTCATTTATAGGGATTTTCTATATTTTTGTCCACATGATTCCGAAGTCGTATGCTGCAGATTTGTTGTATGTCCGAAGGGGTTAATAAAGAAATGAAACAAACTTGTGAATGAATAATTTAAAAATAAAAAAGATATAAAGAAGTATAGAGATGATTCAATAATTTAATAATGAATTGATTGATAACATATATAAAAGAAAGCAAGAAAGAAAAAGTATATTAGAAAGAGAAGGAAAATACATGACAAATTGACTAATAAGACAAAGTGAAATAATACAGAGAAAGATATAAGTGATTACAGTTATACACAGAAGGGAAGAAGGAAGAAATGAAAGGGAAAAAAGGAAGGTTTGAAAGAAGGAATGAAAGAAGGAATGAAAGAATAAAGACAGAAACAATGAAGGTTTAACACAGTTTCGACAGTTTATAGCGAATGAATTATTATATATGGTTTTACACGATTTCAACAGTTTATAGTGAATGAATTATTAGATATGGGTTTTACACGATTTCAACAGATTATAGTGAATAAATTATTATATATGGTTTTACACAATTTTCTACTGTTGATAGTGAATAAATCATTAGTTGTGATTTTACACGATTTTCTACAGTTGATAGTGAATAAATTATTAGATATGGTTTTACAAGATTTCAACAGTTTATAGTTATATCCCGATGGTCCCTTTGGAAAGTTCATGCCTTTCTTGGTACATATACATCGCTTTTTTTGTTAGGAGCATTTGTAATACAGTTGGTTACGTTCACATACAGACAGACGGATTGATGTTCGATTCACTTACTTTGATAAATGACCGTCCATAGTCACTTGTAAGATTACTGTAGGTTCTCAGTCAATGACACAACCCCCGATAGTTCACGGAAACATACAACAAGATCATCTACATTATCATCTAAATATTTGGACTGAGTTTTCACCAGAAATGATATTTCACGGGAGGCTATATAAGTTTACAAGTGTTTTCGTACTCTCGGTATATTTTAACAATGTCGTGTGATGAAATATTAACAAAGAATATACATTTTGTAATATGGAAAAAGATCAGGAGTGAGTGAAAATAATGTGTGTTTTTTTTATGTGTGTTCACGAATGGAAATATTTCATATATCTTACATCTTAGCATACATCAATTCGGTTTCATGTCATGATTTTAACTTAATGATGGTATTTGTGACACGTGTATATCGTATATCGTACATCGTACATCGTATATCGTATATCGAACATCGTACATCGTACATCGTATATCGTATATCGTATCAAGACTGGAAACAGTCACAGTAAACAGTAAATACAATCACTCAGTAAAATCGACTGTTTGAGTGAGTGAGTTTATTAGACTTGATAAATCCAGAGTATACAGTGAAAATAATCACTCGGTAAAATCGACTGTTTGAAACAGTGAGTTTATTTGGATAAAATTAACTGTAAGTTCATCATTCAACTTTATACACATACAAACGCTTTCTGACGGCTCTGCAGTAGATCATTTTAGAAACGTTATGAACAAATGAGAAATTATGAGTAAATTCTCCTTTTTGCCACAATGTTTTTAAAGTTTTAAAGCATATTCCATTATAAAAAAATCATTTACAGATATTTTCATATTTTTGCAAATACGATTTCAAGTACGTCGGCTGTTGATTTGTAATATGTTTGAAAAGATCAAATAACATATGTATCGTATCAATGCATAGATTTTGAATGAAGAGTAAATTAATAAAGTATATGGATTGTGAGTTGAATCGAAAAACAACTTTGCAATACAAATAAGTACAGTATATATTGAAAAGACATGGCGTAAATAGAAAGTCATAGAGCTTGCAATTGACATCATCCTGTCGAATAGAAGCTGATAAACTGAGCAATTTCTTCCTTTGCAACAATGTTTTCAACTGCTAAATTTTCATTTAAATTGATTATAAATTGTTTGCCCTTACGTTTTCAAAGTCGTTCGGCAATAGTTCAAGTTATTACTTTACCTAAATATAAAATTTATTCACTAAAATATGAGAAGACATAAAATCTACTTACTAGAATGTAAACTGCACTTAAGGGACACAGCGGAGTGGCAGCCGGGTTGATAGAATGAATGTGTCGATATGCTGAAAAACAACTTCCTGTTTTATACAAGCCTCATTTCCGGTGCTTACATGTCACGTGACTGTTCTGTTTGAACTACGCGACCACGGATATGGCCCATTTCGTAAACTAAGCCCGCCCTTTTTTTTAAAAGATGTAAACGCCCATTTAAAGATGTAAACGCCCATTTCAATATAATTTTAACGAGGCCGCGTCATAATAAAAATGACTACGATGCATTTAAGATAGAATATTAACAGATCAGACGACCTCTTTTAAAACATATATATATATATATATTTATAAACAACTTCACTGTGTACATCAATATAATACTAATGTATTTGTGTCATATACATGTATTGTATTACGTTTCTTTTCTTTTTTGACGCTCTATTCTAAGCCTTCATTTAACCCTTTCCACATCATACAAGATATCTGCTGTAGACGACTTTGAAAATAATCATGCAAAAAGATGAAAAATCTCTTGAAATGAAAATATAATTGCTGAAAAAAGTTGAAAACTTTGTTGCAAAAGGAAAAAGTGCTGGTTTTAAGTAATTTCTCCTTTTGTCACAATGTTTTCAAAAGTCGTCTGCAGCAGATGCGTCAGAATGCGTCTACAAGTGGGTAAGGGTTAATACATGAATAATTGTATCTAGATTTATCACCCTTGACATGTTACAAAGTGTTTTCCTTCTTAGTGAGGGAACCTATCCCATATTGCATACCGAGGGCTTGGCGTGAAACGGTTGTAACTAGAATTGGTATTTTTTTTACCAAGGTTAATCACCTCGCCATAAAGTCTTTATAAGCGTTAAATCAATTTTCTTGGTAAACAATAGAAATTTAGGTGCCATTGCTAGTTCTGAGCACTGGCACCCAAATTTGTATTGTTTACAAAGTGGTAAAAATTGCCCCTAAACCAGGGTTTTCAAATTAGGTTTTTAGTTACAATTGTTTCACACCAAGGCCTCGATACGCAATTTGGTGCATTTGCAGCAGACGAATTCTGAAAAAAATAGCAATTTCTCCTTAAGTCACAATGTTTTCAACTGCGTTCAGTCATTTCACATTCCTTTATTTAGATGTTCCATAGTTTGGCCTTGATGTTTCAAAGTCGACTTTTGCAGATTAGCTGTATTTGGAAAAGGGTTATGGTAGGGGTCATTCTTTTATCGGTAAAACACACATACTTTGAAAATAAGGAAGCTTAAGAGCAGCCTGTATTTCCAAGAAGTCTGATCAGTATCTTGGCAATCTGGCCACACTATCATGAACCTCTTTTAATCAACCATACGTGTATGCCACACTATCATGGACCCCTTATAATCAAACATATGTGTATGTCACACTGTTATGGACCCCTTATAATCAAACATACGTGTATGCCACACTAGTATAGACCTTATATAATCAAACATATGTGTATGCCACACTATTATGGACCCCTTATAATCAACCATACGTGTATTCCACACTATCATGAACCTCTTATAATCAAACATATGTGTATGCCACACTATTATATACCTTATATAATCAAACATATGTGTATGTCACACTATTATGGACCCCTTATATAATCAAACATACGTGTATGCCAAACTATTATGGACCTTATATAATCAAACATACGTGTATGCCACACTATTATGGACCCCTTATAATCAAACATACGTGTAAGCCAAACTATTATGGACCCCTTATAATCAAACTTATGTGTATGCCACACTATTATGGACCTCTTCTAATCAAACATACGTGTATGCCACACCGCACTATTATGGACCCCTTATAATCAAACATACGTGTATTTCACACTATTATGGATCTTATATAAGCAAACATACGTGTATGCCACACTATTATGGACCTCTTCTAATCAAACATACGTGTATGCCACACCACACTATTATGGACCCCTTATAATCAAACATACGTGTATTTCACACTATTATGGACCTTATATAAGCAAACATACGTGTATGCCACACTATTATGGACCTTATATAATCAAACATACGTGTATGCCACACTATTATGGACCCCTTATAATCAAACATACATGTATGCTAAACTATTATGAACCCCTTATAATCAAACATACGTGTATGCCACACTATTATGGACCTTAAATAATCAAACATACGTGTATGCCACACTATTATGGACCCCTTATAATCAACCATACGTGTATGCCAAACTATTATGGACCCCTTATAATCAAACATATGTGTATGTCACAATATTTTGGACCCCTTATAATCAAACATACATGTATGCTAAACTATTATGGACCCCTTATAATCAAACATACGTGTATGCCACACTATTATGGACCTTAAATAATCAAACATACGTGTATGCCACACTATTATGGACCCCTTATAATCAACCATACGTGTATGCCACACTATTATGGACCCCTTATAATCAGACATACGTGTATGTCACACTATTATGGCCCCCATCTAATCAAACATACATGTATGCCAAACTATTATGGACCCCATTATAATCAAACATACGTGTATGCCTCACTATAATGGACCCCTTATAATCAACCATACGTGTATGCCACACTATTATGGACCCCTTATAATCAAACATATGTGTATGTCACACTATTATGGACCCCTTATAATCAAACATACATGTATGCCAAACTATTATGGACCCATTATAATCAAACATACGTGTATGCCATACTAGTATGGATCCCTTATAATCAGACATACGTGAATGTCACACTAGTATGGACCCCTTATAATCAAACATACGTGTATGCCAAACTATTATGGACCTTATATAATCAAACATACGTGTATGCCACACTATTATGGACCCCTTATAATCAAACATATGTGTATGCCACACTAGTATGGAACCCTTATAATCAAACATGTGTATGCCACACTATTATGGACCCATTACAATCAAACATACGTGTATGCCAAACTATTATGGACCCCTTATAATCAAACATATGTGTATGTCACACTATTTTGGACCCCTTATAATCAAACATACGTGTATGCCACACTGTTATGGACCTTATATAATCAAACATACGTGTATGCCACACTATTATGGACCCCTTATAATCAGACATATGTGTATGTCACACTTTTGTGGACCCCTTATAATCAAACATACGTGTATGCCACACTATTATGGACCCCTTATCATCAAACATACGTGTATGTCACACTATTATTGACCTCTTATAATAAACTATGCGTTTATGCCATCCTATATCGGACCTCTTATAATCAAACATACGTGTATGCCACACTATCATGGACGTCTTATAATCAACCATACGTGTATTCCAAAAATATCATGGACATGCAATAACCAACAGTATATGGATTTTGAACCGGGCGTCCTAGCGCGATCCCAATTAGCGGCGGCCATTGTTGATTTCCCTTGTGAAAGGCACGGCGGCCATGGTTGATGTCCTTTGTGAAAGACAAGGCGTCCATGGCTGATATCCCTTGTGAAAGACACGGCGGCCATGGTTGATGTCCCTTGTGAAAGACACGGCGACCATGGTTGATGTCCCTTGTGACAGGCACGTCGGCTATGGTTGATTTCCTTTGTGAAAGACACGGCGGCCATGGTTGATTTACCTTGTAAAAGACACGGCGGCCATGGTTGGTGTCCCTTGTGAAAGACACGGTGGCCATGGTTGATGTCCCTTGTGAAAGACACGGCGGTCATGGTTGATTTCCCTTGTGAAAGACACGGCGGCCATGGTTGATGTCCCTTGTGAAAGACACGGCGGTCATGGTTGATTTCCCTTGTGAAAGACACGGTGGCTATGGTTGATGTCCCTTCTGAAAGACACGGCGGCCATGGTTTATGTCCCTTGTGAAAGACACGGCGGTCATGGTTGATTTCCCTTGTGAAAGACACGGTGGCTATGGTTGACGTCCCTTGTGAAAGACACGTCGGCCATGCTTGATTTCCCTTGTGGAAGACACAGCGGCCATGGTTGATGTCCCTTGTGAAAGACACGGTGGCTGTGGTTGACGTCCCTTGTGAAAGACACGTCGGCCATGCTTGATTTCCATTGTGAAAGACACGGCGGCCATGGTTGATGTCCCTTGTGAAAGACACATGTCTTAGCCTAGTAATGGTTTGTTGGCATAGGAAGCATGAATAAGTGAAATGCCGTCGTGATATAACTTATAAACAACCACACGTGTATGCATTTCTTTTCGTAATTGCTATTAATTTAAAAACCTCGTAAGGTCGGTTTGCGTGTGTCGTAGCTACAACTATAAATACCAGGATTAGACAGCGATAACGTGTAAGCTGATCTTCATTTACAATTTACGCAAACATCACCAAGAGTTAAATTCAAATACAAATGATTATTTTGGACCACCTGTCTTTACGAACAAGAAACAAAAACATAACAAATACAAACTTATGATTAGTGTTCTTTTAAGTATACAAAATGTTCATCTGTTTGCCTAGGTGTTTTCTATGTCGTTTGCTTGTGATTTGTCGTATATGTAAAAGGGTCACACGTGCGTGATCTCGCGTCTAGAAGGATAATCCTTGATATAATTGTAGTTTACAGGTTCGAAAGGAAAATGGCGCTCAGTCCGCTTTCCTTTTAGGTCAAAGGGAAGCAATTCGGATTGGAGCGCCGAACAGAAATTTTGTTCAGATTCTAGATGAATTAATAATACTGAAGTGGTCTCCCATTGGACAATAATGATTTTGTTGAAAGTTGAAAGGGTTATTTCGACTGTTGGAAAAGAGCCATAGCCCAAAACGCTATAATGGTCGCCTAAAGAAAATGAATTGCTTCCATCTGACCGAACGATCAATCGCCCCATGTACAATGCCGAAAACCCTGCGTCTAGTTTCAAAATCGCGACGAATGACCGATAAAAAAACAAGGCTGTCTAATCATTTACTGAACAGAAGATATAACAATATCAATGAGTCATACATATTGTACGTCAACCTAGACTGGACCATTGTAAAACATTTAGATCTATACGACCAAATACCCAACATAGTTGAGGAATTTGTCTAAATCGTCTATTGATACAGGGTAGATAAATAACCCGTTCCCATATACAAACAATCTACAGTAGATGACTTTAAAAACTATTGTGCAAGAATATGTAATGTCATCATAAATGAAAGTATAATTTTTTAGTTAAGCTGAAAATATTGTTCCAATAGAATAAATTGTTCATCATGAACAATTTCTCTTTTTGTCGCAACGTTTTCAAAAACGTCTGTTTAAGATACGTCAAAAGTCGTCTGCAATTGGGAAAGGGTCAATTAACAAGTGGATTGGAAAAACATTGATGAATCAGAGAAAAAAGAAAAAAAGAAATAAGATTGATCTTAACTTAGAAGTGTTTAAGTCAATTTGTAATTAATAAAAAAAAAACATTGTGAGGAAAGCTATCAGATTCACCAACTTGATACTAAAGGCTTTTCACGATTCTCCAAAACTATGCATAAGTTTGATGCAATTAGAAAGGGTAATCATTTAAAGAAAAATGGTCATATTTTCAAATAAAAATTTACTGCTGTGCTTTGGGATAGACAAATATACATACTTAAGTGCGCGACATATAGAAACATGTAGGCTTAAAAAGTCATTAAATTTCAAAGTTATACGCTTAAACTGTCATATAAATTTTACATCTGCGCTTTTCAATCGAGGTCTCTGACTGGCTTGACCTTTACTTGGTGGACATCCGTATTCTATGTGAGTGTGGTCAAACCGCCCATGGGCTAACTGTTCGGATGTGCCTAGTGGGCCGGCCTTGTGATATATAAACCTTCAGGTATATTCTCAAAACACTGATTCAGTCAAGTTTCCAACAGTAGTAAGGTAAATTAGTATTTTCCAATTATTATAAATATTTAAAAAAAATAAAAAAAATATGAACATGTGTATTTTATAGTTAAAATTAATATCTTATTTATATAAATATATTTAACATATATATTCTCCTTGTGTAACATAATTTGTATTTTTCTAATTTTACAGAAATTAATATTGAACAAATACAATCATTTAATAGTTCTGCAGCCTTTCATAAATCAGAGCTGCAGATAAGGGGCATTTTTCATGTTATGAAATCCGTATTTTTCACTCAAACCCTGTGTTGTGGGTACTCAAAAGAATCGTCTCAGTGAGACGATTCTTTTGAGTACACACAACATAGGATTTAGTTGGGAAATAAGAGGGAATCTTTGAAAAAAGGACCAGTTCACTCCTCCTTATCTGATCCTCTGATAAGTTGTTCGAGTCATTGACAGAACTCGGTTTCAGCACACAACCACACCATGATACATATCCTGTTGTTGTTTACATGTGCCGAATATCTGTATTAAAAATAGAAAACTATTATGTACACAACATGTACTTAAATATATAAAGAAAGACAGTGCTTGTATCTTTAAAGTTTTAAACAAAAACAAATGTTTGTCATCTTATTATTTGTTAATAAATTGACCATATAATTGGAAATGTCTGCAGATATGATCACATCAGAGTAAATGTTCGTTTAAACGTTTCTTATGGATCCCATTCATGCCGCTTTAACCAGAACTACATCGTTGGTTTAGGGTTTAAGATCGTGCGCCTCGAAAGCGGGAGACCAGGGTTTGATATCCCGGTTTTAAAAAAGATGTTCTGTTGCACAGGCGTCTCGAGTTGGGTCTGCATTTGGAGAACAACCAACGCAAATATGTGATCCAGAAGTCTAGGTTCTTGCTTGCTCTATGACGTTGTTTACCCTCGCGCTCAGCATTAATGCCATTTGGCGAGCAGAATTCTAGGTAAGGCTGAATAAACGTTCCCCTATTACATCTCTCTAAGTACTTAACTTAAGACTATGGTGTGTGTACCCAAATTAATTCTCTCAATGAGACATTTCTTTTAAGTACCAACATCATTGGGTTGTAATGGAAACAGAATGATTTCAGAGTATGAAATACGCTCTTAATATAGATAGCATTCTCATCACAATCCACACTTTATTCCAGGTACAGTTAGCACCGACGGTCCAACTCTGTAAATCAATCATGCAGCTCGGATCCATGACCCTTTTATGCGCCCTCTGCCTGTGTGGCCTCGTTATAGGGGGCCTTGCCTCAGGGTACGGCGGTGGCATGAACAGTTATGGCGGCGGACAAGGTCAAGGCTATGGTTACTCCTACGTACCAGTACCATACTACGGGTTCGGTGGAAACCAAGGTCGTGGTGGCGCCGGAAATGGCGGTTTCTGTGAGTATAATCTGTTTTGTTTGCTTGTTTTGTGTTTTACGTCGCTCAACATTTTCCCGATTGTTCACGACATTTCCTGGAAATTCTACCAGTACTACTAGTCCATTTACGCTGACAGCAGCGAGTCAGTCGTAATACTAACTCACACACATCATCGTCAAGGAGAGGAAATCATTACTACTATTTTCATGAAATATTTCGTAGGATACTACAGTTGACTCGTGATAACTCGAACATCGGTTAAATCGAATACATCGTTTCGAACATGGATTAGATCTAATACATAGTTTTACTCGAATATTGGTTAAATCGAATACATCGTTTAATTCGAACATCGCTTAAGTCGAATACATCGATTCAAACATGGATTAGATCGAATACATAGTTTTACTCGAACATGGGTTAAATCGGATACATCGTTTTACTCAAACATGGGTTAGATCGAAAACATAGTTTAACACTAACATGTGTTAAATCGAATTACTCAAGTATGGGTTAGATCGAAAACATAGTTTAACACAAACATGTGTTAAATCGAATTACTCGAGCATGGGTTACATCGAAAACATAGTTTAACACGAACATGTGTTAAATCGAATTACTCGAGCATGGGTTAAATCGAATACATCGTTTTACTTGAACATGGGTTAAGTCGAATACATCGTTTTACTAGAACATGGGTTAAATCGGATACATAGTTTTAATCGAACATGGGTTGAATCGGATACATCATTTCACTCGAACATGGGTTAAAACGAATACATCGTTTTATTCGAACATGGGTTAAATCGAATTACTCGAGCATGGGTTACATCGAAAACATAGTTTAACACGAACATGTGTTAAATCTAATTACTCGAGCATGGATTAAATCGAATACATCGTTTTACTTGAACATGGGTTAAATCGGATACATCGTTTTACTCGAACATGGGTTAAATCGAATACATCGTTTTAATCGAATATGGGTTAAATCTGATACATCGTTTTAATCGAACATGGGTTAAATCGAATACATCGTTTTAATCGAACATGGGTTAAATCGGATACATCGTTTTACTCGAACATGGGTTAAATCGGATACATCGTTTTACTTGAACATGGGTTAAATCGGATACATCGTTTTACTTGAACATGGGTTAAATCGGATACATCGTTTTACTCGAACATAGGTTAAATCGTACACATCATTTTACTCGAACATAGGTTAAATCGTGCACATCATTTTACTCGAGCATGGGTTACATCGAAAACATAGTTTAACACCAACATGTGTTAAATCGAATTACTCGAACATGGGTTAAATCGAATACATCGTTTTACACAAACATCGTTAAATCGAATTACTCGAACATGGGTTAAGTCGAATACATCGTTTTAATCGAACATGGGTTAAATCGGATACATAGTTTTACTCAAACATGGGTTAAGTCGAATACATCGTTTTAATCGAACATGGGTTAAATCGGATACATAGTTTTGCTCAAACATGGGTTAAGTCGAATACATCGTTTTAATCGAACATGGGTTGAATCGGATACATCGTTTTACTAGAACATGGGTTAAATCGAATATATCGTTTATTTTAAACCCCTTTCGTGAAAGAACATGTATTGTGAAGACAAGGTAGCAGCAATTCTGGTTGTCCAGAATTGTTGCTGCGCTGTTTTCTTGATTTGATGAGTTTTGTTGTTTGATAAAATTAAGTACATATTAGCCGTTCCACAAGAAAACAAATATTATGGACTCTGCGCAATATATCGACCCAGATCAGCATGCGCAGTCCGCGCAGGCTAATCCGGGCCGACACATTTCGTCTCAGGTAGAAAGGGTATAGAGTAATGATTAATCCGCAGGAGGCGAAAAGTGTCTATCCGGGTTTAGGGTGATCCGGGTCGATAGTTAACGCAGTGTCTAGAATGTTGGTTTTCTCGTGGAAAGGGTCATATGAATTGAACATACATCGCGAAGTCGCTCGAACTCGTTGATTGCACGAAGTAAGTGGTCGAAGACAAACAACTATTTATTGTTTCTTTCCTTGTTTTCAGTTGCCCTGATTGGATTGCTGTTTATCGTCCTCTTCTTGTTTAGCGGCGTCTTCAACTTCACATCTAGCACCCCCGCTACAACTGTCACGACTGTCGGCTAATGACGTCATTTCCGTTCGGTTGAAATCATTTGGTTTACAAGTAAGGAGGACTTCATCATTCTCCACGCGTACTGACTCTCGACTGTGACGTGACTGGCAGGTCATTGAACACAAGTTGTATTTCTATGAAATCTCACCTTGTCATATATGGCGAGGGTAATCAAAACCGAAAGCACCTGTCTGGGTCTCCCATTCGGAACACATTGGCAGACTACATTAGATGTAGGGAACCGAAATCGGCCGAGGAGTGCCGAATGGCCGGTCTCCCTTATCATACATTCAGCACGCAACAGCTCAAATTATACGGATATTACATATGTTTTATATATAAATCGATATTTACATGTATAACATAAAATGTTATCTACTATTGGAATAATCGCATGTTAAACCCTTTCCCATATATATACAGACCCTTACTGACTACTCTGCAGCAGACATTTTTAATCCATTGTGGTGAAAGCAGAACTTGATCATATTGCGCTATTTTTCCCGTTTGCCACAATGTTCAAAGCTGTATCAGATAATCGTTCTTTCATTCATAGATATTTTCCAGATGTTTGACTATTTGTTTTCAAAGTCGTTCGCTGCAGATTTGCTGGTTGTGGGGTTTTAGCACACACCCATTCATCATATGAGTTGCCCCGCAAGAAAACAACAACATTGTGGACTCTGCGTAGAGTCTCGATCCGGAGCAGCCTAAGCATGCCGCACTGGCTTATCCGGATATATACACTTTTCGCCTGACGTGGATTTTCTGTTTCAGGAATCATTACTTTATACCTCTATCCCTTGAGACGGAATGTGTCGGCCCAGATCAGCCTGCGCGGACTGCGCATGCTGATCTTGGTCGATACATATCGCAGAGTTCATAATGTGTGTTTTCTTGTCGAAAGGCTCAATTAAAGTTATTTTCTTATTTTGATCACGACGTCAGAGTACTGTTGTTTCATAACATCACACGGCCTTCGTATTAACGTTGGGTATTTGTTTATTTACGGAAAAAAATATATGTCTACCGAATATGTCAAAGAACGTTTCCCGGAAACAGTAGAACTCTACCGAATATGTCATGAAGCGTTTTACGCAGGGATAAAACGCCAGAGAGAAAATTCACTTTATTTTATTTTCTCTATTTTCAGTTCGGCACCAGCACCATTCGACACGGCACCAATGTCCACATGAAGTTTTTATTTAGCAGACTGAGCAATTTTTGTTTTCGTTATGAAGTTACTTGTATATCTATCGAAATAAATCGTTTAATTGTATTTGGTTTTTATCATTTTAAATTTCAGTTGCCTTATAATATAGTCTTCCTTCTAATCTATATAACATGCTCCTCCCTCGACAACGGGGACCCCGGGTTCTATCCCAGGGTCCAATTTCATCTACTTTACTTAGCGCTAAGTAATACTTAAACTGATATAGTCTTCCTTCTAATCTAGATTCCATGTTCCTCCCTCTACAACGGAAAACCCCGGGTTCTGTCCCAGGGTGCAATTCCATCAACCTTACTTAGCGCTAAGTAATACTTAAATTAAATACTTAAAAGCATGTTTCATCATTTTTGTTTCCGTAATAAAAATGCCTAAAAATGACATTTCTTAATAAGTATTGTTAGTCAGGATGGTAAATATTCATATCAATTTAGTCATTTACTTACATACATTCCAGCATAAATGTTCTACAAAGGATAAGGAAAACAACACGGATGAAATATGGTCTTAAGTATTTAAGTTTTACTTTTCACAAAGTAAGTTTGGTGGAATTGGAACCCTGGTCATGTTATATAAAATACTTAAAATGTTAGAAGTGGATTACGTACTTTGCATTCATGATTTCCAGGATGTCCAGGATAGTAATAGGACTGATGCCTTGGAGTCAGCATGAGCTTACCATGGAAACGGCGTTACATATATAACTGCAGTACTCTTGAAAGCGAAGTAAAACAAGCCCCTGCAACGTTGAACTGCTTTATATTTATGCACTGCTATTAAAGTAAGCAGGGTACCGGATTACTGATCTATCTGGTTTAGATGATCTCATGCTGCCACTTTGTATCATGTTATTGCAGTAAATACGGTAACAGACAACAACCATGCGATGTGAAACATGTTTGGTAGCTAATTGTTTCCATAAACCTATTAAAAAATATAGCTACTACAATTAGCTATACAAACTGTTTCACATTTATATCACGGCGTTTCCTGGGTAAGTTACCAGTTCCACTGGTCCGTTTATCCTGACACCAGACAGTTAATCGTAATGCAAACCACGCAAGTCTGAACACCAAGGAGGGCAGCAACTACTACCATTCTTAAAGTCCTTTGTCTGACCAATTCGGAGATCGGACCCGCGATCTCGCACACAGGAATCGAACCGGTTTTTATCCTGATATAGTCTTCCTTTCTAATCTAGATAACCTGCTCCTCCCTCGACAACGGGAAACGGGTTTTATCCTGATTTAGTCTTCCTTCTAATCTAGATAACCTGCTTCTCCCTCTACAACGGGAACCCCGGGTTCTATCCTGATATAGCCTTCCTTCTAATCTAGATAACATGCTCCCCCCTCGACAACGGGAACCGGGTTTTATCCTGATATAGTTTTCCTTCTAATCTAGATAACATGCTCCTCCCTCGACAACGGGAACCGGGTTTTATCCTGATATAGTCTTCCTTCGTATCTAGATAACATGTTCCTCCCTTACAACGGAAAACCCCGGGTTCTATCCCAGGTTACAATTTCCTCAACGTTACTTAGCGCTAAGTAATACTTAAATTAAATACTTAAAAGCATGTTTCATTATTTTTGGTTTCCGTAATAAAAATGTCTAAAAATGCCATTTCTTAACAAGTATTGTTAGTCAGGATGGTAACCATTTATATCAACTTAGTCATTTACAGTACTTAAATACATTCCAGCTTAAATGTTCTTCAAAGGATAAGGGAAACAACACGGATGCAATATGCTCTTAAGTATTTAAGTTTTACTTATCACTAAGTAAGTTTGGTTGAATTGGAACCCTGGTCGTGTTATATCAAAGACTTTTAAAATGGTAGAAGTGGATTCCGTACTTGGTATTCATGATTTCCAGGATGTCCAGGATATTAATATGACTGATGCCTTGGAGTCAGCATGAGCTTACCATGGAAACGGCGTTACATACATAACTGCAGTACTCTTGAAAGTGAAGTAAAACAAGAACCATGCAACGTTGAACTGTTTTATATTTAGGCACTGCTATTACAGTAAACAGGGTACCAGATTACTGATCTATCTGGTTTAGATGATCTCATGCTGCCACTTTGTATCATGTTATTGCAGTACATACGGTACCAGACAACAACCATGCGATGAGAAACATGTTTGGTAGCTAATTGTTTCCAATAAACCTATCAAACAATATAGCTACTACAATAAGCTATACAAACTGTTTCACATTTATATCACGGGGTTTCCTGGGTAAGTTACCAGTTCCACTGGTCCGTTTATCCTGACACCAGACAGTTAATCGTAATGCAAACCACGCAAGTCTGAACACCAAGGAGGGCAGCAATTACTACCATTCTTAAAGTCTTTGTTCTGACAAATTCGGAGATCGGACCCGCGATCTCGCGCACAGGAATCGGACGCTCTATCTCTGCACCACCGAGGTGGTCTTTACTTAGAACGCCAGGGATGATATAAGTACATGTCTTCTCTATTTTTCAGTTCGGCACCAGTACCATTCGACACGGCAGCAATGTCCACATGATGTTTTTATTTAGCAGACTGAGCAATTTTTGTTTTCGTTATGAAGTTACTTGTATATCTACCGAAATAAATCGTTTAATTGTATTTGTTTTTTTTCATTTTAAATTTCAGTTTCCTTATAATATAGCCTTCCTTCTAATCTATATAACATGCTTCTCACTCGACAACGGGACACCACTGGTTCTATCCTGATATAGTCTTCCTTCTAATCTAGATAACATGCTTCTCACTCGACAACGGGAAACCCCGGGTTCTATCCTGATATAGTCTTCCTTCTAATCTAGATAAAATGCTTCTCACTCGACAACGGGAAACCCCGGGTTCTATCCTGATTTAATCTTCCTTCTAATCTAGATAACATGCTTCTCACTCGACAACGGGAAACCCCGGGTTCTATCCTGATATAATCTTCCTTCTAATTTAGATAACATGCTCCTCCCTCTACAAAGGGAACCATGGGTTCTATCCTGATATAATCTTCCTTCTAATCTAGATAACATGCCCCTCCCTCGACAACGGGAACCCAGGGTTCTATCCTGATATAGCCTTCCTTCTAATCTAGATTATATGCTCCTCCCTCTACAACGGGAACCCCGGGTTCTATCCTGATATAAACTTGCTTCGAATCTAGATTATATGCTCCTCCCTCGACAACGGAAAACCCAGGGTTCTATCTTGATATAGTCTTTTTCTAATATAGATAACCTGCTCCTCCCTCGACAAAGGGAACCCAGGGTTCTATCCTGATATAGTCTTCTTTCTGATCTAGATAACCTGCTCCTCCATCGTTAACGGGAACCCATGGTTCTATCCTGGTATAGTATTCCTTCTTATCTAGATAACCTGCTCCTCCCTCTACAACGGGAACCCCGAGTTCTATCCTGATATAGTCTTCCTTCTAATCTAGATAACCTGCTCCTCCATCGTCAACGGGAACCCAGGGTTCTATTCTGATATAGTCTTCCTTCTAATCTAGATAACATGCTCCCACCTGGACAACAGGAACCCCGGTTCTATCCTGATATAGTCTTCCTTCTAATCTAGATAACCTGGTCCCACCTCGACAACAGGAACCCCGGTTCTATCCTGATATAGTCGTCCTTCTGATCTAGATAACCTGCTCCTCCATCGTTAATGGGAACCCAGGGTTCTATCCTGGTATAGTCTTCCTTCTAATCGAGATAACCTGCTCCTCCCTCTACAACGGGAACCCCGGTTTCTATCCTGATATAGTCTTCCTTCTAATCTAGATAACCTGCTCCTCCCTCTACAACGGGAACCCCCGGTTCTATCAGAATATAGTCTTCCTTCTAATCTAGATAACCTGCTCCTCCGTCTATAACGGAAGGCCCATGTTCTATCCTGATATAGCCTTCCTTCTAATCTAGATAACCTGCTCCTTTATCGTAAACAGCAACTCAGGGTTCTATCCTGATATAGTCATTCTTCTAATCTAGATAACCTGTTCCTCCATCGTCAACGGGAACCCAGGGTTCTATCCTGATATATTCTTCCTTCTAATCTAGAAAACCTGCTCCTCCCTCTACAACGGGAACCCCGGGTTCTATCCTGATATAGTCTTCCGTCTAATCTAGATAACATGTTCTCCCCTCTAGAAAGGGAACCCCGGGTTCTCTCCTGATACAGTATTCCCTCTAATCTAGGTAACCTTTTTCTCCCTTCACTTAGTACGGCAGGGATGATATCAGTACCTGTCGTCCGTCTACAAGTAGCTACATCTATTTAAATTGAGCCCGTACACGGGAAAAGATTAATTCTGGCGTTAGTGAACAGTATAAAGCCAAATCAGGCTCTGCATTCGCACAGCCGGATCAAGGTTTACACTATTCAAATATTATATAAATAGTTATGTTTAAAGTTTAATCTAATGAAACAGAGCAGATGGATATGGTGATCTTATCCTGATATGGCGATCTTATCCGGATATGGTGATCTTATCCGGATATGGTTATCTTAATCGGATATGGTGATCTTAACCGGATATGGTGATCTTAACCGGATATGGTGATCTTAACCTGCACTTTTCGTACCATCTCTTACGGAATGTCTCAAATATGATACGTTAGGTTTTATCGGAATTTAACACTTTCAGCGCTGAATGACATAAAGTAGACTCACCATGTTTAAAATAGAGCGACACCATGTTTCACGATATAAGAGTTATGGAATAGTTTGACAACAACAATGCAAACAATACGGATTTTAGGTGGGACAGCTCATTACTTAAATGAATAAGTATTTTTTGCAAAAACCTCAATATTGCCATTAGCGCTGAAAGAGTTAACATTGTCAAGGGTACAAATATGCAATATCCGCACGAAGAGTGGTTTTCTGACAACGGTTTCTTATAATAAAAATAATTATTATAATATACCTGTACATTCCAGAGCAAATACATGCAGACGGTTTTGCGCAATTCAAACAAGACTGATTAAGTCAAGCTTACGACTAGGTCAGATACAGTATTACATATGGCAATGGTACATCACTTAAATATGATCTGACGCCATTGATATATAATTCATTCAAAAACGAGGTAGTGGGGTGTGGTTCACACGCCAAGCATACATTTTAGTTAAGGTGTATATTATGTTATTGCGTTGTTTAAAATGTAGAAATTTGTATACTTGTTCTTTATAGTCTGTCTTCAAAGTTAACCAATGTATATAACGAAAGGAAAATGATGTTGCAGTAGCGATATTTTGCTTTGAAATGTCTACTCGGAGTGTGGAACATTTGACATTTCTCTCGACCTTCGATCTTGCGATATGTCAATTGTCCACGCCCTTCGTAGTACAATACCAAACCCCATATCGCTACTGCAACATAATATTCCTTATAAACTAGTGTTGGCGAATTGGAATGTTGTATTAGTCAAGTGTTATCATATGTGAAACGAAATTGGTTGTTGTATTAGTCAAGTGTTATCATCTGTGAGGCGAATTGGAATGTTGTATTAGTCAAGTGTTATCATCGGTGAAACGAAATTGGTTGTTGTATTAGTCAAGTGTTATCATCTGTGAGGCGAATTGGAATGTTGTATTAGTCAAGTGTTATCATCGGTGAAACGAAATTGGTTGTTGTATTAGTCAAGTGTTATCATCTTTGAAACGAAATTGGTTGTTGTATTAGTCACATGTTATCATTTGTGAGTCGATATCCATGACGTAATTGTCCGAAAGCATTACTAACCCCTCGTCGTGTAACGGTGTATACTTATGAAATACAGTTAAACAGATGTATCGAGCAATAAGAAACTGTTTATGTTGACCATCAAAGCTATTGCGACCAGCATGATTCGTCTCAAACCAATTGAGTAAAGTTATCTATGTGAGAAGGTAGCCAGAAACCTTTAAAGACTGTTGTGTGGAGCACTGATGTAAATAAACGATGAAACACGTGGTAATGTGAATACATTCGGTAATATAACTGAATCTACTTTGTAAACAGCGTTAATAAAACTCCAATCATCAATCAACCTATCAATTCGAATTAATAGAAGAGTATACCCAACACACGGAGCGCTCGGCGAATGTTAGCCGAATCAACCAATTAAATTACATCATGTTACTATCACCTGTAGTCAGTGTGTAAGGTAATCTTACTAATCGTACGTCAGGTACAAACGTCTCACGTATCTAGACAACACCTGCAAGACTCACACCCCTGTACATCTGAGGCGTATCTGACGATTTAAGATCTTTATCATTTCCTTCATCCGACAAATTTGGAAAATATCGAAGTAAATATATAGATCAACTATTTCAATGAAACACTTTATATCATTAATACTATTTAATTATTAAATGTTCGATCCCTTGGTCTTTATAAAAATTTTAAAATCCCGGAATTTAAGTGCAGTCCATTCTGGTGTTAAAGAGATCTAGCTCGGCCGTCGGTGTCGCAATTGTATAAAGCAAACCGAACGCCGACCTGGAATATCTATGTCACGGTCTGAACTTATACATAGTTGGAGAGATAACATGTAAGCAACACGGTTAGTTCAGTAGGTAGATTATTGCCCTGAAAGCGAGATGTCCCGGGTTCGAGCCACGGACTGGCTGCATTTTAGTTTCTCTTTGTGACATTGGCGCAAAATAGCGTACCGTGACAGCACCTCTTGGTCATACTAACAGCACTTGCAGTGTAATTTATGACATCGTTGCGACTAGAAACATAAGCGGCCCGGTGTGTTCACTCGGTAGAGAACTTGCCCTGAAAGCAAAAGGTCCAGGGTTCGAGCCCCGGACTTACTGCATCTTTTTCTCACCTTGTGACAGCTAGCTCGGCCAGTGGTGTTCCAATTTATATAGCAAACCGAACGCCGATCTGTAATATGCGACAAAAAGAAACATGTCGGCTTAAGAAGTCATTCAATTTGATGTAATTTGATTCAAATTTATACGCTTAAACTGTCATATAAATTTTACATCTGCGCTTTTTCTGACTGGCCTGACCTTTACTTGGTGTACATCCGTATTTTATGTGAGTGTGGTAAAATCCCCCCGGGCTTTATGTTCGAATGTGCCTAGTGGGCCGGCCTTGTGATATATAAATCTTCAGGTATATTCTCAAATCACTGATTCAGTCAAGTTTCCAACAGTAGTAAGGTAAATTAGTTTTTTTCAATTATTATAAATATTTAAAAAAAAATATGAACATGTGTATTTTATAGTTAAAATTAATATCTTATTTATATAAATATATTTAACATATATATTCTCCTTGTGTAACATAATTTGTATTTTTCTAATTTTACAGAAATTAATATTGAACAAATACAATAATTTAATAGTTCTGCAGCCTTTCATAAATCAGAGCTCCAGATAAGGGGCATTTTTCATGTTATGAAATCTGTATTTTTCACTCAAACCCTGTGTTGTGGGTGCTCAAAAGAATCGTCTCAGTGAGACGATTCTTTTGAGTACCCACAACATAGGATTTAGTTGGGAAATAAGAGAGAAACTTTGAAAAAAGGACCAGTTCACTCCTCCTTATCTGATCCTCTGATAAGTTGTTCGAGTCATTGACAGAACTCTGGTTCAGCACACAACCACACCATGATACAAAGCATGTTGTTGTTTACATGTGCCGAATATCTGTATTAAAAATAGAAAACTATTAAGTACACAACATGTACTTAAATATATAAAGAAATACAGTGCTTTTATCTTTAACGCTTTAAAGAAAAAAATGTTTGTCATCTTATAATCTTTTAATAAATTTACCATATAATTGGAAAATGTCTGCCGATATAATCACTTCAGAGTAAATGTTCGTTTAAACGTTGTTTATGGATCCAATTATTGCTGCTTTAACCAGACCGACATTGGTGGTTTAGGGCTTAAGAGCATGCGCCTCGAAAGCGGGAGACCAGGGTTCGAAATCCCGGTTTTAAAAAAATGTTCTGCTGTACAGGCGTCTCGAGTCTGGTCTGCATTTTAGGAACATCCAACGCATATATGTGATCTAGAAGTCAAGGTTCTTGCTTGCTTTATGACGTTGTTTATCCTCGCGCTCGGCATTAATGCCATTTGGCGAGCAGAAGTCAAGATTCTTGCTTGTTTTAAGATGTTGTTTACCCTCGCGCTCGGCATTAATGTCATTTGGAGAGCAGAAGTCTAGGTTCTTGCTTGCTTTATGACGTTGTTTACCCTTGCGCTCGGCATTAATGCCATTTGGTGAGCAGAAGTCTAGGTTATTGCTTGCTTTATGACGTTGTTTACCCTCGCGCTCGGCATTAATGCCATTTGGCGAGCAGAAGTCCAGGTAAGGCTGAATAAACGTTTCCCTATTACATCTCTTTTACTATGGTGAGTGTACCCAAAGTAACTCTCTCAATGAGACATTTCTTTTAAGTACCAACAGCATTGGGTTGTAATGGAAACATAATGATTTAATATGAATAATATTTAGTATGAAATACGCTCTTAATATAGATAGCATTTTCATCCAAATGCACACTTTATTCCAGGTACTTTTAGCACCGACGGTCCAACTCTGTAAATCCATCATGCAGCTCGGATCCATGACCCTTTTATGCGCCCTCTGCCTGTGTGGCCTCGTTATAGGGGGCCTTGCCTCAGGGTACGGCGGTGGCATGAACAGTTATGGCGGCGGACAAGGTCAAGGCTATGGTTACTCCTACGTACCAGTACCATACTACGGGTTCGGTGGAAACCAAGGTCGTGGTGGCGCCGGAAATGGCGGTTTCTGTGAGTATAATTCGTTTTGTTTGCTTGTTTTGTGTTTTACGTCGTTTTCAACATTGTTTCAGTTTTATCCCGTTATTTACTTGGAAAGCTACCAGTACTACTGGTCCATTTACGCTGACAGCACTGAGTCAGTCGTAATACTAACTCAGACTCATCATCGTCAAGGAGAGGAAATCATTACTACTATTTTCATAAAATATTTCGTAGGATACTACAGTTGACTCGTGATAACTCGAACATCGGTTAAATCGAATACATCGTTTTACTCGAGCATCTGTTAAATCGAATACATCATTTTACTCGAATATGGGTTAAATCGAATACCTCGATTTAAACATAGATTAGATCGAATACATAGTTTTACTCGAACATGGGTAAAATCGAATTACTGGAACATTGGTTAAGTCGAATACATCGTTTTACTCGAACATGGGTTAAATAGTATACATCGTTCTACTCGAAGCCTGGTTAAATAGGATACATCGTTTAACTCGAACATGGGTTAAATAGGATACATCGTTCTACTCGAACATGGGTTAAATAGGAAACATAGTTTTACTCGAACATGGGTTAAATCGGATACATCGTTTTACTCGAACATGGGTTAAAAAGGATACATCGTTTTACTCGAACATGGGTTAAATAGGATACATCGTTTTACTCGAACATGGGTTAAATAGGATACATCGTTCTACTCGAACATGGGTTAAATAGGATACATAGTTTTTTTCGAACATGGGTTAAATAGGATACATCGTTTTACTCGAACATGGGTTAAATAGGATACATCGTTTTACTCGAACATGGGTTACATAGGATACATCGTTCTACTCGAACATGGGTTAAATAGAATACATCGTTTATCTCGAACATGGGTTAAATAGGATACATCGTTCTACTCGAACATGGGTCAAATCGAATTACTGGAACATTGGTTAAATCGGATACAGCCTTTTACTCGAACATGGGTCAAATCGGATACATCGTTTTATTCGAAGCCTGGTTAAATAGGATACATCGTTCAACTCGAACATGGGTTAAATAGGATACATCGTTCTACTCGAACATGGGTTAAATAGGATACATAGTTTTACTCGAACATGGGTTAAATCGGATACATCGTTTTACTCGAACATGGGTTAAATAGGATACATCGTTTTACTCGAACATGGGTTAAATAGGATACATCGTTTTACTCGAACATGGGTTAAATAGGATACATCGTTCTACTCGAACATGGGTTAAATAGGATACATAGTTTTTTTCGAACATGGGTTAAATAGGATACATCGTTTTACTCGAACATGGGTTAAATAGGATACATCGTTTTACTCGAACATGGGTTACATAGGATACATCGTTCTACTCGAACATGGGTTAAATAGAATACATCGTTTATCTCGAACATGGGTTAAATAGGATACATCGTTCTACTCGAACATGGGTTAAATAGTATACATCGTTTTACTCGAACATGGGTTAAATAGGATACATCGTTTTACTCGAACCTGGGTTACATAGGATACATCGTTCTATTCGAACATTTGTTAAATAGAATACATCGTTTAACTCGAACATTGGTTAAATCGAATACATCATTTTACTCAAACATGAGTCAAATCGGATACATCGTTTTACTCAAACATGGGTCAAATCGGATACATCGTTTTACTCGTACATGGGTTAAATCGGATACATCGTTCTACTCGAACATAGGTTAAATAGGATACATCGTTTTACTCGAACATGGGTTAAATAGGATACATCGTTTTACTCGAACATGGGTTACATAGGATACATCGTTCTACTCGAACATGGGTTAAATAGAATACATCGTTTACCTCGAACATTGGTTAAATCGAATACATAATTTTACTCAAACATGAGTCAAATCGGATACATCGTTTTACTCAAACATGGGTCAAATCGGATACATCGTTTTACTCGTACATGGGTTAAATCGGATACATCGTTTTACTTGAACATGGGTTAAATAGGATACATCGTTTTACTCGAACATGGGTCAATTCGGATACATAGTTTTACTCGAACATGGGTCAAATTAGTTACATCGTTTTACTCGAACATGGGTTAAACCGAATATATCGTTTATTTCGAACCCATTTCGTGAAAGGACATGTATTGACAAGGTAGCAGCAGTTCTGGTTGCCTAGAATTGCTGCTGCGCTGTTTTCTTGATTTGATGAGTTTTGTTGTTTGATAAAATGAAGTACAAATGAGCCGTTCCACAAGAAAACCAACATTATGGACTCTGCGTAAAATATCGACACAGATCAGCATGCGCAGTCCGCGCAGGCTAATCCGGGCCGACACATTCCGTCTCAGGTGGAAAGATGTATAAAGTAATGATTCCTGAAACAGAAAATCCGCAGGAGGCGAAAAGTTTCTGTCCGGGTTTAGGCTGATCCGGGTCGATACTTTACGCAGTGTCTAGAATGTTGGTTTTCTCTGGGAACAGCTCATATGAATTGAACATACATCGCGAAGTCGCTCGAACTCGTTGATTGCTCGAAGTTAATGGTCGAAGACGAACGACTGTTTATTGTTTCTTTCCTTGTCGGACAAGTTCAGGACTAAGAAAGGAAAAGAAAATAATAATAATAAGAAGAAAAATAATAAGAAACTGGGCAAAAACAATCAGTCACCAAAACTTTTTTTTGTTTTTTTTCAGTTGCCCTGATTGGATTGCTGTTTGTCGTCCTCTTCTTGTTTAGCGGCGTCTTCAACTTCACATCTAGCACCCCCGCTACAACTGTCACGACTGTCGGCTAATGACGTCATTTCCGTTCGGTTGAAATCATTTGGCTTACAAGTAAGGAGGACTTCATCATTCTCCATGCGTACTGACTCTTGACTGACACGTCATTGAACACACTGTATTTCTATGAAATCTCACCTTGTCATACATGGCGAGGGTAATCAAAACCGAAAACACCTGTCTGGGTCTCCCATTCGGAACACCTTGGCAGACTACATTAGATGTAGGGAACCGAAATCGGCCGAGGAGTGCCGAATGGCCGGTCTCCCTTATCATGTATTCAGCACGTAACTGCTCAAATTATACGGATATTACATATGTTTTATATATAAATCGATATTGACATGTATAACATAAAATGTTATGTACTATTGGAATAATCGCATGTTAAACCCTTTCCCATATATATACAGACCCTTACTGACTACTCTGCAGCAGACATTATTAATCCATTGTGGTGAAAGGAGAACTTGATCATATTGCGCTATTTTTCACGTTTGCCATAATGTTCACAGCTGCATCAGATAATCGTTCTTTCATTTATCAGATAATCGTTCTTTCATTTATAGATATTTTCCAAATGTTTGACTATTTGTTTTCAAAGTCGTTCGCTGCAGATTTGCTGTTGTGGGATTTTAGCACACACCCATTCATCATATGAGTTGTCCCGCAAGAAAAAACCAACATTGTGGACTCTGCGTAGAGTCTCGATCCGGATCAGCCTAAGCATGCCGCACTGGCTTATCCGGACAGACACTTTTCGCCTCCCGTGGATTTTCTGTTTCATGAATCATTACTCTATACCTCTATCCCTTGAGACGGAATGTGTCGGCCCGGATTAGCCTGCGCTGACTGCGCATGCTGATCTAGATCAAAATATCGCAGAGTTAATAATGTGCGTTTTTTTGTCGAACGGCTCAATTATCGTTATTTTCTTATCTTGAACACGACGTGAGAGAATACGTCGTTAGTACATTAAATTGACCGTTAACCCGTCATTTGGAAAAGGTACACGTTGGCAATCGTCAATAGTGTGGATCAAGACCAGCCTGTGCATCCGAACAGTCTGATTAAGATATACACTGTTCGCATTTTACTTTCACAAGCTTGTTAGAAGTTTTTGCCAAACTGCGTTGATTCTGACATGGCGTAACATATCTACAGACTAATTTTGACGTACACCGTTCAGAAATACAATCTTGTATTTAATCTTCATGGACGCGCTCATATTCATGATCATAATCCATTAACTCCTGAGATGCGTTCATTAGATACAAACGTTTACCGTTCTCCGTTAAAACACATTTTGTAAAATGTTTTGAAACATACTGAGCATTTCGCAAGGTAACTGTAAATGTCTATTGAACTATTTCATAACATCACACGGCCTTCTTGGTAACGTTGGGTATTTGTTTATTTACGGAAAAAAAGCGATATGTCAAGGAACGTTTCCCGGAAACAAGAGCACTCTATCGAATATTTCATAAAGGGTTTTACGGAGTGAAAAACGCCAGAGAGACAATTCGCTTTATTTTATTTTCTCTATTTTCAGTTCGGGACCAGCACCATTCGACACGGCACCAATGTCCACATGAAGTTTTTGTTTAGCAGACTGAGCAATTTTTGTTTTCGTTATGACTTGTATATCTACCGAAATAAATCGTTTAATTGTATTTGGTTTTTATCATTTTAAATTTCAGTTTCCTTATAATATAGTCTTCCTTCTAATCTAGATAACATGCTCCTCCCCCGACAACGGGGACCCCGTGTTCTATCCCAGGGTCCAATTCCATCAACTTTACTTAGCGTTAAGTAATACTTAAACTGATATCGTCTTCCTTCTAATCTAGATTCCATGCTCCTCCCTCTAAACCGAAAAACCCCGGGTTCTATCCCAGGGTGCAACTTTACTTTACTTAGCGTTAAGTAATACTTAAATTAAGTACTTTAAAAGCATGTTTCATCATTTTTGTTCCCGTATAAAAAATGCCTAAAAATGACATTTCTTAACAAGTTTTGTTAGTCAGGATGGTAAATATTTATATCAACTTAGTCATTTACTTAAATACATTCTAGCATAAATGTTTTATAAAATATTATAGAAACAAAAAATATGAAATATGCTCTGAAGTATTTAAGTTTTACTTATCACACAGTAAGTTTAGTGGAATTGGAACCCTGGTTGTGTTATATTAAAGAAGTGGATTCCGAACTTGTCATTCATGATTTCCAGGATATCCAGGATATTAATAGGACTTGATTCCTTGGAGTCAGCATGCACCTTACCATGAAAACGGCGTTACATATATAACTGCAGTACTCTTGAAAGCGAAGTAAAACAAGCCCCTACAACGTTGAACTGCTTTATATTTATGCACTGCTATTACTGTAAACAGGGTACCAGATTACTGGTCTATCTGGTTTAGATGATCTCATGCTGCCACTTTGTATCATGTTATTGCAGTAAACAGGGTACCAGATTATTGGTCTATCTGGTTTAGATGATCTCATGCTGCCACTTTGTATCATGTTATTGCAGTAAACAGGGTACCAGATTACTGGTCTATCTGGTTTAGATGATCTCATGCTGCCAGTTTGTATAATGTTATTGCAGTAAACAGGGTTCCAGATTACTGGTCTATCTGGTTTAGATGATCTCATGCTGCCACGTTGTATCATGTTGTTGCAGTGAATACGGTACCAGACAACAACCATGCGATGTGAAACATGTTTGGTAGCTAATTGTTTCCAATTAGCCTATCAAAATATATCTACTAAAATTAGCTATACAAACTGTTTCACATAATACATTTTAAAAACCGCTTTCAACAATTTCTCAGTTATATCACGGCGTTTCCTGGGTAAGTTACCAGTTCTACTGGTCCGTTTATCCTGACACCAGACAGTTAATCGTAATGCAAACCACGCAAGTCTGAACGCCAAGGAGGGCAGCAATTACTATCATTCTTAAAGTCTTTGGTATGACCAAGTCGGGGATCGGACCCGCGATCTCCTGCACACGAATCGGATGCTCTATCTCTGCACCACCGAGGTGGTCTTCACTTAGTACGGCAGGGCTGATATAAGTACCTGTCTTCCGTCTTCAAGTAGCCAAATATATTGAAATTGAGCCTGTCCTTTGTAAAAGGTACATGTTGGCGTTAATTAACATTGTAAAGTCAGATCTGCCAGCCTCACACCCCTGTACATCTGAGGTGCATCTGACGATTTGAGATCGTTACCCTTTCCTTCATACGACAAATATTCAGCAGACGACGCTTTGAAAAGATCGAAGTAATAATATATATCAAATATTTCAATGAAACACTTTATATGATTAATACTCTTTAATTACTAAATGTTCGGTCCCTTGGTCTTTATGAAGATTTTAAAATCCCGGAATTTAACTGCAGTCCATTCTGGTGTTAAAGAGATCTAGCTCGGCCATCGGTGTCGCGATTTTATATAGCGAACCGAACGCCGACTTGGAATATCTATGTCACGGTCTGAACTTGTACATAGTTGGAGAGATAACATGTAAGCAACACGGTTACTTCAGTAGGTAGAGTATTGCCCTCAAAGCGAGATGTCCCGGGTTCGAGCCACGGACTGGCTGCATTTTAGTTTTTCTTTGTGACATTGGCGCAAAATAGCGTACTGTGACAGCACTTCTTGGTCATACTAACAGCACTTGCAGTGTAATTTATGACATCCTTGCGACTAGACACATAAGCGGCCCGGTTTGAACACTAGGTAGAGAACTTACCCTGAAAGCGAAAGGTCCAGGGTTCGAGCCCCGGACTTGCTACATCTTTTTCTCACCTTGTGACAGCTAGCTCGGCCATTGGTGTTCCAATTTATATAGCAAACCGAACGCCGACCAGTAATATCTAGCTCGGCCATCAGTGTCGATTTTACATAGTAAACCGATCGCCGACCTGGAATAACTAGCTCGGTCATTGGTGTTCGAATTTATTTAGCCAATCGAATGCCGTCCTGGAATAATCAGTGTCGATTTTATATAGCAAACCGAACGCCGACCTCGTATATCTAGCTCTGCCATCGGTGTTCGAATTTATATAGCAACGAACGCCGACCTGGAATATCTAACTCGGCCGTCAGTGTTCGATTTTATATAGAAAACGGGACACCGACCTCCATTACACAGCTCGGCCATCGGTGTTCGATTGTATATAGTATCGAACGCCGACCTGGAATGTATAGCTCGTCCTTCAGTGTTCAATTCTATATTTCAAACCAAACGCCGACCTGGAATATCTAGCTCAGCAATCAGTGTTCGAATTTATATAGCAAACTGAACACCGACATGGAATATCTAGCTCAGTCATAGGTGTTCGAATTTATATAACAAACTGAACGCCGACCTGGAATATCTAGCTCGGCAATCAGTGTTCGAGTAAATATAGCAAACTGAGCACCGACCTGGAATATCTAGCTCAGTCATAGGTGTTCGAATTTATATAGCAAACTGAATATCGACCTGGAATATCTAGCTCAGTCATAGGTGTTCGAATTTATATAGCACCGAACGCCGACCTGGAATGTTTAGCTCAGCAATCAGTGTTCGAATTTATATAGCAAACTGAACACCGACCTGGAATATCTAGCTCAATTATAGGTGTTCGAATTTATATAGCAAACTGAACACCGACCTGGAATATCTAGCTCAGTCATAGGTGTTGGAATTTATATAGCAAACTGAACGCCGACCTGGAATATCTAGCTCGGCCATCGGTGTTCGAATTTATATAGTAAACCGAACGCCGACCTGGAATGTCTAGCTCGGCAATCAGTGTTCGAATTTATATAGCAAACTGAACACCGACATGGAATATCTAGCTCAGTCATAGGTGTTCGAATTTATATAGCAAACTGAACATCGACCTGGAATATCTAGCTCAGTCATAGGTGTTCGAATTTATATAGCACCGAACGCCGACCTGGAATGTTTAGCTCAGCAATCAGTGTTCGAATTTATATAGCAAACTGAACACCGACCTGGAATATCTAGCTCAATTATAGTTTTTCGAATTTATATAGCAAACTGAACACCGACCTGGAATATCTAGCTCAGTCATAGGTGTTGGAATTTATATAGCAAACTGAACGCCGACCTGGAATATCTAGCTCGGCCATCGGTGTTCGAATTTATATAGTAAACCGAACGCCGACCTGGAATGTCTAGCTCGGCAATCAGTGTTCGAATTTATAAAGCAAACCGAACGCCGACATGGAATGCTTAGCTTGGCCATCAGTGTTCGATTTATATAGCATCGAACGCCGACCTGGAATATCTAGCTCGGCCATCAGTGTTCAATTCTATATTTCAAACCGAACGCCGACCTGGAATACTTAGCTTGGCCATCGGTTTCGTGATTTTATAGAGCAAACTGAACTCCGCCGAATGTACAGCATGATATTGGTCTACAATTTCGAAAATGTGGATAAAACTCATGCATAATTGTAGTCGTAAATGTTGATAAAACTCATGCATAATTGCAGTCGTAAATGTTGATAAAACTCATGCATAATTGCAGTCGTAAATGTGGATAAAACTCATGCATAATTACAGTCGTTCATGTTGATAAAACTCATGCATAATTGCAGTCGTAAATGTTGTTTAAAGTTGCAAAAAGCGGGATAGGTGTTAAACAATTTCAAAAAAGAATTTGGTAAATAATCAAGTTGGTTAAAAAAGTGTTTAATGGTAGTACATGGTATAGAACAAAACCGACCGCGAAACTCCACAAACAATGCAGTATAACTACATTATATTGCGAGTTTATTTTGTATACATTAAATGCCTACAACACATCTGACTTTGGAAATACCAAGGCAAAATATGGAATATCTCTGTTATGAAAGTAAAATTATAGTAGAGACGTGTGCAATAACCAGTTGAGCCACATTGCTTTGAAATGTAAGTTGCTGCAGATGCGTTAAAATGCGTCTGCAAGAGGGACAGGGTTAAGACAGACACCACAATTAGACTGTACAGTTATGCACACTGATTTTGGTCTACATTTTTCGCATTTGCAGCTTGGAGTCACACATACTATGATAAGTCAATGCTGTTTAAAGTTACACATAATATGTAGTCCAATGCTGTTTAAAGTTACACATCATATGTTAAGTCAATGCTGTTTAAAGTCAATACAAAACAATACAGTATATCTTATTGCATAAAACAACAACCAATATGTTTATAGCGCGAATAAAGAAATTATAAAAAGTACAATCGGAGAAATGCATTTTTTTTAAGAGGAATCTACAATTGTTTAATAATGTTAGAGTTTTTGTAAACACTTATCTATTCTAGAATTGTCACAAAATGTCGCTTATGGCAAAATTAAGTTGCTGTTTTCGTAAATTATCCATTTATATATAAATAAGTGTTATCTTGAATTAAGGCTCCCTTCCCACTGGCAGACACATTTTTAGTTTTTTTCTCATTTTGGCCAACAATGTTTTTTTTCATTAATCCTACGTTGGTTTAGAGGGAGTTTCTATAATGTTTTTTTTCAATAATCCTACTTTGGTTTAGAGGGAGTTTCTATAATGTTTTTTTTCAATAATCCTACTTTGGTTTAGAGGGAGTTTCTATAATGTTTTTTTTCAATAATCTTACTTTGGTTTAGTGGGAGTTTCTATAATGTTTTTTTTCAATAATCCTACTTTGGTTTAGAGGGAGTTTCTATAATGTTTTTTTTCAATAATCCTACTTTGGTTTAGAGGGAGTTTCTATAATGTTTTTTTCAATAATCCTACTTTGGTTTAGAGGGAGTTTCTATAATGTTTTTGTCAAAATAATGTCAAATGTGTCAGCTGTTGATTTTTCGAATATGAGAAATGTTAATTTTTAAATATCATTACACTGTTATGTATCAATGTCCATGAAACATTTGTTATTGCTTTAAACTAATTATTCACCGGTTAACGTCATTTCCTATCATGATTGTGTAACTATTCCCATAACATATTAACATTTACGGAATATTACTTTGAAGAACTGTTGATAATCATTAAATACGAATTTTCGTAGTTCATTTGTTTTCACAATATGACAACTATACAAATATCCGAAACGATGTGTCTCAATCGCTTTACAGTCATTATCTTTTCTGCAAAGTTCTTTACACGATTCAAGATCATGCATCGGTTCTCTCAGATATGCTGATCTCCAACCACTTTGGACTTGTGTAAAGGACGTACCAGCGCAGCCCGGCTTGAACAGTTCTGTAAAAGAAATCAACTATTATTTACAGAATATATCAACATTTAAAGTTCGTAATGTCTTATAAAGAATATCTACACAATAAGTATGCGAAAAGGCTATCTTAACCTTTTCCCAGTCGTAGCTGCATTTTGAAGCACCAGCGACAGACGAGTTTTGAAAACATTATTGTATATATATATAAGGACATTTGCTCATAAACAGCAATTTCTCCTTTTGTCATAATGTTTTCAATTGCATTCACTAGTTTAAATGTCATAGGTTTGGCAGGGTGCTATCACAGTCGTCTGCTGCAGATTTATTAAATGTGGGAATGGCTATACCGAGATTAACTTTGAAACCCACAACGAGATCAGTCAGTATGAACTTCGATTGCAACACGCATGTCATCGAATCCACTCATTACTAAAGTCGTTAACGAGAGAATACATTTAACACTCCTGTCTAAAGTCATCTACCAGAGTAAACAGTTTATAGCATACGGCCCGTTCATGAGTCAATTTACACATATTAACAATACATTTAAAGCCGCTTACGAGAGGAAATAATAAGATGAATCCAATCCTTTGTAAATTCGCACACGAGAGTAAACAATTCATTAAAACTTTGCAAGCTGTTTATTTCGCAATTTAGGCTTCCGATCCATAATACGGCATAAATGATGATTATACATACAAGACAAAGTCTACGCAAGCTTACCATTCATTAAGTCCACCTTTCTAAAGTCGACAACGACAGCTTACAATTCATTAAGTCCAACTTTCTTAAGTCGTCTACGACAGCTTACAATTCATTAAGTCCACCTTTCTAAAGTCGACTACGATAGCTTACAATTCATTAAGTCCACATTTCTAAAGTCGACAATGAGAGCTTACAATTCATTAAGTCTACATTTCTAGCTTACAATTCATTAAGTCTACCTTTCTAGCTTACAATTCACTAAGTCTCCCTTTCTGAAGTCGTCTATGAGAGCTTACAATTCATTAAGTTCACCTTTCTAAAGTCGTCTACGAGAGCTTACAATTCATTAAGTCTACATTTCTAGCTTACAATTCATTAAGTCCACCTTTCTAAAGTCGACAATGAGAGCTTACAATTCACTAAGTCTCCTTTTCTGAAGTCGTCTACGAGAGCTTACAATTCATTAAGTTCACCTTTCTAACGTCGTCTATTAGAGCTTACAATTCATTAAGTCCACCTTTCTAAAGTCGTCTAATAGAGCTTACAATGTATTAACTCCACCTTTCTAAAGTCGACTATGAGAACTTACAATTCATTAAGTCCACCTTTCTAAAGTCTTCTACGAGAGCTTACAATTCATTAAGCGAGAGCTTACAATTCATTAAGTCTACTTTTCTTAAGTCGACAACGAGAGCTTACAATTCATTAAGTCCACCTTTCTTAAGTCGACTACGAGAGCTTACAAATCATTAAGTCCATCTTTCTAAAGTCGACAACGAGAGTTTAAAATTCACTAAGTTTACCTTTCTAAAGTCGACTACGAGAGCTTACAATTCAGTGAGTCCACATTTTTAAGGTCGTATACGGGAGCTTACAATTCATTAAGTCCATCATTCTTAAGTCGTCTACGAGAGCTTACAATTCATTAAATCGACCTTTCTAAAGTCTTCTACGAGAGGTTACAATTCATTAACTCCACCTTTCTAAAGGTCGACTATGACATCTTACAACTCATTATGTCCGGCTTTCTAAAGTCGTCTTTGAGAGCTTACAATTCATTAAGTCCACCTTTCTAAAGTCGTCTACGAGAGCTTACAATTCCTCAACTTCACCTTTCTAAAGTCGACTACGAGATCTTACAATTCATTAAGTCCTGCTTTCAAAAGTCGTCTATGAGAGCTTAAAAATCATTAAGTTCACCTTTCTAAAGTCGTCTACGACAGGTTACAATTCATTAAGTCCACCTTCCTAACGTCGTCTACGACAGGTTACAATTCATTAAGACTACCTTTCTTAATTCGACAACGAGAGCTTACCATTCATTTAGTCTTTTCTTGTTTTAAAGCGTCTATGAGAGCTTACAATTCATTACGTCCACCATTCTAAAGTCGTCTACGAGAGCTTACAATTCATTAAGTCCATATTTCTTAAGTAGACCATGAGATCAAATAATTTAGTCTTTTCTTGTTTTAAAGCGTCTATGAGAGCTTACAATTCATTACGTCCACCTTTCTAAAGTCGTCTACGAGAGCTTACAATTCATTAAGTCCATATTTCTTAAGTAGACCATGAGATCAAATAATTAAATAAGTCCACCCGTCTACGTCGTCTTTGAGAGCATGCAATTCACTAAGTCCTTTCCTGTCTTAAGTCCTCTCCGAGAGCATGCAATTTAGTTAGTCCACCTTTTTAACGTCGTCTACGAAAGCAAATAATATATTAAGTGCACTCCGTTCTAAATTTGTCAACGAGAGCAGACAATTCTTTAAGTTCAACTTTCTAAGTCGTCAACAAACATCATTTTGTTCGTTTAGTCTTTTCTTTTAAAATTAACGTAAGGGTCTCCATAACAAATCAGGTGACACATACATGAATCAACGTAAGTTTCTCCATACCAATGCAGGCGACATAAAGGAATCAAAGTAAGTGTCTCCACACCAAGGCAGGCGACATACATAAGCATCAACGTAAGTGTATCCAAAACCCAAACAGGTGACACAAAAAGGAATCAACGTAAATGTCATCATACCAAAGGGGTGACACGAACCTAATCAACCTAACTGTCATCATACCAAGACAGGTGACACAACACATAATCAACGTACATGTCATCATACCAAGACAGATGACACCAAAATGAACACGTAAATGTTATCATACCAAGACAGGTGGCACAAAATGAATCAACGTACATGTCATCATACCAAGACAGGTGACACAAAAATGGTTCAACACAAATGTCATCATACCAACCAGGTGCCACAAAAGTGAATCAACGATAATGTCATCCAACCAAGGCAGATGACATACACAATGCATCATCACAAATGACATCATACCAAGCAGGTGCCATAACAATGAATCAACGATAATGTCATCATACCAAGGCAGGTGACATACACAATGAATCAACACAAATATCATCATTCAAACAGGTGCCACAACAATGAATGAACGTTAATGTAATCATACCAAGACAGGTGACACAAAATGAATCAATACAAATGTCATAATAACAAGCAGGTGCCACAAAAATGAATCAACGTTAATGTCATCATACCAAGGCAGGTGACATACACAATGAATCAACACAAATGTCATCATACAAACAGGTGCCACAGCAATGAATCAACGTTAATGTCATCATATCAAGACAGGTGATACAAAAATAATCAACAAAAGTGTCTCTATAACAAGGTAGGCGACACATAAATGAATCAACACAAGTGTCTCTATTACAAGGCAGATGACACAAAAATGAATCAACACAAATGTCTCTATAACAATGCAGGCGACATAAAATGTATCAACACAAGTGTTTCTAAATCAAGGTAGGCGACACAAAATGAATCAGCACAATTCTCTCTATAACAAGGCAGGTTACACAAAAACGATTCAACACAATTGTGTCTATAACAAGGCAAGTGACACAAACATGTATCAACACAAGTGTCTCTATTACAAGGCATGTAACACAAAAATGAATCAACACAAGTGACTCTATAACAAGATAGATGACGCAAAAGTTAATCAACACAAGGGTCTCCATAACAAGGCAGGCGATACAAAAATGAATCAACGTAAATGTCATCATACCAAGACAAGAGACTATGAACTGAATCAACGTAAGTGAATCCATTACAAGGCAGGCGACACAAAAATGAATCAACAGAAGTGTGTCTATAACATGGCAGGTGACACAACAAAAATGAATCAACAGAAGTGTGTCTATAACAAGTCAGGTGACACAACAAAAATTTACTCAACACAAGTGTCTCTATTACAAGGCAGGCGACACAAAAATGAATCAACATAAGTGTGTCTATAACAAGTCAGGTGACACAACAAAAATTTACTCAACACAAGTGTCTCTATTACAAGGCAGGCGACACAAAAATGAATCAACACAGGTGTGTTTATAATAATGCAGGTGTTTCAAAAATGAATCAACACAAGTGTGTAAATAAGACGGCAGGTGACACACAAATGATTCAACGTAAATGTCATCATACCAAGACAAGAGACTCTGAACTGAATTAATGTGGGTGAATCCATAACAAGGCAGGCGACACAAAAATGAATCAACACAAATGTCTCTATAACAAGGCAGGTAACACAAACATGAATCAACACAAGTGTCTCTATAACAAGGCAGGCGACACAAAAATGAATCAACGTAAATGTCATCATACCAAGCCAAGAGACTCTGAACTGAATCAACGTAACAAGGTAGGCGACAACAAAATTAATCAACACAAGTGTGTCTATAACAAGGCAAGTGACACACAAATGAATCAACACAAATGTTTCTATAACAAGGCAGGCGACATACAAATGAATGACCACAAGTGTCTCTATAACAAGGCAAGTGACACAAACATGAATCAACACAAATGTTTCTATAACAAGGCAGGCGACATAAAAATGAATGACCACAAGTGTCTCTATTACAAGGCAGGCGACACAAAAATGAATCAACACAAGTGTGACTATATCAAGGCGAGTGACACAAAAATAAATCAACACAAGTGTGTCTATAACAAAGCAGGCGACACAAACACGAATAAACACAAGTGTATCTATAATAAGGCAGGCGAAACAAAAATGAATAAACACAAGTGTCTCTATAACAAGGCAGGTGACTCAAAAAATAATCAACACAAGTGTGTCTATAACAAGGCAGGTGACATTAAAATTAATCAACACAAATGTCTCTATAACAAGGCATGTGACACAAACATGAATCAACACAAGTGTCTCTATAACAAGGCATGTGACACAAACATGAATCAACACAAGTGTCTCTATAACAAGGCAGGTGACACAACACGAATCACCGCTAGTAGATCCATTACAAGACATGTGACACAAAAATGAATCAACACAAGTGTCTCCATTACAAGGCATGTGACACAAACATGAATCAACACAAGTGTCTCTTTAACAAGGCATGTGACACAAACATGAATTAACACAAGTGTCTCTATAACACAGCAGGTAACACAAAAACGAATCAACACAAGTGTCTCTTTAACAATGCAGGTGACACAACAATTAATCAACGCAAGTGTTTCTATAACAAGGCAGGCGACACAAACATAAACCAACGTCAGTAACACCATGTTAAGACAGGCGATATTAAATAAATCTACGAACGTGTCTCCATACTACGGCTAGGAACACAAACATAAATCAACGGAAGTGACTCCATATTAAGGCTAGGAACACACACATAAATCAACGTAAGTGACTCCATATTAAAAGACCTAAATGGTTCAACGTACTTTGTGCAGTTATATTTGTGTTACCAACAATTTCTCCACTATGAACAAATAAATATTCATCGTTGGTTTCCAGTGTGGTCAGATGAATGTAACTGATATCCATAGGATCCGTCCTTTCGCCAGAGAGAGTAAGTCGTATTCGAGTTACCTTTAAAATACAAAGAAAAAGTCAGTTACAAAAAGAGCAATCGAGCGGTGGTCCATTAATAAACAAACTTAACGTCTTAATCCGAGAAGCACCTGAGAGCACATTCATGTTAAGTAAGCTAACAGCCTAACTTCTTTTCGCGAAACCTCTTATTACTAATTTGAGAGCACTGCAGATCCAGATCAGATAGCGTGTATACGTTGGTTGATCTTTATCTACATTTGTTTCCGTAGAACGCTGCTCAATTAAAATCAAATCTTAGATATCACAACCAAGTACCACACACGGAAATTCTCCTCTTTGAAAACTTATAGGCTGAACTATGGGAAAGCTCGATCAATGAAAGTATATTTATGTTAAGGAGTTGAAAACATTGTGACAAAAGAAGACATTGCACATGTACACATTCTGCTTTTGTCATATATTTTTCTTCACTGGTCGTTTGTTGTAGCGGCGTCTGCATGATGGAACGTACTTCTTAATGGCCGAATAAAGGCATTTATTGAGCTTAGCGACATTATGTCTTGTCGAAATTGAAACCATTGATGCCTCGGGTTAGCCCGTACATATGAAAACATTGTGACAACAAAAAAAGACATTACAAGTCAAGAACAATTTATAATTTTTTGTCAATTTGTTTTAGTTGTCTGTTGTAGCGTTGTCTGTATGTTAGAACGTAATTCCTAATGACCGACTAATAGTATGTATTGGGTAAATTATTCTAATTACAACTGAACCGCGCCTAGTGACATTGTCTCTTGTAGAACAATTGAAACCAGTGACGCCTCAGGTTACGCCGTACATAAGAACAGTCTTATGACAACACAGCTATACGTGTAGCCTCAGTAATTTAACTTTGAATGATGGTTTACGCCGATGTAAATTTAAATTTATCATAGCCGGAGCGGGAATAAGACTCACATGCACAAGACGCTTATTAAATATGTATCAGCTGCTGGTGTCACGAAAGAATGTAGCGAGCAGTGAATAAAATGACGAGATTAATATTTGTTCAAACGTTTAATGTACATTATATGTCACACATTATATAAAGTGTAGCTGAAGTAGTTTCACTCATACATCGAATGAAAATGTATCAACATCTCTTCTCTTCAGTAGGTCTCAATTCTATACTCTATACTACAATAACAAATACAGGCATATGCATTTGAATTTCTATCTCATAGTATCGAATAGGACTTCAATGCCGTGCTTTATTTGAATTGCACACCGTTTGCAACAGTAGTTCAGTAATATTTCGGCGACAGTAAAATCTACCATGGAAGCTGACTACCTTGAACGATTACTACATGTGGTCGTAGGCTAGGACATATGTCTTGTCCAAGGACACTCCAACATGACGACTGGGAGCAGAGATCAAACTCGGGACGCCTGGTCTTAAATCCCCAACTCTAATCATGCTGTCATTGCGGATTACTTTAATACCATGACACGGAACAAGTAAAAATCGTATTCAGAGGATAACGCTTTGGGAAACGAGTTTTATGACTGCTGCTACTACTACTACTACTGCTACTACTACTACTACTACTACTACTACTACTACTACTACTACTGCTACTACTACTACTACCACTACTACTACTACTACTACTACTACTATTACTACTACTACTACTACTACTACTGCTACTACTACTACTATTACCACTACTACTACTACTACTACTACTGGTACAACTACCACTACTGGTACTACTACTACTATTACCACTACTACTACTACTACTACTACTGGTACTACTACTACTACTACTACTACTACTACTTCTACTACTACTACTACTACTACTGCTACTACTACTACTACTACTACTACTACTACTACTACTACTACTACTACTACTGCTACTTCTACTACTACTACTACTAAAACTTCTACTACTACTACTACTACTACTACCACTACTACTACTACTATAACCACTACTACCGCTACTACTACTACTACTACTGCTACAACAAGTACTACTACTACTACTTGTACTGCAACTACTAATACTTTAACTACTATTACTACAACAACAACAACTACTACTACTACTACCACTACTACTTCCTCTACTGCAACTACTACTACTACTTTAATTCAGATACCTACTTCTCCGATATTTGGTAACGTAAAGTTTCGTGATGCTGTACGTCTTTCGCTTAATTCTTGATCTGCGAATGTCACTTTGTCCGAGCTGCCATCTTTTCCGTGTAATGCAACCTCAACTTTATTTTCCGTTCCTCGGTGTGCTTTTACATTTATCTCTATTCGGTAGGTTCTTGTTCCAGCTGCTGATCACAGAATAAATAAAGATGATTTTATAATTTAGTAACACATGTGATATATTGGAAAATGTAACGTCTAGAAAATGTTGCTATAAAAGTGGATCAAAGAACATGCAAATTAGTATTTCATATTTTGATAGGCAAATGTGATAACCATATTTTATTAAGAGAATGTTAAAATAATATGTGATCATCAGGAATCACAAAGCGATTTGAGTTTTATAATGATTTCATTTCGTTGAATATTTTGTTTAATCTGAGTACATTAGGTTATTAATTTTATTTATTTTTCTACATGAAGTTGTTTAATTATTTATTTGGTCTTTCTCTTATCAACTCAAAGAAAATACATCTATCGAAATGGCCGCCAGGGGAGGCAACTATTGTAGTTTTGGGAACTATGTATAGATATTTATTACCACATAGAAGTACTATTTGAAGCGCCTAGAGATTGTCACATCTCATTACATCTACGTACAGTGAAGACACGTGTGAGCAAGTGCATCCACACAGTCTGGCTAGAGTCTTCACTGCCCGTCACGCGTAATTTAGCCATAAATGCCTCTTTGGACTGGACACTGATAGTGTCCTCACTAATTGTAGATCAAAATAATGTTAATTGATGTCAGAGCGGTGTGTTATTTATTCTTTCGGCGCCAATTGCATATTGAGTTGTTCAGCAAACACTACATATTTAGATGACACAGCTCGTATGGGGCTGTCTCACGAAATCAGCATTGTTGGCCTCTTAGTTATCAAACCTATTGTTAAATAAGTTATGGATTCCACCAATGTTGAATATCGGTGATTCTATCTTTGGATAATCTACGCAAAATAGACAAGACATCAAATCGATAGAAGCGGCTCATTTGATTGTCAACAACCGAACAGCCAAACTATATGACCGGGTTTAAAACCCTATTTCCTGACTAACAATTTGAAAATGTACACTTTGAAGATGTCCGGATACATGGGTTGAAACAGTAAACCTTATCTCGATTTATTCCTACAACAATTATGACCACCCTTCATATTAGTAAAAAGTTTTGCGTGTTTATAAATAGACTAGGCATCGCGTGATATTGATACACGAGTAACGAACAATGTATACGAAGAATAGACTCCGCGAACGAGCACCAATCTAATATGCACAAGATACTATACAAAATAATTTCTTGTACACCACAATATCATCAACTCAACTGTTTTCACTTTAGAGAAGTGTGTCCCTCCGAATGTGTATGTTTTAGTATATGTAGCTGGCTAAAAGTAAGTCAGGTAATTCGCACGACCAGTGAGGGAATTGTGATTCAAAACTGTTGGTGCGCGGTACATGAAACAAGTGTGTGCACGTTCGTAGCGTAATGGCAAAAAATAAAATCATATTTTCTGGATCTAGTATGAATTGATATACTAACAACGTTTTATAAGTGCCATGGATATTATGCTATTTACAAACATTTGCTGCAGTTGTCTAAACATAAATTACAGGTGAAATACACAGAAGTTTTGGATACATCTTATAGCAGTGGTCAGCTTCGTGTAATGTTGGTATAAACGTAACCCTATGAACAAACTATGCTAGACATTGGCGAGGCTTCTGTTAGCTTGGGTCCATTTTGATTGTTTATTGTAATGTAGTCTTGCTCTGCAAATTAGGTCGAGATCATGTAAAGACCCATAACATGCACGTGGAAATAAAAAGTATAAACTATTTCACATGCAGCAGTGAAAAGGGATTATCAGTTATTTCGTGATAACTCTGTGTTTGAACTCCAAAACAGTTTCAAAGCTGTTAACAATTCAGTTGATACAGTTATTTGTCACTGGTTTCCGGACATGTGTATCTGAGATTCTTTTTATTGAAGAATAAGTTATTGCTGTGCAGATAAATCAATGAGTCTGTATTTGCTTTAATTCCCCTTGTTTATCTAACTAACTGTGTTACCCTCTTTAAATAAAGTATATTATTATTATTATTATTATTATTATTATTATCTACGAATATTGCATGCGATTGCAACGTGATCGAGTGCCCGGTTAGCTGATTACTGTCGTGTCATTTAAAACACACATTATGAAGCTGGCAACAAAGCAACAGTTCGTTCATAACACTATAATATATAATAAATACTTTTGTTACAGTAATAATGAAGTCAGATTGTAACATTTCAAGCAGGGCTTAATTGTCAGTTATATATATATACTCCATTTCTCAATGTTGTATAACTCTAGGTACGTGTTAAGCCTTAGTTAGCGTTTGATGATACAAACATAACCTATACTTTGTGTCATCAGTAGTACAGATAACACCAACTTATACCTTCACACGGTGTGCCTGACCAAAGTCCGTCCTTCAGACATGTTATAGCTGTTTTCGGGACTCCATTCTGGCATTGAACTTCATTCATCTTAATCTCTTCGTTAGTCAAATATTTCCCTTTCTGTGTCCTCAATTGTAATTCACCAGTTGGAGCTACACATCCAGCTTTTGAATATGAAAAAACAACCCAATGCATATCAATAAAACTAGCTCAAATAATTCAGATCTCTTCCTAAATCAACTTAATACAAAACCGACCCAGATTTGTACTTCTGTAAGAGGTTAGTACGCATTGTTTAATTCTGCCAGCGTTAGTATTGACAATTACATACAAACAATGATGATTGGTTTTGACTTAACATATATGCAAAGACATATACATACATGTATTTACATGTCTCTGACATATTTCAAGCTTCGTTGACAAATTAATCAAAAGCAGCATCCGTAGAGTCGTTCCATGCTTCATTCTTTTATTGGTAATTCAACAAAGAAAATTAATAGGATAAGCCTAATTCCACCGTTTGATAATATCAAACTCACAAAGAATATGACTTCTAACAAGAATAACTGAGTTAGGCGCTGCGAAAACCAACCTTAAGGTAACAATAACACGTGTGGAAAAAATACCTTCTGCACTACCATGCTATAGGATCCAAAGGGAGACCACTTTACAGAAATTCTTGAAACACAAATACATAAATGGCGAACAGTGCACAACCGGATCATGTTCGCAGATTCTTTAAAAGGGAAGTAATGACGTATTCTATATTTAATCTTTTTAACATTCAAAACCCCACAAATTGGTACTAAGATGACTGATAAAGAGGCTCTGAATATATAGACAAACAAGCAAATTTATGAAATTTATATCCCCCGCTTGCAGGAAAGTTTCGAAAAAAACCGGTTCACATTTGTGGCTGTTATTGTACGGAAACGAAGTGTGACAGACATACAGACAGACAGACAGACAGATGGTTGGGCATCATCCCAGTATGCTGGTTCATATTTATTTCAAGTTTCATGAAATTCTACCAGCTAGTTACTGAGAAATGGCTGCGGACGGACGAACTCATGGGAGAGTACTTGTGGGGTTATTTCCTTTGATGTTTACTTGTGGGGTGCACCCCACAAGTATGCAATTCATTCAATAATTAACCCCCTTTTACGGAATGAATAACATTAATATGCAAATGAGATACCCGTTATAAAAAATAAAAAAACCTATTTATCTAAGTGTAAAACACAGTAGGAAAAACACGCACCGCACAAGTACTTTCTCATGCGGACGGACGGACGGACAGACAACGCCATTTCAATATCCCCCTCCTTTTTTCTTCGAAAAAGCGGGGGATAATAACATATAGCTGTACATTCCATCGTTTTAATATGTCGGCACTGTAAACTCTACACAACTTCAAGTTTGGAATCAATACATAATTAATGCATCTAACTACACTCAGAGTTTGAAAGGTAAACCGGTTGATCAACAAAGAGGCTTTTCTAATAGCCCTTTAATTGCTACACCATTTCCAAAGGGCTTATAATGTAATGGTAAGGACGGGTTGCTCCGGATTAAGTTAAAATAAGTTCATGTATGTTCAATTTATCTTTTGTGAAAAGTGAAGATCCAGATCAACCTGTGTACCAGCACAGTTTGAGCAGAAGCTTCTGCCCGTCAAATTGTGAAGGCTCTGATAAGACGGAGTAGATGAAATGACTGATCTGGCCCTTCATTATCCAAAATTGTCACTTTTGTATCATGGACGGGCTAATATATAAACTAGTAAAACATAATAGCTTTACCCAAACGAACGGAAACAGGATTTTTACATTCTTGAGTTACTTACGATCAGGAGATATGTTACCATCTACCCAGCCGACATCACTGAACATGTATTTTTCCTCGGCGTTGTCAATGTTAACATCTAAACCTATGTACTTAAATTGAACACCATCCGTACCACTAAACTTAATACTCATCTTCTGTATCTGTAATATTATCAAACATCCTTAAAATGTGGATAATATAACGTTTGTACCGCGAAGAGGAAAACGTTGACATTGAAGATCTTATTAGCGTTAGTGATCAGTAGAGGTTTTTAACAATAACACATTATAAAATAGTCACGACAACAAACCTGACAGTAACAGAGTTCAACTTAAGAAAATAAACTTTTAATACTGTTGTGTATTAAACTATGACAATGACAACGTGATTAACACCTTGTGTACTGGTTACTTAATTGTTAATGTAAGCTCTATGCAGTACGTTATGTGTGTATAAAATTAAAGTGAATAGATGGCGTTTCAAAATAAAGGGTATCGCTTCTGAATTTGAAAACATATTCTTCTTTATGATTTTTGTATAGATCATTTGTCCATTGAGCTCAATACATTCGTATCTTTTATCATTAAGATGAATAACAGTATAGTATTCATAATTAAGACGAAGAAAAACATTAGAAAATATACGCAGTATGTTATGTGTGTATAAAACTTAAGTGTATACAAATAAATTGTATACTCTAGTAAGTATTTCTCGTTCAGATCCTAATATTAGACTTGCTAAAGACAGGTACAAGCGAAGTACCAGCCTTTGGAAATATTTTCATGATGATGTGAATGAACTTGATTTGTGGCTTAGTTAAATGAATGTCGTTAGTGTAACGGCTTTCCCTCTTGGTACAGAACATTATGAGATGAGCACTACGAATAAATTGACCAGTAGCACGGCTATCTTACTCAAGAAACGCATTGGTACAACTGAAACATTGTCTAAGTCAGCAAAAACATCATTCACACAAATAAACAAATAATTCAAGCATTGCAGATTAATGGGGTTATTTCTATTAAAACGTGTTCAGTGTTGCTGTACTCCTCTAGTGCCTTCCTATTCGTTGAATAAAGTCAATGTTTGTATAGTTTCAACATATCTTTTAGTAAGTGTGTATCCTTTGTTTGATATTATGGTGTTTTGCGTCTCGTTCAGCTGTATTTCAGTTATATCACAGCGTGTCCTAGTTTAAATACTCGAACTACTGATACGTTAATCCTGACACCTGCAATAAATCAGCCGGAACACTATTCATGGAACCCCCACTACTGTCGTTTTGAAAGTTTCATTCTCGCATGATCCGACCGGGAATCGAACCCTGGTCTGTCGCTCTTGGTGAAGAAGATCTGAGCTGCAAAATCGTGTGACACTAGAAATATGGTTGAAATGACATTGAAGCCGTGTCGGGCGATTATCGGTCTTATCTTCTGTACAATGTAACTTTAGTTGATACCAAACTGGAGTGTCACCAATCAAGTCAATGATTATTCCCGTGTGGGAGATGGGAGATGAAGTTCGCTCACAAGGTTATTGCAGTTGTGTATAACTGTATGGATAAAAGCTTTACTGCAACGATTTTTGAAATATTGTGTTGCCAAATTTATCGAAGTGCAACGTTTGGTAAAATCTATGCAACTAAAATTGCTTTATTGACTTCAATCTATTCCAAAGCATATCTTAAACGCGGAATAAGTTACTTTATGCCCAGTATATAAACTATTGCTATTGTGATTAGTACAAAATCGATTGCGAAACAATTTCAGCTTATATTAATTACTTTCGATGTCTGCTTCCTGGCTTCTTAACCAGTACCAGCGCCGTTTGTGTCGAAAACAATTCAAACCTGACAACCTTTTAAACACAATCTATACGCTATTATATATAGACAAAGGGTGTAACTGTGTTCATAAAACTATCGTTTGCGGATAAAATCCTCGTGATCAATTTTAAAGGTAGATATGTGGCTACATACTTACACATTGCGCTTTATTCGATCGTCTTTTTTCATTTTGGATCGGACCAAAATGAAAACATGGGTCAAATCCGGCTGACGAGGAAGTTAAATCCCTTATCTATATATACAATAGAGTATACTTTATTTTACGGGCCCCTTACCATTTTCCTTAATCGTTAACGTAATAAAACGAGGTTCGATGAAATACAATTTCATACAACAGCTTGTATAAGCGACCACATAACTGCTTGTTCGAATCTCGGTTTTTGACAGCATGTAGGTTCACATGCATAACCTGGATATTAGCTATAATTGTTTTTTTAAAAGCCTTCATATTACCTGACCAACATAAATAGCATATATATCATATGTGTATAGTGTATCTTTATTCCTCATTTCTCTCTCCAACGTTTTAGAATCTGTAAGGCCATGGATTCCGAAAAACGTAAAATATAAGTCGTCTGAAGAACCGGCATAAGAGTGGTTCCCCAATTGCAGTGTCAGTATATACCGGGCAACTAAAAAAAAATAACAGATCTGTGATATATACTATTAAAACCGATATTAAACGTTTTTTTCGGTAGATTATACAGGAAAACTGCAGCAGACAACTTTGAACATATCTGGACTAAACGATAGAAATATTTTTAGATGAAAGTTTAATAATTAAATATAATTGAAATCACTATGGCAAAGGTAAAAGTTGCTCATCATGAACATTATGTCATCTTGTCACAATATTTTCAAAAGTCGTCTGCAACATGCGTCACACTTTCATATTCTTTCTTTTGATGAGGTAAATTGAGAAAGTTTTGAATAGCTCTGAAACTACAATGATGACTGAATCGTTTTAAAATCACTCTTATAATCGTTAACAGTTATGGAAAATATACTTTTATGGCATTGTCATTTACTGTCCAAACATAACAGGTATTTTTCTTTAATATTTATTGATTTTGATTTGTTTTTAAAGATATCATCATTCTTTTTACCTTTTGTATTATAATATAAAATACATGTATTATTACAAGTAATGAATCTGTTTCTATGTCTATCACGGTGAAACTAAAATGTACACCTTAATTAAAACAAACACACAACAAACTCTGAATGGGTAATTTTGTATAAAAAACATTGTCAACATAGTAAAATAATAAGTCATGAACGCCCGTCCTTCAAATATAAATGATATATTTAGATTACGAAATCATAAAATAATAAGTCATGAGCGTCCGTCCTTCAAATACGAAGGGTACATTTAGATGACGAAATCCTAGAATAATAGGTCATGAACGTCCATTCTTCAAATACGAACGATACATTTAGATTACGAAATCTTAAAATAATATGTCATGAACGTCCATCCTTCAAATATAAACGATACAATTTACGAAGAAGCTCGCTGCACGAATTCCATAGGTATAACCGATAGACATAATGATTCCAGGATAACCCATTAAAATATTTGCCGAGATAATAACAATCCAATGGTCCAGCGTAAGGAGAATAAGACTCATATTTATATCATAAATGACGTCGCCAGCGTAAAATAATGTCATTCTATATTTTTCGGTATATAACTAGTGTAATAACAATGCTACGTAACGTCATAATGAAAAGCATTGAAAATGACCGCGCTATATAGCGACGTTATATATATTTTGCGCTAATAATCGTCGAATTGGAATTCATGATATAAATAGAATATAACATTCGTGTTCATTCAATACAAAATTTTATTAAACTCGTTTTCTAAAATTGCTAAAAACTCGCCAAGGCTCGTTTTTATCAATTTTTGAAAATTCCGAATTGAATTTGAATAAAATTGAAATAAATTGAATAACATTTCTAATTGAATGACAACTCATGTAATAACCTCTATGTATATAGGAACGTTGACTTCCTGAATGTCATAGGACAAATTGGGACTAGCGTGACCAGGAAATTCTACCTTATGAAATGTTCCGGCGAGACCTATATGTAGACCTTTACGTCATTCAGTCTAACTTGAACGTTCTTTGTTCGCGAATAAGTAGTTCTGGACTAATGAAGTATACCAAGAAACGCATTGCTATTACTGAACATATCTTCAATCTCTTCACTCTCTTATGTTCTTTCTTGACCGTAAGACAAAACATCCCTCAAAAGCTAAGTGATTACCGAATGAAGTCGTTATATATCAGTCTTGTCAAAGAACATTACCGATGTCTAACGAGTTCAGGCGGAAATCGCACATCGTATTAACTGTCAATAAATACCGACACCGTACGGAAATGGTGTCCCATCGTTTTACATACACTCTTCTAGCATTCTGTCCTTTGATGAAATATAGGCTTTAAGTAACTCTTACTTATACAGAAGGTTAATTACCTTTCATACAGTGGGGTTTTCCGGACCAGGAGTTATTTCCGTGACATGTAAGACTGCTGTCTGTTGAAATAGAATAACCAGTTGGACACGACATTGCATCACGTGACAAGATGGCACCAATTTCAAAAAAGGTCCCCGTCATTGTTTCATTTATAACAACGGTCTTTTGGACATCCGGAAGGGTACAACCAACTGAAATATAGAATGAATGCATTGGGTCCGAATCAGTGCAAGGCGAAAATCAATAAACAGAATTCGTGCGGATCCTGGGAGGATCCGGTCCGTAAGGTTTTGATTTCGAATATATAGGTTGAATCTAGAAACCTTTTTCATTTGAGATCGGCCATACACATACACAATGTTGGAGATTCTATGTGCGAAATCAATTATTAACGCAATGATTAAACGTGTATAAAACTATACATGCACATCTATGTTAAGAATCCAAAATCTAAAGAGAAGTTGTTTTGGAATCTTCTGCGAACAATTGGCAAACGCACTTGCTGATATGGATGTACATTGGTCGTAAAAGTCTTAAGGTTGGTTTTCGCGTCGCATCGCATAATTGAGTTTCTGTTAGTTCTCTGTCATAACCATTCTGAAGAGGATTCAGGTATGCTTGTACGACTGGACGCGCAAGGAGACCATCCTGATCAGGCTGAGTGATATTAATATTTAACCGTCGCCAATCCTAGAATCAGTTTCGGATCATGTAGCCGATTTAAAAAGAATACTTATAGTTGTTGCTTGCGACCAGTGTAGATTCAGAGCCGCCATCCCATCAGCACGGCTTATCTGGCTCTGCTCTGTTTGCGTATTATTAAAAGAAGATTTCAACAAACTTGAGTAAAGCATTTGTCTATAATGATCTTTAGAATGGATGAGCAGACAAGTATTTTTCCCTATGTGTATTTATTACGCTAAGGTTGGATTACATGCAGCACCGCTCATTTGCTGATGTATAGTCGCCTTCAGCAGAAAAGGGGATAGATGAGCCCACGTCCTGAAGGCAAAATCCTGTGAAATGTATCCAACATGTTGTTTGATGGCTGACTAACAATAGCGAGTTGATTTTTTGCAAGTTTATAGCCTGTTGCGACAGACTATTAAATATAACCCCGATAGCCAGTTCAGCTCACGTGTGTTTCCGAGCCAGCGTTCGACCACAAGACCATAAATAGCACTCGTCGTTACCATATGAGCTATCGCAGTTCAACGACCAAAAATACGACCAACAGAGATTGTCTAATTGACTAGAAAAATCTGACGAGTTTCGAAATAATAAAATCACTTTTTGACTAAAAATACAAAGTAACTAGTACTATCGAGTGTGCGTCTTTGATAAAACAGGACACCTGAGATCAATCAATTGGGAATCTTACAATAAACCCTATGTGGAAACGAAAACCAAAAAACCAAAAATAGATTTAAGCGATTTTTATTTCCTTTTATTGCATAGCATGTTTTCATTTATGAAACCTCTCCCATATACAGACGCATCTGCAGCAGAAGGCATTTGATAACACATGACAAAGGAGGAAGTTGCTCCTGATAAGCAATTACTCCGTTTGCCAAATTGTCGTCAACTCTGTTACCATTGTTTCAAATTTTGTTTATGAAAATTTACCATATGTTTCTCTGCATTAGCTCCAAGTCGTCTGCTGCGATGTTGATGTATGTGGGGAAAAAGTTAAAGTATGATCTTACCCTTTTCACAGTTAATCCAATATCGAGGTCACATTTAAATTTGTTTGGTGCAACACAAGTAGCGCCCTTCTCAGAACACGTCTTTTTCTGTAAGAACCCTTACCAACATACAGACGTATTTTATCGCATCTGCAGCAGACAGCATTTTACAACACATGCCAAAGGAATTGCTGCAATTGTGTTGTATTTGGGAAAGAGATAAAGTATGATCTTACCCTTTTCACAGTTAATCCCATATCGAGGTTGGTCACATTTACATTTGTTCGGTGCAAAACAAGTACCGCCGTTCTCAGAACACGTCCTTTGACATATTGCTAAAAGAAAACAAGATAAAATACAAATCAACCTCGAACTACTTTAGAACACTATACATGATGATATGATTATCACGTTTTAATTGCGATAACAGATAATATCTAGTAAATATACAATTTATGGACAAAGATCAGTGTATATTAAAGTTCTCATTTTGTTTAATAGGAAAGTATCATATCGAAGTTTAGTGTCATGTAAGAATAAGTTACATAAAGCATCGTCGGTTTGAGAATTTAATAATGCCTGACAATATTGGAAGTATTACTCCGTTCCAACAAACAAAACAGCTGCTTCTATTATCTAAAACGACACGAGAAAAACGTGAATTAAAGAAACGGAGAGCTCCTATTTTTTTAAGAGGACAAGTGAGAAACGTGAATAACAGAAATAAAGTGCTCCTCCTGTTTTAAGAGGACGCGGGAGAAACGTCAATTACAGATATGTAATGCTCCTTTTATTGAAGAGGATACGTAAAATACGTAAATTAAAACAGATTAGTGCACATTTGATTAAAATGGAAACTATATTTACGAATATTGAGTGCCTGAATGTTTAAACGTGAATTACAGAAATGGAGTGATCCTATTATTAAAGTTGATACGTGCAATACGTGGATTTACAGAAATTAAGTGCACATATGATAATTCTTTTTTTTTTTTTTTTTTAATTATTTCACACAAGATTTTCAAAAGTACATGTAACAATACAACCAACAATTAAATCTTTCAAATATATGTCTTCCCTTTTGAAAGAGAAAGATGACTTGTAGAAAATTGTAAAAGTGTGTGAGTTAATAAGGGTTGGACTGTGATTCAATTGGTTTGAACCATTGTGTTGTTTATATTAAAGGTTTGTAAATGTTATCAACTTCCTGTTGTGAAGTTCTGATCGGTCTTTTAATAGAGCGATTTCTTGTTCTACCTTGATCTTGCTGTTCAAATGCTTTAATTCAATCCTTTATTGGCAAGTATCGACACAATTAATAAAGGAGTTGAAAGCAGCGATGTTGTTTGTTTGTTTTGTTCTAAATATTTAATGTTTCATGAGAATGATGATATAATTCACAGTAATGTAATCGACACCACCTTTAAAAGTTCCAAGACAAACGTCTATTAAATGGATAGTTATGTTTATATTATTGGTGTTAAGAAATGCTATTAAATCATTCCAAATAATCTGTACATATCTTCATTCCCAAAACAAATGTTCGAAAATCATACAAGATTAATTTCACCTGACGAAAATGCTTACAGTCATATTGGACAAAACCGGTGTTTAGCATACTCTACTTTCAATTTCAAACAAGGTCAAAATACTAAAAGTGATCAAATTATCCATTTCCAGTGCATCTTATACACATTTACAATTAATTTAAACTCATTTCGACGCAAACAAAGCTTGTTTTAGGAAATATTCGACCATAAGCAATCAATCTGAGTTGGATGACTCACGAAAATGGTTACAAATAAACCAGTATCGTCGGCGTGAAAAAAAAGGAAATAATTGTGGATATGGGACTTACAGAAATTAAATGTTCATACTGTTAACGTGGATACGTGACATAAAGTAATTGAGTGCTCACATCATTAATATGAATACGTTAAGTGCAGAACTTGAGTGCTCATAGTATGAACATTGAACCGTTAATTAGAGAAACTGAGTTTGTTAATCACGAACATGATATAAGAATTACAGATATTGAGCGCTTACAGTATGAACTTGGTTATGCGAATGTCATTCATTGAGTGCTTATAATGTGAACGTTGTTACGTAAATGACAGAAATTGAGTGCTTATATTGTTAACGTGGATACTCTAATCATAAAAGGTGAATACGTAAATTACAGAAATTGACAGCTTATATAATGAACGTTGATATGTGAAGTACAGGCATTGAGTGCTCACATAACGAACGTTGGTACGTGAATTACAGAATTGAGGACTAATTGTGAATTGAACAATTAAGTTAATTAAAAGATAGTGACCGCTGTTCGGGAACGAATTGACTTTAACGGAAGTAAACATATCAAGGTTGGAAAAACATCTGTTTGTAAATTCATGCGAAAGTTTATTATTTTGTTCTGCTTTACAGACGATTCTCGAACCATATAAGACTAATTGGTAATCAGTGTTGAACCGTATAAGACTAATTGGTGTTCAGTGTTGAACCATATACAACTAATTGGTGATCAGTGTTGAACAATAAAACACTAATTGGTGATTAGTGTTGAACCATATTACACTAATTGGTGGTCCGTGTTGAACCATATACGACTAATTGGGGATCAGTTTTGAAAACATATAAGACTAATTGGTAATCCATGTGGAATCATATAAGACTAATTTGTGATCAGAGTTGAACCATCTAAGACAAATAGGTGATCAGTGTTGAACCATCTATGACTAATTGGTGATCAGTGTTGAACCATACAAGACTGATTGGTGATCAGTGTTGAACCATATAACACTAATTGGTGATGAATGTTGAATCATATACGACTAATTGGTGATCAGTTTTGAAAACATAGAAGACTAATTGGTGAACCGTGTTGAACCATATAAGACTAATTGGTGATCAATGTTGAACCATATATGACTAATAGGTGATCAATGTTGAACCATATATGACTAATAGGTGATCCATATTGAACCATATATGACTAATAGGTGATCGATGTTGAACCATATAAGACTAATAGGCGATCAATGTTGAACCATATAAGACTAATAGGTGATCAATGTTGAACATTATAAGACTAATAAGTGATCAATGTTGAACCATATATGAATAATAGGTGATCCATCTTGAACCATATAAGACTATTTGGTGATCAGTGTTGAACATTATAAGACTAATAGGTGATTAGTGTTGTACCATATATGACCAATTGGTGATCAGTGCTGAAACATATAAGACTAATAAAAGATCAATGTTGAACCATATAAGACTAATTGGTGATCATTATTGAACCATATATGAATAATTGATGAACAGTGTTTAACCGTCTATAACGTCCTAACTGGATGTTCATTCGGTGCAAATGCCTTACGGTTTGATTATAAAATATGTATCTTTGTTACTGTGTGGTTCCCAATGATAATATTATGACACAAGTTGGTACAGATGAAGATGAAAATTCCAGGTAAAGGTATTTTTCGTGTAGTCTTATTTTTTTTTAAAAACCCAGTTATATAACACTTTACTTATAACGTTAACTTAGAATATTATTTTGAGTACATTAACAACTTGAGATAGATCAGACTACAAACGCATTCTACACAATTTAGCATCCATCTGTTGAAGAACTTTAGTCAACTGGATCACTCGGGAAAATATGCTTTATACATATTTAATGTAGATGGTGAAATAACACACAGCTTACTGAGGACTAAAATACCTTTAGTTAAACATATACTGCTGCAGGTTAAACATAATATACAATCTAATTGAAACGTGTTTAACTACACTCATACTGTACTGTAACGTGGTGTACCTGTGTTGGCTATTCTGTCACAATTGCTTGTGATGCTGATTCTTTTTATTCAGGATGGTTCATTAGAGCTCCAGATAAGGCGAGTATTCTCAATTCAAAACAACTTATTTTACAACAAACCCTATGTTGTGGGTACTAAAACAAATCGTCTCGGTGAATCGACGATTTTATTTCAATACCCACAACAAAGTGTTTCGTTGAGACATAAGATAAAGATAGGTGGGAACAGACCATTTTACTCCTCCTTATCTAAACCCCTGATTCATACATTAATGTGACAACGTGGACGTATGTGTTTAGTATTAATCTATTGTATAACGTACAGTAATCCATCTGTGTTCTTCTCTACTTAACAGTTGTAGTACATTACACATAATTGTTGATGAATAATTTCCCTAGTGACCTTCGTCTTTACATATCTACGAAATAGGAATAACCAGATTCCTAAGTCTTAACCTATACAAGTTTGATAACTTACGCGTTTGGCAGAATTCTCCTGTTGATCCCGGTGAACAGGCACACTTTCCATCTCGTATGCAAGTTCCTCCAAATTCACACATTTGTTTACACACGGCTGAAATAATCGTTTAACTGTTTAACTTTCTCCTAAATCATTCCAAAATACGTTGCTGTTTGTACATTTGATATGCCGACATTGCATAAACATACTTTTTTTCAAACATTTTTGTACATTAAAAAAGAGGTAACTGTTTTCTGGTGGAGCATCAAGCAACATCATGTCAAGTCTTCTTAATATGCCTTTAATCAGTTTCTTTTATTTGACAAATCTGCTGCAGTCGACTTTGAATATGTTTGAGCCTGAATACAGAAACTCATATAAATGAAAAAGTAATGATTGCTTCTATGTAAACTGATTTTCTTTTGTGTGTGTGGGGGTTGGGGGTGGGGGTAGGGATGTGGGCGGTGGGGGTTTCGCCACATCCATTAATTGTTCAGTCATATCATGGTTTCTGTGTGTAAGTTACCACTACATCCTTACACCAGTGAGGCGTTCGTTATGTAAACCCAACAGTCTTGATCATCAAGGAGGGAAAGCCATTGCTACCATTTTGAAATAATTTCGTTAGAACCGTGTGCAGATCGAACCCACGTTATCCCGTTGCCGAGGCGGACGATCTGCCACTACACCGCCGAGTTGGTCCTATGTTATCTGAGCTTCATACGTGTTCACGATGCAACAGTTCAATATACACGGACAATACCTTGCCTACAAGAAGGATCCGTGTCATTTATCGCCATCTTCCAATTTGGATCAGGTTCTGCTGCTGTCCAAATGCCTTTGATGCACTGAAACCGGCGACTTGTCGGCTCCATGTTCGCGTCTTTGCAATCAAAGAAGAGGTATTTTCCGGCATCGACTTTGAAATCTTCGGAATAGAATCTTTTCTCTTGGCGAATTCTGCTAAAAACATTCATCTCCGATAGGACCTTTCTTGTTAATGTGCAATATTCTGCAATTTAAAGGAAGGTAGAAACCAGGAATCAATCGTGCATGATCTCAACAAATGACACAGAAAGGCTAATTGAGGACCACGCAGTTTGTGACATTTTGTTTTCAATTATATGACATCGGCCAGTTCAACTAACAGTATGTGTTTTGCTTTGGCGACTGGCTACTTCCCATTTAGTCGTGTTTAGCCCCTTCGTGTTCCAACATTGAAATACGGATTTGTGTCCCAGCGTTTTACGTACACTGTTCAAGCATTGTAGCAAATACCATAGTATTCTTTTTGCGACCATTATAGATCAAGAGCAGCCAGCCCATCCGCACGTCTTATCTGGCTCTGCACTGTATGCGTATTATTAAAAGAAGATTTCAACAAACTTGATTCAAGCATTTATCTATAATGATCTTTAGAATGGCTGCGCAGACAAGTAGTTTTCCCTATGTGTATCTATAAGGCTAAGGTTCGATTGCATGCAGCACCGCTCATTTGTTGATGTATAGTCGCCTTCAGCAGAAAAGGGGTTAGATGAGCACAGGTCATGATGACAAAATCCTGTGAGATGTATGCAACATGTTGTTTGATGGCTGACTAACAATAGCGAGCTGATTATTTGCAAACATTTAGCCTATTGGAACAGACTATTAAATATTACCCCGATAGCCTGTTCAGTTAACGTGTGTTTCCAAGCCAGCGTTCGACCACAAGACTATTAATAGCACTCGTCGTTACCATATGAGCTATAACAGTTCAACGTCCAAAAATTGGACCAACAGAGCTTGTCTTATTGACAAGAGAATTCTGACGGGTTTCGAAATACTAAAATCCATTATTAATAACGTTGAATACATTGTTTGACTACAAATACAAAGTAACACGTACTACAGAGTGTGCGTGTTTGACAAGACTGGATGCCTGAGATCAATCAATTGGGAATCTTACAATAAACCCTATGTGGAAACGAATACAAGATAAACACATTTAAATTTAAGCGATTTTTATTTCCTCTTATTGCATGGCATGTTCCCACATACAGACGCATCTGCAGCAGACGGCATTTGATAGCACATGAACAACTGTCTTCAACTCTGTTCACATTGTTTTAACTTTTGTTTATGAAAATTTACCATATTTTTTTCTCTGCATGAGCTCATAGTCGTCTGTTGCAGTTGTGTTGTATGTGGGGAAATAGATAAAGTATGATCTTACCCTTTTCACAGTTAATTCCATATCGAGGTTGCTCACATTTACATTTGTTCGGTGCAACACAAGTACCGCCGTTCTCAGAACACGCCTTTTGACACATTGCTAAAAGAAAAAAAATACAAATACAAATCACCTTCAAATTACTGTAGAAAACTTTAAATGATGATATGATTATCATGTTATAATTGCGATAAAAGATAACATCTATTAAGTTTACAATTTATGGACAAAGATCAGTTTTTATTAAAGGTATTATTTTGTTTAATAGGAAAGTATCATATCGAAGTTTAGTGTAATGTAAGAATAAGTTACATAAAGCATCGTCGGTTTGAGAATTTAGTAATGCCTGACAATATTGGAAGTATTACTCCATTCCAACAAACAACACAGCTGCTTCTATTATTTAAAAGGACACGAGAAAAACCTGTATTAAAGAAACGGAGTGCTCCTAATTATTTAAGAGGACAAGTGAGAAACGTGTATAACGGAAATGAAGTGCTCCTTTCGTTTTAAGAGGACGCGGGATAAACGTTAATTACAGATATGTAATGCTCCTTTTATTGAAGAGGATACGTAAAACACGTAAATTAAAACAGATTAGTGCACATTTGATTAAAATGGAAACTATATTTGCAGAAATTGAGTGCCTGAATGTTGAAACGTGAATTACAGAAATGGAGTGATAATATTATTAAGTTGATACGTGCAATACATGTATTTACAGAAATTTAGTGCACATATGATTAATATGGATATGCTAAATACAGAAATTAAGTGATCCTATATTTTAAGAGGTTACGTGAAACCCGTGAAATACAGAAATTATGGTGGTGGGGGGGGGGGGTGGGGGGGGGGGGGGGGAGGGGGGGGGGGGGGGGGTAGATCATGCATCATACAAGATTAATTTCACCTGACGGAAATGCTTACAGTCATTTCGGACAAAACCGGTGTTTAGCATTCTCTACTTACATTTTCAAACAAGGTCAAAATACTTAAAGTGATCAAATTATCCATTTCCAGTGCATCCTATACACATGTACAATGAATTTAAACTCATTTCGACGCAAACAAAGTTTGTTTTAGGAAATATTTGACCATAAGCAATCAATCTGGGCTTGATGACTCACGAACATGGTTACAAATAAACCAGTATCGTCTGCAGAAAAAAAGAAACTTATTGTGGATATGGGACTTACAGAAATTAAATGTTCATACTGTTAACGTGGATACGTGACAATAAGTAATTGAGTGCTGACATTATTAATATGGATACATTAATTGCAGAAATTGAGTGCTTATACTATGAACACTGAACCGTTTAATTAGAGAAACTGAGTTTGTTAATCACGAACATGATATAAGAATTACAGATATTGAGCGCTTACAGTATGAACTTAGTTATGTGAATGTCATTCATCTAGTGCTTATATTGTGAACGTGGTTACGTTAATGACAGAAATTGAGTGCTTATATTGTGAACGTGGATACTTTAAATCATAAAAGTGTGTGCTTTTATTGTACACAGGGGTACATGAATAACAAAATTAGAGAGCTTATATTGTGAACCTGAATATGTAAATTACAGAAATTGACTGCTTATATTATGAACGTTGAAATGTGAAATACAGACAATGAGTGATCATATAACGAACGTTGATACGTGAATTACAGAAATTGAGGATCAATTGCGAATTCAACAGTCAAGTTAATTAAAAGATTGTGACCGCTTGCTAGAGAACGAACTGACTTTAGCGGAAGTAAAAATATCAAGGTTGAAAAACATCTGTCTGCAAATTCATACGAAAGTTTATTTTTTCATATTCGGCTTTACAGACGATTCTCGAACCATATAAGACTAATTGGTGATCAGTTTTGAACCGTATAAGACTAATTGGTGATCAGTTTTGAACCGTATAGGACTAATTGGTGATCAGTATTGAACCATATAAACCCTAATTGGTGATCAGTGTTGAACATTATAAGACTAATAAAGTTTCGGTTAGTAAATTCTTACGGTCAGGGTCAAAGGTCACAATACTGTGGTTCACTGTTTGCTTGTTACAAAACGAATTCTATTGGACATGCGGCTCTACTCAGACATCCGATTTTCCGATTTTAGACTGTATATCAAATGTTTATATCATTGAACATGTATCGAAGATTCCATAAAAATGACGTCAGTGTCACTAAGCGCATTCAAATTTCAAGCTTTTCATTAACCACGTTAAAAATGGCGAAATCTTGACCTCTGGCTCGTATCGACTCGATTAAATTGTTCGATCTAGTAGATCCGATATGCGATCGTTGATATCAAAATACAGGAAACACCCGTCATTTTATCATTTAGAAACTGTTTAATGGATTTATTGTGTTAAACTGTCCATACCTGTTGAAAATCAACGACCGTCAGGTAAGCCGGTGCTATCGTGATTCATTCAAAACGGTTGATCATGGCCCATTTGTCACAAATTGTGGTCACTCAGCTTATTCGAAGGCAAATTTGTCACATGATATGTTTATTGCTAGGTCCGATGGGAGTCATGTAGTTTTATTTAATCTTGGTGTCACGAAACCATATTAGTGCGAAACATGAGAGTTACTTGCAATGTTCTGGTTAACATGAGAGTTACTTGCAATGTTCTGGTTAACATGAGAGTTACTTGCAATGTTCTGGTTAACATGAGAGTTACTTGCAATGTTCTGGTTAACATTAGAGTTAACGTTCATTATTGACATGCTTGTAAAGACAACCAAATTGTGCAGACTCGGTAGTGTTTTTCCGAGCCATAATGTAAGTTTGAGCTGCATCCTCACAATTATATGATTATATAAATAGTTTTTAAGCACCTCGCAACATTCTTTCCATATCAGACATGACCAGTGCTTCTTAATGCTAAAATGAAACTAGGATTCCGTTTCGTACCCAATGGTTAACGCACTCGTAGTCAAATCTGAAGTTTGTGAACAATATGTATCGTCTTTCGTTCATCTGCTTCTCTAATAAGTAGAACCACTGATGATATTCTCTGTTCATATATGTTGTAATATTGCGTCGCCTTGAGGCAGACATTATAGTGATGGTTTATATTTTGTTATTGTTACCTCTTTATGGATAAACATAAAATTTCTTTATATTTAGTTAATACCAATTTTTATTCATTTAAGCGATGGATTAGATTATTAATCATAAGTGATCAATTGGTGGGTCCATCGTTGTGAATGTGTATAATCTAATGAACCTTGGCAGATCTGTAGAAAAGATAATTCCCTATCCAAGTTGCCCATTTGTACCAATGGACAGTCGTTATGACAAGTAGTACATTTTTACGTGACACCGTACACTTTGGCTTTATGGCATTGCTACCTTTGTACTGGTTATGTCTCTCAACTGTTTCATTGTTTGGCGAGCTTTTAAATGTTTTACGCCGCTTTCAACAATTATCTAGATATCTGACGGCGTGTACTGGGTAAGTTACCAGTACTACTGGTCCATTTATCCTGACACCAGCCAGTCAGTCGTAATGCTGAGCCCGCAACCCTGAGCATCAAGAAGAGCAGTCATTCCTACCATTTGTTAAGGTTTTGGCTTGACCCGACGGGGGATCGGACTGGCGACCTCCCGCATCCCAGTCCAAGTAAATGTGGGACTACCCGCACCAAAGGCAGATAGCCATACATATTTATACAAAGTGGTAATGACATTTACCAGAAGAACAAATAAACATATTTTATATCATAGATTACACGTATATCATAGATTACACGTATATCATAGATTACACGTATATCTATATTACAATATCTTTTACATCTAATCTCTTTCCTTATAAGACAGATAAATAAATCTAGCTAACCTGTTAATTTCTGTTATTGAGTTTGATGACATTCATGTATTAAATTCTTGTATAGAAGACCATTCACAATAATATGATTTAAACAATGTATATCTTAATTCTCTATACTTGGTACAAACAAGTAGAAAATGATAAGGATCTATCATACCCATATTACACTGTGTACATGTGCGTTGTTGTCTATCTATATTGGTATACCTGCCAGTTTCTATGGTAAGATTGTTAGAATATAACCTGAATTTAGCTAAAGTAGTTTGATATTTTGAATCTAGATTTTTGGTTAAATACATTTCTATTTCAAAAGTGTGTTTAAATAAACTATAGTGAGATAATTTTGGGGAGTTAATTATATTGCTGTACCAAGATTTTTTAAAAATATCCAGTATTCTCTGTTTGATATATAAGTATTTGATATTATTCTATACCTAATTTATACGTCCAATCGTAGACGCTCATTCGAATCATGTGACCGTACAATATATTTCCGTATCGGGACGCACGCGCGTACAAAATAACCCGTATTCTTTTCGTATTGTACGATTCACAGGTCCCATGTTAAACCTATGATAAAGACCGAAGCGCGTGAAAAGGTTCCGAATGAAAGTCTGAATCGACAGGCGCTCTAGATAAAGCGTTACGATAAAGCTCCTGTTGTCACCGGATCGTTATTGTCGTTTGCAAACAAGGAGTAACACTGAAACTAAAATGTTATCCGATTCTGAAATAGATGACTTTGTAATTGAACAGAAACCAAAAAACACTGTGAAAAAAACTAAAAGTGATGTAGGAATATTCAAAAGGTGGTTAGCGCAGGCCGTGTTGTTCAACTTAACAGTTATCTCCGGAGTTTTTACTTGACAGTAAATATATATATATACAAAATATATTTTGGGGAAAAAGTCGAGGTATAGAATAAAAAGATCATTTAACAGTGTTCTGTACAATACGGAATATATTTGGACTCGTACACAGCTTGGAAAATCATATTGGACTCGCCTAGCGGCTCGTCCAATATGATTTTCCAAGCTGTGTACGAGTCCAAATATATATCCGTATTGTACAGAACACTGTTAAATAACCTATAACTATCTGGGTTTTGTAACATCCACATATCTCCAAGACCAATGTGTTGTAATATGGATTTAACGCGATGCGCCCAGTTTAAATCACTATATGTTAAACCATTGTTTGCATCATCCTTTAACATTTTATAGATATTGATTATCAAAGGATTGGTTGATTTCAAAATATTTAACCAAAATTTAATTATTATTAATTCTCTTGCTGTTTTCATTGGATACCGACCAAGTTCTCCATACAAGCCATAGATATTTGTAGATTATTTTACCTTTAATACTTTTCTCATGAATTTACAGTGAATTTGCTCGACTTTTGTGGCGTCAAAAAATCCCCAAACAGATGCATTATAATTTAGAATTGATCCCACTAGAGCATCAAATAGCTTACATTTTTCCATTGCAGATAATTCTAACTGATTGGAAACAATAACAACTTTGTGTAGGGCATGCGCATATTGTTGTGCAACTCTGATTTGTGTTCTGTACCATGATCCATTTTTGTATAAATGAGTTCCCAGATATTTAAAGGATCAAACAACTTCCAATAGTGTATCATTTAAGAATAGATTAAACGTTGTGCATCGACCACTTTTAAAAACCATTACCTTTGTTTTGCTTCTATTAATTGTGAGTCCCAAAGTATGACAATGATGCTACATATCATTAAGCATCGACTGTAGTGTTTCAAGAGTGAGCAAATAAAACTGAGTCGTCTGCGAATAAAAGCAGGAATATTTTTAATTCGTTTATAGTGAATATGCTATTTAAATCGGTATTTATGCTGTTTACAATATCGTTAGTGAACATGAGAAACATAAGACTTGAGCTAGGGTCCCCTTGCTTTAATCCAATATGTGATCGGAAAAATCAGAAGTTTTACCGTTATATCGCACGCATTGTTTTACTGTAGTGTTAATAGCTTTAATAGCCTTAACAAACTTTGTACTGACATTTTGACTTAACAATTTGTGCCATAAAAACGGTCTGTTAATTCGATCGAAACATTTTTCGAAATCTATAAATACACAGTAAAGCTTTTGCTTAGAATTTAATGTTTTAGCAATAATAGAGTGTAGTAAGAAAATACAGTCTGTTGTCGATTTACCCTTTTGAAATCCAAATTGATTAATTAATATTCCTTCATACTCATGTGTCCATTTGGTAAGCCGATTCATTAAAACTTGTGAGTATATTTTGGCTAAGACATTAATTAGAGTTACTCCCCTGTAATTTTTGGTATCTTCAATGTCCCCTCCTTGAAAATTGGCGCGATTATGCCGTCTCCCCAAGATACTGGATATTCGCTGTTAGAAAATATTCGATTGAATAATTTCAAAATAAACGGTGAAATTTCATCATATAAAGCTTATATATTTCTGCTATTAATCCATCATTCCGCTACTTTTTTTCATTATTTTGGGAAAAACTACTTTTTTAAGATCATCAAATGTTATTTCAGAATCTAGATAATCGTCCAAAATATTAATATTTACATTATTATCCCCAATGTCTTGTTCAGAATTAGATAATTTTTTGAAATGTTCATATAAATCATCGACTGTCAGATTATCTGCTTTTCTTCTTGGTTTTTTATATTGTTGCTAAATTTAAGACCAAAATTCTTTCGAATTCTTCTTAGCCATTTGTGCAATTTATTTTTTTCTGTCGATTTCGAAATTTGTATTTTTCTATACGCTTTATTTAAGGAATGGAGCGCTTTTTTTTTATCGTTTTCATGGGGGTATGAACAAAAAAACCTGATCACTCTCTATGAAATCGCGAAGAATGTGTGATCAGGTTTTTTTTGTTCATACCCCCATGAAAAAGAAAAAAAACCGCTCCATTCCTTATACTTGAGCATTAATATGGCTATTTCAGTGAGTAATAAAACATAATAGTATTTTACAACTTTTTTTTTCTATAATACAGCACGTCGCCAATGTTATTTTTTTTTATTCATGAGGTTATGAATAAAATATTTCAGCCAATCACAGACAAGCAAAAGTGATGAACACAAAAAAAAACTAAAATATTTTGCAGTATTGTGATTTTGCTGCTAAAAAGGTAGTTTTATTTTCAACCGGTATCTGTTTCTAGATTTCTTAAAATCTTTGCGTGCTTTATAACATTCTGCGTTTAAACCATTCTTGTTTATTATTAAATTGAATGTGTGTTTTTTTACGAGGCTTTCCGAATATATCTTCTGCCGAATTATGTATCACATTAACAAAACGGGATAATATATCGCTTACATTATTTTCTCTTACATCCAAGTCGAAAAATAATTGTGTAATGGCATCTTCGTCACTATTTAATCTTATTTTAAAACTGTCTATTTTGGATGAGTCTCATTTAATGTACTTATTTTCATTTTTAGCTTCGTTTATACTTGTTTGTGGGTTTATCAATTTTCTTTTAATGGATATAAGACTTATTGGGGATCAGTATTGAACCATATATCACTAATTGGTGAACATTGTTGAACCATATAACACTAATTGGTGATCAGTGCTGAACCATATAACACTTATTGGTGATCTATGTTGAACCATATACGACTAATTGGTGATTAGTTTTGAAAACATAGAAGACTAATTGGTGAACCGTGTTGAACCATATAAGACAATTTGGTAATCAGTGTTGAACATTATAAGACTAATAGGTGATCAGTGTTGAACCATATATGATTAATTGGTGATTTGTGTTGAACCATAAAAGACTATTTGGTGATCAGTGTTGAACATTATAAGACTAATAGGTGATCAGTGTTGAACCATATATGACTAATTGGTGATTAGTGTTGAACCAGATAAGACTAATTGGTGATCATTGTTGAACCATATATGACTAATTGATGAACAGTGTTTAACCGTCGATAAAGCACTAACTGGATGTTCATTCGGTGCAAATGCCTTACGGTTGGATTATGAAATATGTATCTTTGTTAATGTGTTACCAATTATAATATTATGACAACAAGTTGTTACAGATGAAGATGAAAATTCCAGGTAAAGTGTTTTTTCGTGTAGTCTTAAATCATTTTAAAACCTAAGAAATATCACACTTTACTTATCACGTTTAGAGTATTATTTTGAGTACATTAACAACTCTATCGGTTAATGAGAAGAAAGGGTAAACATGTAAACAGTTAAATAATAAAAGGTTGTGTTTCAAATACCCAGCACTATTTTACTTTTTCTTCTGATAATAGTGCTCACTCGTGCGCACACATACACTTATTTGACCCATGTTGTTGTTGTATGGCTGTTGACATGATGAGGTATTCTTGCTCCTTTGGAGAGTCATACTTGTATGAGCACTCATTTTGAGATAGAACAAAATACAAACGCAGTATACACGATTTAGCATCGGTTGAAGAACTTTAGCCAACTGGACCACTCGGGAAGTTATACATATTTAAAAGCTTTATACATATTTAATGTAGATGGTGAAATAACACACAGCTTACCGAGGACCAAAACACCTTTAGTTAAACATGTACTCACTGCTGCAGTTTGAAAATAATATAGAATCTAATTGAAACGTGTTTAAGTACACTCATACTGTACTGTAACGTGGTGTACCTGTGGTGGCTATCTAATGACCTACGTCTTTACATACTCACGACATAGGAATAAGCTGATTGGCTATATGCTGGTTACTTTTTAATCAGGATGATTTATTAGAGCTCCATATACACTCAAAACCTATGTTGTCTTGGTGAGACGATTCTATTTGAGTACCCACAGTATAGTGTTTCGTTGAGTCATAAGATAAAGATAGGTGGGAACAGACCAGTTTACCCGTCCTTATCTAAACCTCTGATTCATACATTAATTTGACAACGTGGACGTATGTGTTTAGTATCAATATAAACATGAGTACTATAATCTATCTGTGTTCTTCTATACTTCATATGTGTTGTACAATACACATAATTGTTGATGAATAATTTCCCTAGTGACCTACGTCTTTACATATCTACGAAATAGGAATAACCATATTCCTAAGTCTTAACTTATACAAGCTTAATAACTTACGCGTTTGGCAGAATTCTCCTGTTGATCCCGGTGAACAGGCACACTTTCCATCTCGTATGCATGTTCCTCCAAATTCACACATTTGTTTACACACGGCTGAAATAATCGTTTAACAGTTAACCTTTCTCCTAAATCAGTTCAAAATACGTTGCTGTTTGTACATTTGATATGCCGACATTGCGTAAACATACTTTTTTTTCAAACGTTTGTTGCATATTTTGTTTATATGAGAAAGTGTTACAATTAAACAATGAAACCTTTTTTCAAACATTTTAGTACATTGAAAAAAGAGGTAACTGTTATCTGGTGGAGCATCAAGCAACATCATGTCGAGTCTTCTTAATATGCCTTTAATCAGTTTCTGGAAACGATTCTTCAAATCTGCTGCAGTCGACTTTGAATATGTTTTAGCCTAAATATAGAAACTCATATAAATGAAAAAGCTTCTATGTAAACTGATTTTCTTTTGTGTGTGTGCGGGGGGGGGGGGGGGGGGGGTGGGGTTAGGGATATGGGCGGGGGGGGGGGGGTTTGGCGCATTCATTAATTGTTTTGAATATCTTTCAGCCTGAATACAGAAACTCATATAAATGAAAAAGTAATGATTGCTTCTATGTAAACTGATTTTCTTTTGTGTGTGTGGGGGTTGGGGGTGGGGGTAGGGATGTGGGCGGTGGGGGTTTCGCCACATCCATTAATTGTTCAGTCATATCACGGGTTTTGTGTGTAAGTTACCACAATCCTTACACCAGTGAGGCATTCGTTATGAAATCCTACAGTCGTGATCATGAAGGAGGGAAAGCTATTGCTACCATTTTGAAGTAATTTCGTTAGAACCGTGTGCAGATCGAACCCAGGTTATCCCGCTGCCGAGGCGGACGATAGGACACTACATCAACGAGTTGATCCTATGTTATCTGAGATTCATACGTATTCATCATGCGACAGGTAAGTATACGCGGACAATACCTTGCCTACAAGAAGGATCCGTGTCATTTATCGTCATCTTCCAATTTGGATCACGTTCTGCTGCTGTCCAAATGCCCTGGATGCACTGAAACCGGCGACTGGTCGGCTCCATGTTCTCGTCTTTGCAATCAAAGAAGAGGTATTCTCCCGCATCGAATTTGAAATCTTCGGAATAGAATCTTTTCTTTTGGCGAATTCTTTTGAAAACTTTCATCTCCCATAGTACCTCTCTTGTTAATGTGCACGATTCTGCAATTAAAAGGAAAGGTAGAAACCAGGAATCAATCGTGCAAGAACTCAACAAATGACACAGAAAGGCTAATTGAGAAATTCCACGCCGTTTGTGACATTTTGTTTTCAATTATATTAAGGCGGCCAGTTCACCTAACAGCGTGTTCTTTGCTTTTGCGACTGGCTACTTCCCAGTTAGTCTGGTTTAGCCCATTCTTGTTCCAATGCGACTTGATACGTCCCACTTAGGTGTGTTTATCCCACTCTTGTTCCAATGCGACTTGCAACTTCCAGTGAAAATGACTTCTTTCAAACATCGGAAATAATCGATGGTCGAGCAGGGTTTTGAATTCACGATATATTTATACTAGCTGAACACCGGGAGCAACGCAAGCTTTCGATCTCTGGGCTGAGAGTTCGAGGCCCAGCTCGACCAATATCTAGTTGATCATTAACACAAGTCATGGCAGCACGCGACATTTGTCTTCAACCGTTAGGCTAACAGTATTTGTTGAAAACCAGCAAGTTGCTTTGAAATAATGTTGTGTGGATTACTTTTGTAAGAAAGCCAGGAGAAACATGAGTGTGTGAATTAAGCGCCATGCTATGAACGAAACAAATATGACAACGGTTTCTAACCCCTATCAATCAATCAATCAATCAATTAACACTTTATTGATATAGATCCACATCTAAAGATCCACATCTGGAGGGGATCTGATGCAAATTTACAAGCGAAATGTTTTGATTTATTGCTCCACGCAATATTCGAGCAGGAAACACATTGAAGGAGGGAACATTTACTTTCCCGTTTCCTCCTCAGAGTCATAATATTGATTACATATTTATATTGTAAGGCATACTTACTTTCTGTACATTTTGGCTCTTTTCCGTAAGTTTTGGATTTCAATTTCCCATCAGTACATTCATAGTAAATTTCGCCTCCGCTCGATCTTAGTGTGTAGCCATCATTGCATGTGAATTTATAGGTGTTTGAAAAGAATTTTGATAGCCTTCCATTTTCTGGAGACTTGCATTCGACTTCCTCTCCCGCTGTAGAGAGAACCAGGCAGAAGTGTGATGATCTCAATGTATATTCAAACTAAATTGTACCCTCAAAGAATATCCAGTGAACTATCTAAGCCTAGTTTTCAGTTACGCATGCATATGTATAAATAAGTACGTAGAAGCTCGAGCGATTTCGCGTGAATATCACAGGAAACACAGGTATTAAATTAATTGTTAAACATAATTTACTGATTATATTCGGGACTGCACCATGTATTTGCATAACAAATCATATTAAACTTGTACAAGGTTAAATCTTTTATTGAAAAACGTGTTTGCTTTCCTATTCAATCGAATAAAAAGGACGACAAACAAACAATATACACATATAATCTTCAAAAGAAAGTCTACCTACGGACATTTTAGAATGAATGATTATCTACATGTACATGTATACGCCAGCACGACCTTAAACAACATTGAGCGTGACATGTATCAATGATGAACAAATGAAATCGTCTATGGTAGTCTGGTGGCCGGCGTTCAATATTAAATTAATACGTCTGGCATAAACTGACAATGGCAACTTGCAGTGAAATCTCAAATCCGGCGTTTTGTAGCTGATATATATGTCCGACATGAGTCTGTTTACCGGCCCACTGTAGTACATAACTATGTCCGGCTTAAGTCCGTTTATCGGCGTACTGTCGTAAACAATTATGATCAATTATGTCCGACTTAAATGTGTATACCGGCGTACTGTAGTAAATATATATGTCCGACAACAGTCTGTTTACTTGCGTACTGTAGCTGACATCTATGTCCGACAAAAGTCTGTTTGACAGCGTATTGTAGTAATAATGTCCGACATAAGTTTGTTTGCCGGCGTACAGTAGTAAATAAAAATGTCCAAATAAAGTCTGTTTACCGGCGTACTGTAGTAAATAACGATGTCCGACTGAAGTCCATTTACCGGCGTACTGTAGTAAATAACTAGTCCGACTTTAGCTAATTTATATGTCTGCTATCATTTTGTTTACCGGTGTACTGTAGCAAATAACTATGTCCGACTTCAGTCTATTTACAGGCGTACTGTAGTAAATAACTAGTCCGACTTTAGTCTGTTTACCGGCGTACTGTAGTACATATATATATATATATATATATATATATATATTCCCGCTTTCAATATGTTTACCGACGTACTGTAGTAAATAACTATGTCCGACCTAAGTATGTTTACCGGTGTTTGTACTTTATAACTATTTCCGAATCTGTTTACCGGCGTAATGTAGAAAAAAACTTTGTCCGACTTAAGTCTGTTTACCAACGTACTGCAGTAACTATAATTGCCCTATATCAGTTTGTTTACCAGCGTATTGTAGTAAATAACTATGTCCGACATAAATATGTTTACCGGCGTACTTTAGCTGATAGTTATGTCCGACATAAGTCTGATTACCGGCGCATTGAAGTAAATAACACTGTCCGACTTAAGTTTGTTTACCGGCGTACTGTGGTTAATATCTATGTCCGACTTAAGTTTGTAGTAAATAGCCACGTCCGATTTCAGTCTGTTTATTGGCGTGATATATTTGTCCGACATAAGTCTGTTTACGGCGTACTGTAGTAAATAACTATGTCCGGCATAAGTCTGTTTACCGGCGTACTGCAGTAAAAAACTATGTCCGACTTAAGTCCGTTTACCAGTGAACTGTAGTAAGTAATTGTGTCCGATTTCAGTCTGTTTATCGGCATGATATATTTGTCCGACAGAAGTCTGTTTACGGCGTACTGTAGTAAATAACTATGTCCGGCATATGTCTGTTTACCGGCGTACTGTAGTTGCTTTAAATGACCGGCATAAGTCTGTTTAACGGCGCACTGTAGTAAATATCTATGTCCGACACAAATCTGCTTACCGACTTACTGTAGTAAATAACTATGTCCGACATAAGTGTGTTTACCGGCGTACTGTAGTTAATATCTTTGTCCGATATAAGTATGGTTACCGGCGTAACAAATATTCGGTTTAACAAATATTGAATAAGTTATTCAAATATATAAGTTAATGTAGGCACATTTACAGAGAAGTACGTAAATGGATCAGAAAAGAAGAATGATATGCTTATATTAATTCTTCTCCTTGAAGATGCATTTGCATATAAACATTTGCCACAGATGTTGGTGTAGTGGATTTGAGTATCATACACACTTGTCGCTTAAACAGAAAGTGCTAAACGTTGATAAGTTGGTGTATCATTTTATTGTGTTTCACTTTGAATGCAGCCCCTACAATTAACACGCGGAAAAGTTTCCCCCCACAATAGTTACATGTAGATTAATTATCAAATCTCTGACTGGCAAACATATAGTTCTGAACACGCTTGAACACAACGACATTATTTTCAAATGACATATAATCATTGTCAAACAGTAAATTGTCTACCAGTGTATTGCACGGGAGGTCATTGAAATACCACCCACGCAAGTGATGGTATCTTGGACATGAAAACAAGTAATACGACATGGTACTATGTTTCATATGAACATGTCATAGTTCAGATTGCTACAACTAAGTCGTAGTCGAAAGTGATGAATTTGATCTAGTCTTTTAACAAAACTAGCGACGATGATATAGATGAACACTTCTTTATTGATATTTAAATTGGCTTTTAGTCGATGCATTTCAAATGTTAGGAGCTAGTGAATTCCATTATCTGATAGCGGAGGGTAGAAACGACCATGTTCAGCACTGGATATTTGTTTGTATGGCAGAAGTTGCTGGTCTGTTCGTAAGTTGCTTCGTTCGAACAGGATTAAGTAGAATTAGATTTGAAAGGTAATAAGGTGTTAAATGTTTTTCAGCTTATCAAAGTGAATACGTTTAAGTTGACGTCTTCGTTGTGCTATTTTCCCCACAATTAAGGTCGGTTAGACGGCGATCGATATTGCATTGTTGCGTAACATCGAAAACAGTTCGGAGTGCCTCATTTTGGTTATGTTCAATGCTAGGTTGACTTAAAATGGACATTAGTCTTCGGATAATACCTATCATTTACAATGCCTTATTGGTGACTATTGATTAATGTGATGGCCATTTAGTGTCCTCAGAAAGAATCAGACCTAAATACTTGTGGGTTTCGACTTGGGCGATTGGAACACCGTCAACTTTTAGGTTATGGTGATCGACCTTTTTGCATTTTACGCAAGAATAATAATTTGGATTGATTTAACGTGACCAGTCATTGTTGAGACCAGAACAACACTCTAGTGAGGCCCTCGATAACATTTGCAGCTGGTGTAATTTGGTCATCCAAAATTATATAAAGAATTGTATCATTTTCAAATGAACGTATATTTGCATTGATATATTTTAAGATGTCGTTTGTGTATACTTAAATGAGTAAATGCCCTTGAATAGATCCTTATTCTTACGTTTATATATTTTTTGACAAGGACAATTATCAAGATAAGAAGAAATCCAAGAGATTAACTTCCTTTCAATACTTATAGCAGAAAGTTTGCAAAGACGATCCTTGTGCCAAATTATGTCAAATGAGTTTGGTATATCACAAAAGACAGATCGGATCTCTTTTCCCTCGTCTAGCGTAAGACAGACTCATTGTAAATATAAACGAGTTGATTTGTAGTCGAGTCACGTTGGACAAAACCAGACTGGAGACGTTAAAGAATGTTATTAGAACTGATATAATTATAAAGTTGTTTTGTGTATGCAATGTTTTATTAGTTTCCTAAGGCAACTCATGAGTGATATTGGTCTGAAGTTCGAAATTTTGAATGGGTCCGTCGATTTGAATATTAGGGTTACATTTATTACAATATTTTGAAAGCGGAAGTGCAAGCTCGTTTACGCCTTATAAGTATTGGGCTAATACAATCAGATCCAATAGCATTAGATGGATCAGTTGAAGAAATGTATGGGTCTATACTTAATGCAGGCCTACGAAGAAGTCTCTGGTAAGAGTATACAGATGTACACGTACGTATGTACAGGTTCACCCGAGTCATCATTATGAGCAGAGGTAACAAGACCTTACATCCTCCGACGTGGAGCCTATTTAAATATACGTACCTTCTGCATTCTCATAATCCTCATAATTACCATAATCCCCATCTGTTGAAAATAACAAAAACAAAACCTACGTCATTTGCGTTCACATCTTTCGGTTTGTTAGTTTGGATGGTGCTTTACGGCGTCTTCAACCGTATTTCACAGAGATAACAAATATGTGATTGTTTATTCTCGGACCAATGGATCAGTCGTAAGGCTATCGTCATTACGTTGAGCCTTTAAAAGAAGCTTTTTCCTGCGGTAACAAGGGGTTAACTATTTACGACAAGTGTAGACACAGATGAGTTAACGCATCCGCGCAGTCTGATCTGTCTCTTTAATGTTTACATATACTATATTAATGGACCGTTTCTTGCACATCCGTCAAGTTGCAAGACATAGTGTAAAATGTCAAGGGATTAAGTTTGACCCATCAATAGGCTATTGTTAGCCCTTCGGATCACATAGAAATCAACCAGCCTCCATACCTCTGCCAATAAATAAACAAGAGGGCTATGATTGCCCTAAATCGATCAACTGATTTTATACAACTTAATATATGGTCACCCAATGCGCATATGTTTATAGGTATTTCAAAATCAGGCCCATACGTTTGACAAGAAGCGTTTATTTTTTAAGTTTTAAATTTATATTCATACAAGAAAATCAAGTCCCACACCCTGGCAGACATGTTTTTAAAGGGATCAAAATAAATCGAACAATCTTCGTAGATGGTAACCCAAGGAACATATGTCCCAAATTATTTTAAAACTTTACAGTACTAGTTTGTTTGAGTAATAAACGTAATAAACGTGATTCTTGATTAAATAAGTGTGACTGCAACACCTACGCACTGCTGCAAATCCTAATATGCAAGTGAATTACTAAAGCTAATATCCTGAATGTCCATGTGTTACTAAACCTATGAGGTAGGTCAACGATTGCGTCATCTTTAATTACATCTAAAGCGGCGCTTATACTGCCGTTTACAAATGAAAGGTAAGTAAGTATCAATGACGTACATTCATCATATGCGTCCTCATCAGCAGAATGAGTTGCAGTAACCACATCGTTCCCGTTGTCTGTTGAAATAGAAAACATGTTGCGACAATGATTAAATTCCCCTTTGGTACAATACGGACATATATTAAATTTAATTATTTAACCTTTTCCCACATTATTCTCTTGCATGGGACTTTGAACACATGAACTCTTTTTATATGAGAGTATGTTTATTGAATATAGTTCAGAAATATATTGGCAAATGGAAAAAATGCCCATTCCTTTGTTTAAATGTTTCAAAATTTGACTGCTGCAAATGCGCCCAACTGCATCTGCACACGTGGGAAAATTGGTGAAAAACTTGTAGTTCTACTTTCGTTTAATAAGTGAGTGACGCTTCAAGAAAATCCGACAAAAGACAAGTTTGCGCCCAGTGTTGTGTCAGATCAAGCCATGCATTTTCGAATGCAGATCTGACTGTGCGCACATCGAAAATGAGTCTTAGTACACGTGTCCAGTTGGAATCTAGTTTACTGGTACTGATATCAATGTATATGAAGTACACTTATGCGGAAACCACCAGAGAGATTGCAACGCGGTTGCGATGGCTAATCTGAATCTACATTGGTCGGCAATGTCAACGTGTTCGTTTATTCGACGGAAAGGCGCATGCCATATTACTAGCTTGTCTAATTTACTGATATATTATTTAATGTTCACAGGTAATACTCATATAATAAGAATTTAACATGATAATTTTGTCTCGCCGCCACGAAGACGCGAAAGAGACTAATGTGTTGCTTTTCTGGCGGCGGCAGCGGCGTCGCACATCAACGTTAAAGTTTCGGGGTTGTTTTAATTTTGTTTTAATAAGTAATAGTCGTAGGGCTTTCAAATTTGGAGGAAGGATAAAGCTAGTACCTTTCATTAAAGCGGATGAATGCGAGACATTTAATCACGCGTAATTCTGTTTATTTCGAATTTTTATTTTGTTTGGCGTTCTCGTTCTTTTGTCGGAGTACTGCATCCATTTTTATAGTTTTGCCCATATGTTTTGAAAGCTGTCTGCTGCATATTTGTTGTATTTGGGAAAGGGTTAATAAAACAGTATTTACCTTCGATTTCATCGTTCGCTTGGACTGTCGTTTGTAGCGAAGTACGGTTTTGTGGTGGTTGTGTTTCGCTGACCATCGTGACGGCTTCAGTACGGTTTTGTGGTGGTTGTCTTTCGCTGGTCATCGTGACGGCTTCAGTCGTACTGTGAGGTGTGACCGATTCTGGATTGCCAGGAATACCTATAAAGGATTATTAATTGATTGATAAACGCGTTTTGTCAGTGGTATTTTGATGTTATGTAACAGGTGCAAATTCCCCTATTGTGTGTTTTCTGGCTCGATTGCGCCAATACGCTACGCAACAATCTTTGCAGCCAAGGACACTTCCAGAGGACTACATAAGGATTGTTTTATGTATGGAATCAATATCGATTATATTTAGGTTTCCCAAAAGAAGCGTCTTAACTGGTTCACGATTGCAGACACATGGGTTAGATATAGTCTTTCGATAGGATTCGATAATTTTATTAGGTCAATAGGACATATCTTTATCCTTTTCCACAAACAAATCTGCAGCAGACGACTTTAGAAAAAACAATGCAAAAGCATAGGTTGAAGAACTATATTTGATAAATTAATGATCACAATTAGATATGAATGTAACAAACAATTATGAATTTATCTCAAATTCTCAAAATCAACAAAAAATAACGTCAATGCGAGTAATTTCTTCGTTCGCAGTAATGTTTTCTACTTTTTCCAGTCTTCACACTCTCATTTACTTAGGTTTTCTATAGTTTTACCTATATGTTTTGAAAGTTGTCTGCTGCATATTTGTTGTATTTGGGAAAGGTTTATTAAAACAGTATTTACCTTCGATTTCATCGTTCGCCTGGAATGTCGTTTGCGACGAAGTACGGTTTTGTGGTGATTGTGTTTCGCTGGTCTTCGTGAAGGCTTCAGTCGTACTGTGAGATGTGACAGATTCTGGATTGCCAGGATGACATATAAAGGATTATTAAATGATTGATAAACACGTTTTGTCAGTGGTATTTTGAAGTTATGTAACAGGTGCAAATTCCCCTAGTGTGTGTTTTCTGGCTCGTTTGCGCCAATACGCTACGCAACATTCTTTGCAGCCAAGGACAGTTCCAGAAAACTACATAAGGGTTGTTTTCCATATGGAACTCAAAACGATTATATTTAGGTTTCCTAAAATAAGCGTCTTAGATTGTTACCAATTGCAGACGCATGAGTTAGATATAGTTATTCGATATGATTCGATAATTTTATGAGGCCAATAGGACATCTCTTAATCCTTTTCCACAAACGACAAAACTGCAGCAGACGACTTATAAAACCTCAAAATCAACCAAAAAATCACGTCAATGCGAGCAAGTTCTCCTTTCGCAGCAATGTTTTCTACTTTTTCCAGTCATTATACTCTCATTTACTGAGGTTTTCTATAGTTTTACCTAGATGTTTTGAAAGTTGTCTGCTGCAGATTGTTTGTATTTCGCAAAGGGTTAATAAAACAGTATTTACCTTCGATTTCATCGTTCGCTTGGACTGTCGTTTGTAGCGAAGTACGGTTTTGTGGTGGTTGTGTTTCACTGGCCATCGTGAAGGCTTCAGTCGAATTGTGAGGTGTGACCGATTCTGGATTGCCAGCATTACCTATAAAGGATTATTAAATGATTGATAAACCCGTTTTGTCAGTGGTATTTTGAAGTTATGTAACAGGTGCAAATTCCCCTATTGTGTGTTTTCTGGCTCGTTTTCGCCAATACGCTACGCAACAATCTTTGCTGCCAAGGACAGTTCCAGAGGAGGACTACATAAGGGTTGTTTTCCGTATGGAACTCAAAACGATTATATTTAGGTTTCCTAAAAGAAGCGTCTTAGCTTGTTCCCGATTGCAGACGCATGGGTTAGATATAGTCATTCGATATGATTCGATATATTTATTAGGTCAATAGGACATATCTTTTAAATCCTTTTCCACAAACGACAAATATGCAGTCGACGACTTTAAAAACACCAATTCAAAAGTTTATGTTGAAGAACTATATTTGATGAATTAATGATCACAATTTGATATGAATGTAACAAACAATTATGAACTTATCTCAAAATCAACAAATAAACACGTCACTGCGATCAATTTATCCTTTCGCAGCAATTTTTTCTACTTTTTCCAGTCATTATACTCTCATTTACTTAGGTTTTCTATAGTTTTACCTATATGTTTTATAAGTTGTCTGCTGCATATTTTTTGTATTTCGCAAAGGGTTAATAAAACAGTATTTACCTTCGATTTCATCGTTCGCTTGGACTGTCGTTTGTAGCGAAGTACGGTTTTGTGGTGGTTGTGTTTCACTGGCCATCGTGAAGGCTTCAGTCGAACTGTGAGGTGTGACCGATTTTGGATTGTCAGGATTACCTATAAAGGATTATTAATTGATTGATAAACGCGATTTGTCAGTGGTATTTTGAAGTTATGTAACAGTTGCAAATTCCCCATATAGTGTGTTTTTTGGTTCGCTTGCGCCAATACGACACGAAATATTCTTTCCAGCCAAGGAGAGTTCCAGAGCAAACGACCTTAGAAACACCAATGCAAAAGTATATGTTGAAGAACTATATTTGATAAATTGATGATCACAATTAGATATGAATGTAACAAACAATTATGAATTTATTTTTTTTTACCCCAAAAAGAAGGTCACACTCAGCGTCTTCAGCGTTTAATTCAATGTGAAGAAAGTAATTATATGTAACTGTAGTCCAATGATAAAAGTCCTAACACAAGTACTTATTGAGAAAAATATAAACAAATGACAGTTTCAATTTGCACTAAAACTTTAACCAAAATCATGGTTTTTTACCCCCAAAAAGAAGGTCATACTCAGCATCTTCAGCATACAACATGCAGAAAGGTATAAGATGTAATTATATTTCAAATGTGAAAGCCCTAGCACAATTATTTATTGAGAACAAGTAAAAAACATTATGAATGCCAACTTGAACCACCTGAAATCATTTTCTTTACCCCAAAATGAAGGTCACACTCAGCATCTTCAGCATTAAATGGGATGAAAGGTATTATATGTAACTTTATTCCAAATGTAAAAATCCTAACACAAGTTCTTATGGAACAAAATGCCAACTTGCTCTAAAACTCTAGCCGGACGTCGACGCCGAAGCGAGTAATAAAGCTCTCCTTTTTCTTTGATTAGTCGAGCTAATAATGAAATTATAAAATGAATGATGTGTTGCCGTGACGAGGTAGCTTAAGCGAGAATAAGGTGTTGCTTCCCTGGCGGTGGCAAACGCGGCGGCGTAAAACATAAAACATTGTTACTAAAGAAGAAATTGCTCAAAGCGAACAGTTTCCAGTTTTGCAACAATGTTTTCTACTTTTTCCAGTCATTATACTTTCATTTACTGATGTTTTCTATAGTTTTGCCTATATGTTTTGGAAGTTGTCTGCTGCATATTTGTTGTATTTCGGAAAGGGTTAATCAAACAGTATTTACCTTCGATTTCATCGTTTGCTTGGACTGTCGTTTGTAGCGAAGTACGGTTTTGTGGTGGTGGTGTTTCACTGGCCATCGTGAATGTTTCAGTCGTACTGTGACGTGTGACCGATTCTGAATTGCCAGGATTACCTATAACGGATCAGAGGTATTTTGAAGTTATGTAACGGCTGCAACTTCCCCTATTGTGTGTTTAGGCTCTCTTCCGTCACCCTTATACTGCATCCAATTTTAGCAATATTATGATATTTCCTTATATGATGGTAATTGAGATTTCAGGTTTCAAAAATCGTTTGTTTAGTTACTTTTTAAATTTGATCAGGGTTCCAATGCGTATTTGAAGTGTCTTCTTTTGCGACTATGTTTGAAAATATCGTCTGCTACAGATGCGTCTGCATTTCGTAAATTGTAAATGTAACTCGAAATACTCTACAGCAAGAGCATCAAGGCTGAAATTCTACCAACATAACTTAGCGCAAAGTAATACTTAAAATCTTAGATAAGATAGGAACACATTTCTCTATCCATGTTTTACTAAATGTGTAAGTTTCTAAGTTGAAAAATATAAAATAGTTACATTACTGAATAACACTATTTGTTAAGTAATGCAATATTCCTTCACTTTTATTTTGGAAACAAAACTGATAGAAACCCTTTTTAATTATCTAAGTATTACTTAGCACTAAGTAAGGTTAGTGAAATTGGAGCCAGATGAATTCAGTGACCAGAGTCAACTCCGACGACCAAAAACGAATAGCAGTCTAAGTTCTACACACGCTGTTCGATTTGTATTCGAAAAAGTGTTCGATAATTATAATAATATAATAATAATAATACTTTATCTATAGATGGTGACTCATTTAGCCATTGTCTATTTTACAATGAGGCCATCTTAATAGCTATCATAAAGAAAAATACAATTAATTCCCCTATCACCAAAAAGCCCAACAACCCGCTTTTGAAGCTTGAGGATTATATTAAGTTGTACTTTTGGTGCATTACGCTAAATAGATAAACAATAATCAATGACAGGCAGAATGTATGCATTATAATACATTTTTCGATATTGTATTGAAAGGTAATGTTTAACCCGTCTAAGAAGAGCGATTTTTAAAGTAATTGAGTGACATACACTGTCTACGTGTTTGACATAGGAAAGATTGTTATCTATATTTATTCCTAAAGGTTTATGATTCTTTTCACAATCTACAGGAATACTATTTATTGATATATTCAATGATTTTGCGGGAAGTTTTGTAAATGTTTGATTTGTTGCTAAGAGCATACTTTTAGTTTTTGAAACATTGATCACCATACTGTTTTCAGTACACCAGCGTTGGATGTTAGTAACGTATGTAGAAATATCCCTTTCAATTGTATGCAAATATGGGGAAGACTTATTAAGGGTTGCATCATCAGCAAATAAATCTAAAGGAGATAGTGTGACATGCAGAGATAGGTCATTCACATACATTAAGTCAGTAGTGAACCTAGCACAGAGCCTTGAGGAACGCCAGACAATATAGGGAGACATTTTGAACTAATGCTCCCAATTTGAACACGTTGTATCTTTTTTCAAGATAAAATTGAATACAAAGTATTGATCTTTTGTCAAATGTGTATAATTTAAGTTTTTCCAAAAGTGTATTATGGTTGACTAGATCAAACGCTTCACTAAAATCTAAAAATAACATTCATGTAAGGTTCCCTTTGTTCATTTCTTTGAGCTATAATTATGTCATCTTTGTCAGAGCTGTTTGGCAAGAATGTTGTTTTCTAAATCATGACTGTCCTATATGTAGCAACTCAAAGCTGAAAAGGTATTCATAGATGTGTGTGTTTCATATATTTTAGATAATGTAGGTAGAATAGAAATAGGTCTAAAATGGGCGTTACTTTTGCAATGTTTAATTTGTCTGGAAAAGTGTCTTCAATTATGCTTCGATTTATTAAATAAGCAACAAGTTGTCATATTACATGGGCGGCAATTTTCAATAAGTTTGGCCCAAGAGTGTCAACCCCAGCGGATTTATTAATATCCAATTTAGATAGTAATCTGTATACTTCATGTTCATGTATGCATTTCAATTGGAAGTAAGTATCAATTGAAAGTTTTGTGTTCATGAATGTTTGAAGATTGTTCAATGTTATTTTGCTAGTTCTTTTCTAGTTTGCTAATGCTCGATTACGTTCTGGTGAATGAGTGTGCTTTTTAACAGGCATCATGAATGTACTTGGTTAAACTGTTTTTGTCACAAATGTCAAGTGGTTGGTTTTCCTGGAGCTTTATTTAATCAATACTACAACATAAATGAGTCGCTCCACGAGACAATCCATATTGTGGACTCTGTTTAAAGTAGCGACACGGATCAGCCTGAGTATACTGCGCAGGCTAACCAGGACAGACACTTTTCGCAGCCTCTGTCTTTTTCTGTTTCATAAATCATTATTCTATACCTCTATTCCCCTGAGACGAAATGTGTCGGCCCGGAATAACCTGCGCGGACTGCGCAGGCTGTTCTGTGTCGATACATTTAGCAGAGTCCATAATGTTGGTTTTCTCGTGGAACTGCTCAAATAGCGATATCCCTCATTCATTAACGCTTTGTAGATTGGATAAATGGAAACACTGATATAGTGAATGATGGATGGTTCTCGGATGAAGTCAACTTTTACCTGGATGCTGAAATTAATAAGAAGAACACTCGCCATTGGGGTACAGAAAAAAACCCTGATTATCACCTAGAAAAACAATTGCACAGTAAAAGGTTACAGTTTGGGCCGCTTTGAGCTATCATGGAATTGTTTGGCCTTTCTTTTTTGAAGATGAAGATCGAGTCGTTGAAACCATAAACAGTGTGCGGTACCTCAATGTTCTAAAGGGTAAATTCATGCCAGCTTTACGACGAAAGAGTATTGACATATCGCGTAGGTGGTTACAACAAGATGGAGCTATGTGTTGTGGTCGACTGGTTACGGAACACGTTTGGAGACCGATTCATTTCGTTCAGGAAACGCTGCAATGTCGCAATTGCCAAAAAGGACGTCATGTGGAAACATTTTCTGTAATTGTTTATCCTTTGGAAATTGTGCATGTTTAATAGAAAACCTTACTATATGCATATCAAATAAAACTTTGAACTGTGTACATAACTGTCATGCATTTTATTCAGGGTTTTCTTATTTTACATTTAAAATATGTTCTTTTAAAATGGTAACATATATTTTGGGACACCCTGTACGTACGGAATTTATCGCCATTACAGCAATGCAGACGACTTTCGAAATCGATGCTTTTAACCAAGTAACACAATGGTTATTGCAATTTACTACGTGTTTCAAAAATTATTTCAAAGAAGACGACGCCAAAACATCATAATAAATACAATAAAGGGTTAACATGTACATCATTTCTAATCGTCTGTACGAATTCAGAAATTTCCTCGAGGTCTCCAAACCGCTGTGAACTCGTCTATAGGAGAACTCTCACAAGAACCCTGACATTTAGGTCTAAGTATCGAAAATGTCCATTTATAAAAGTATGATCATTGATTAGTTCTCAATGGAATTTTGGAATAATATATACAGTCAAACTTGCGATCAGCAGCCACCCAAGGGACATGATGAAACTGGCTGCTTAAGACAGGTGGCTGCTGATCACAAATTTCATGATTTGGTTGCATTTGTTCAAGGTTTTTTAATTTACATAATATTACATGTCACTGTTAGGAAAATAGATAATTCACATTACAAATAGTAAATTGTCTTTATTAACTTGTATTTAAACAATGTTAAGTAGATTTTGAGTTTTATTCTATCAATTATTACAATGTGCTATCTATTATTTAGATAAAACTGTCGTACACAACTAACTTGACTATCAATTTTTTTTTTTTACCTCACTTTGAAATTCGCCAAATAACGTATCCGGAAAAACAGTGTCCGAATATATGTCTCATTGTCATTTTTTAAAATATTTTACTCGATAATCTTTAGATTTAAATAGGAACTATAAAATGATTTTGGATTTCAAAGTGGACATTAACTTTCATTTTAATATATAAATGTGCTGTCTTTCGGTCCAAAACGCTCATAAAACTCTTTTTCAATTTGTCCGACATCGTAAACAGAAAAGACCAAAATCGCAACCTTTTGTTGAATCATGCAACTATCTCATTTGGCACACATCGGCTGATTTCGGTACCCTACATCTAACATGTTTACAAACAGCTTTCGCGTATGAAAAAATTCGATAATGTGTTTGTCACAGTATGTTTTATTACCTGTATGTATGAAAAATCTATAATTTAACACCTGACAAATCTGGGTCGTGTGTTGGCTGACCGTTATACACAATAGGATTACAGTTAATCTCGACCAATTAGTGTGGCCGCTGGCCGCGGAACGAAGGGGACCGCTGATCAAGGCAGTTTATAGAGTAAAATTGGTTGGGAGGGTTTCAAAGTGACCGTTTAACGCCGGTGACCGCTGATCGCACGTGACCGCTCACACAAGTTTGACTGTAGTTTGAAAAGGCCCAGATGTTAGTCTGAATATGCGCACATATTTCAAAGTCAAAGTAACTGTCCATTTATATCTAATTCACCCATATATTTAAAATCTTGAACCAAAGCCCTTCTAAATTCACCCCTGTATCTTTTGATGTGATACAAACAAAACGTGTGAATGTGACAAGGATTCTTTGTAAATACCTTGCATTGATCTTATATGTAAAAGGACTATTTTATAATGTTAAGGCACTTTACCATTTAAACAAGTGGTGCTGAGTGGAGATATCCGTTCGAACAATAACAGTTTACGTTACTCTATGTTAAGTACTTTCACATGCTTAACAATCGTGAGAACGTGCTTGTTTATACAGACAAATAAAATATGTCAAAATGAGAGCATTTGCTGCAGCATCGATATTTAAGGTCTAGTACCGAGGAATCTCTGAAAATACCAGTAATACACAACCCAACACGCTGACAAACATTATGAGATGAATTGTGCATTGCGGTGTATCACCGTGGTATGATTTTCACTTGCTAACACACACACTCACTCACCCACTCTCCGACACACTCACTCACTCACTCACTCACTCATGATTGTGCATATTGTTTCTTTATAATAATCTGCAACATTATAAGAAATAAAGATTAATATACTTGCAACGATTCGGGAATAATGTAGAGTTATAATCATTTAAGTGATTTCATTAACGAACGTGTGGTCGGTTTATAGTGACTAGGTAAAAATTGGCTCTTCAGTCTCGGTGCTAAAAGTTGCTGGTTCGATCCCTGACCGGATCATAACAAAGACAGGGCGCTCAGGAGCGTGTACTTAGCATTACGACTTGTTTCAAGATAAATGTATCAGTAGTACTGGTAACTTACCGAGGACCTGTATTGATATAACTAAACGAATTGCTTAAAGTGGCGTAAAACATCACTCAAACATAAAAACAAACATACATAATTTACATTTCTTAAATTCGGTTAACGACAAGTACACATTTCACGCAACGTCGGAACCAGATTAAGATGTTGTAAGTTATCGAAAAGCTGGTGAAGATGGTCCATGCATATTGTGGAAAAATCCTGATTGAATAGGGTTATAACGATACTATGAATGAGTCTCCATAGAAGGGGCAAATTTTTGTGTCATTCCTTAGCTATTCTTCCTCCATACCCTTATAAAAGTAAACAACACAACAACAATGTATGCTTTTTACCAGGCAGGCTTTATTTGATATATCGAGCAGATCTATAAACAATATGAAGCTAATGTAATGCGGAAGAGCGGACGGAAGATATTTTATTCTGAAGTATATGATAAACGTATGGAGACTTTTTAAGCCTAGTCATGTAAATAATGTTATGTAATCAAAACTTTCATATTAAACATACCCATTATTACGCCCCTACCACATACCACACACATACATACACAGTCCACATACACTGTCCAAATGCATACACTGTCCACATACACACATATATACACTGTCCACTAACACACAAACATACACTACATACATACACATATACATACACTGTCCACATACACACACACATACACTGTCCACATACACACATTATACAATGTCCACATACACACATATATAAACTGTCCACATACACACATACATACATTGACCACATACAGACATATAAACACTTTCCACTAACACACAAACAAACACTACATACATACAGAAAAAAATACACTGTCCACATAAACACCTACATACACTGTCCACATACACACATGCATACACTGTCCACATACACACATTATACACTGTCCCCATACACACATATATAAACTGTCCACATACACACATACGTACATTGTCCACATACAGACATATAAACACGTTCCGCTAACACACAAACATACACTACACTACACATATACACACATACATACACTGTCCACATAAACACCTACATACACTGTCCACATACACACATACATACACTGTCCACATACACACATTATACACTGTCCATATACACACATATAGAAACTGTCCACATACACACATACCTACACTGTCCACATACAGACATACATACACTGTCCACACACACTCATACATACACTTTCCACTAACACACACATATACACTACATACATACACACATACATACACTGTCCACATAAACACCTACATACACTGTCCACATACAGACATACTTACACTGTCCACACATACTCATACATACACTGTCCTCATACAGCACATCTCCAGCAGACGACTTTAAGTCTCTTAAAACGACCGTTTCATATGACTAACTTGTCCTTTTTTATTCAGATATTTGAATGACGGATGCTGTCAGATATGCTTGTCTGTTATATTATTATTGAAATACGATTGGTTGTAGCTTAACATTGCTTTCCAGAGTTTAAAATATATCACCGCGACCAGGTGATTTCACCATGTGTTGCTTGGCCTTCTCACACAAGTAAGGTTTTTATCCCAGGTCATCGTACATAAATGAGGTAACAGATTAAATATTTCTGGACATTTTTAACCTGATCCTGAACTTTGTGAAAAAGAGATATATTATGGTGACGATCACTTTTGTCATTACATTGATGTGTTGTCTTGTTTATCAAAAATTGATAACCAATTCATAAATTTGGTTTCATTTATTCATTCTTCCATTCAATAATGTGTCCGTCCATCCATACCTCAGTCCATCTATATTCTAATTAATTGAATGATTCATTCATTTAATTATTAATACATTGATTGATCTATGTATTTATTCACTGATTTAATCTTTCATTCATACTTTCGTTTGTTCGTCCATTCATTCAGTCATTCTTTTATTTGATTATTGATTCATTCATTTATTCATACGTCCATATTTTTCCATCCATCCATTCATGCACGCTTTCATGCTTAAATTGATTAATTAGTTAGTTAATTCATTCCTTCACTCATTCATCCAATTATTCATCCACCCATCCGTCCCTCTCACCATAGATCAAAACATCTACACATGCATGTATTAAGTTACCAATGCATCCATCTATATATCCATAATTTCAACTCTTCATTCATTCTGTTTCCATATTTCATTCTGTCTTTAACGTATTTATTTATTTCTCAATAACATTGTTTTTGTTTCTAACACTCATACGTTCCTACCGTTATCACTTTTCTTTTCTTTCTTTCCTTGATTTTTATTTTCATTCTATAAAAGTAAAGGAATTACCTTGATAAAGAATCAACACTAGAAGTATTCCCAGAGACACTGTACTTGCCATATTTTCGCTCAAAGAAAACACAATACCGAATCGCTCCCAGCTTTTAATCTAATTAAATAATGTTTTGAAGTGCCTCTCCTAAACGAGGCTGTATGACATACATATACACCACCGACACAACTTCCTGATTGGTTTTACCATTTCTCTCATACAAATAACTTAAGACGCCTATTCTGCTGATGAAGTTTGAAACCAATGAAGGTAACTAGAAATCGCTTTATAACGCTCTTCTAAAAAATATACTCCAATGTTTCTTAAATATGATTGTAATGCACACGACTCTTGAAGTGAGTTTATCACTCTGAACTTGGAGTACAACCTATACTATAGACGAGTCTAAAACGATTCGAAATCATTTGAAATGCGAACTGAAAAGATCCCGGCTAGACTTTGCGACATCGCATACTAAATTCACACATCTTAAATGTGTTTTTTCTGCGAATTTATCCTTATATTTTGATCATTAGTATAACTAGTCAAATGTCATTCTATGACGTTGCATTTTTATCTGTTTTTCTTCTAATGTATGTCTAATATATGTAATTCTTTGTTTTTACATATCACGTTTTTGTTAGAGCAATGGTTATTTGTTGAGGCTTCTAATGTTTATGTCAAAAACATAAATGTTCTCATTAGTCATTTTGTAGAGGTTTTATTTCTTGTACTTTGTTGTCTGCAATTAGTTTGGTTCTAAGACAATGCACGCTTCCTAATGAGAATCTTAGCCTAATTTTCAATTCAATATTCATATTTGAACGATCTTTAAAAAAGGCAGGATAGAGTGCCGATATCTAATCATTAGTTACCTGTAACAATTAGGATAACCCTAAACGTCAGTAAAGTGACGTTACACGAGACACTACTTATCATTTAACTCTTCCAGCACCGAATTGTTTAAAGTAGACTATTCCATGTTTAAAATCGGGCGTCTACATTTTTCATTTAAGAGTTTTAAAATACTTTGTAACTAAAATGCAAACAATATTGATTTCATGGAAGACAGTTCGTTTTGAGCTGATTCTGTATTGTTTGCAAAAACCTCAATATTGCCATTTGCGCTGAAATAGTTAATAATACCTTAAAAAGGCGAGGCTAATGCAGTGCATGCTTATTCTTTGAGACTAGAGTATTGAACATACAGTTATTGACCAAATAAACTTGATCCTGACATATGTGCGAATACTTGAACAAGTTCGAACTGTGCTCCCATTATTTCACAATGTAGGCTATATATTCATGACACAATTACAGAATTACAGTAATGAAAATACATGTAGGTAGGTTATATTATGAATATGCGATACGAACCAGGAAAACTTCCAATCCAAGGGTAGTTTCGATCACTGTGGATCCAAATCAATATATTATAGTGTGCAGTGTGTTCTGCACCTGTACCGATAGCGTAATATTCTGCGAAACTTTCAGGAAACGCAACGTTTTGATCAGAACGCGCAGAAAAACATTTCTTATAACCTAAGAACTGCCAATACTTTGATTTGAAAGAAGATCATTACCATATTGCACAAAGGTCAAGGTCAAGGTCAGGTTTACGTAATTTGTTGTCCGGTATTACTAACAAAAATCAAAGAATGCAAGTCTTAAATAGAATCTTAAACATTCCTAATCTATCCATTGACATGGGATTAGCCGTGTTTGATCGGTGCAGTGAGTGATTTGAGAACGTGCACAAAAAGCTACATTACTGACTAACAATATTTACAAGAAAAAGTTGATGCAACGCATCAATGTCGCCGGATATCCATGGTGCAGTTATGCATAACACTAACATTATAGTAGTTGAATAAACAGTTATCAACTGAGGGGCATATTGGAACATCAGGGGTGGGGTCAAGTGAAAATGTATCATAACTTGCATTGTTTTGTCAACGAAGTGAATGATAATTGAAGCCTTTCATTGTTTATGATCAATCTCCATTCCAAAGTAGGTTGACCATACACTCAACCACCTAATTACAGTGCTTTCATTAAGGAATAATTATAAGATTTGTGAATTCCACATACACTTTTCAAGATGTTTGTCAGAATATTTGAATTTTATTACTTTTAAATAAAACCACAAAACAGACAATTTATGATTTGCATGCAATAGCACGTCATTTTACCTTTCCTCTATTAAAGTCAACAGTGGACACCTTTGCAGCAATCTACTTTTAAAACAATGAGATAAGGGTTAAATCGCTGAAGACATGAGTTTTCTCTAATATCAACTAAACAGTTAAATCTCATTGAAATTGTTGTATAATTTAAACTTAATTTCGAACATAAACTGAGCCCTACAACATGTTAATTTATTTTAATTCCTTCCTTCCTTTTTTATAATGAAAATAACAAACTACTCATGTTTTAAAATTATATTATGATGAGCGCCCTTGTGTCAATGATGCATAACAATATGCAGATTGGAAGCAATATGCATTTAGGGAATTAAATGACACATTTAAAATTGTCAAGGACGAAATAATTGTGTACGAAATACCCGATTCTTTCTTATTCGCAGAGGTGTCGTTCTTGAAACTCTCTTTATAGGCAGAGAGTGTTCGTTCAAAGTATTCTTTCTATTAAAACTAGTTTGATCTCGGTTTGTTCTTTTCTTCATTTGTTTCGAACCAAATAAATATTTTAAATCACCTATGATTTACTATTTGTAAGTGAGTGTAAAGAGCGGCTCTCTGCAAAGGAGATTGATATACGCAGTTGGTATTCGCGAGTATGTAAACACATTTAAGACTGTGTGACGTAAAGGTGTGTAGTTATCGCAATTTGATTACACGTAGTATATAGTGTAAAATAAAGTATACCAGTCTAGCTAATAAGGACTGTTTTGTCTTCGTAAATAAAACAAAAAAACATAAATGCGAGTCAAAATAAAGAAACTGAAAATACCTAAATCATCGGAATATTTATTTCATTTTAGATGTGTCATTACTTAGTGTTTTTAAACAAACACAATTGTAATATGTTCAAGACATCTAAATGTGTTTCTTTCTAATAATAATCCCCCCTCCCATGTCATTTCCGAAAACCTATTAAACCATTAAAAATAGAAGTCGCGGGCTTCTACCCGGCGACTAATAATGAAATATTCCTTCACTTTTATTTGGGAAACAAAACTGATAAAAACCCTTCTTAATTATCTAAGTATTACTTAGCACAAAGTAATGCTAGTGGAATATGAACCATATGCATTCAGTGACCAGAGTCGACTCCGACGACCAGTACAGATGTGTAGTCTAAGAGCTATCCACGCTGTTCGACTTGTATTCGAACAAGCATTCGATAACGTTCTGGCGAATGGGTGTGCTTTTTAACAGGCGTCATGAATAAACGTAGGTTTAGTGACTGTTTATGTCACAAATGTCAAGTGGTTTGGTTTTCCTGGAGCTCTGTATAATCAACACAATACATGAGACGTTCCACGAGAAAACCAACATTGTGGACTCTGCGTAAAGTATCAACCCGGATGAGCCTAAGCATGCTGCGCAGGTTAACCAGGACAGACATTTTTCGCCTTTTGTGGATTTTCTGTTTCAAGAATAATTACTCTATACCTCTATCCCACTGAGACGGAATGATTCGGCCTGAATGAGCCTGCGCTGACTGCGCAGACTGATCTGGGTCGATACATTACGCCGAGTCCATAATGTTGGTTTTCTCGTGGAACGGCTCAAATAGCGATATCCTTCATTCATTAATGTATAACGCTTCCAATATATGTGTATACGGCGGTTGCTTCTAGTATACTCTTATTTTAGTTGTCAAGCATACAGACGGAATTTGTCGCCTTTGCAGCAATGCAGACGACTTTCGAAATCGATGCTTTTAACCATGTTACACAATTATTATAATTAACTACGTGTTTAAAAAAAAAAAAACATTTCAAAGCAGGTGACGGAAAACACCATACTACATACAATAAAGGGTTAGCGGGTTCATAATTTCTAATTTTCTGTCTAAATGAAGAGTTTTACTCGACGTCTACGAACCACTGTGAAATCGTCTACAGGGAAACTCTTACAATAACCCTAACCCTATCCCACATAAAGCAAATCTGCAGCAGCGACTTTGAAAACATTTATGTTAAAGTATCGAAAATATCCATTAATATAGTATACTCATTGATTAGAGTTCTCAACGGAGTTTTCGAATAATATGCAATTTGAACCCAGAGGATAGTCTGAATATGCGCACAGATTTAACTAGAATCAAAGTAACTGTCCATTTATATCTAATTGACCCATATATATGTAAATTCTTGAAATTGAAGCCCTTCTAAATTCTCTCATGTTTCTGTTTATGAGATGTAAACAAAACGTGTGAATGTGACAAGGCTTCTTTGTAAATACCTTGCATCGATCAAATATGAAAAAGGACTATTTTATAATGTCGAGGCACTTTACCAGTTAAACAAGTGGTGTTGAGTGGAGATATCCGTTCGAAGAATAACAGTTTACGTTACTCTATCTCTCTATCTTTTTTCATCATCATCTGTCTCTGTCTCTCTCTCTGTCTCTGTCTCTCTCTTTTTTTTCTCTCTCTCTATCTGTCTCTCTCTGTCTCTCTCTGTCTCTCTCTGTGTCTCTCTCTCTTTCTCTCTCTCTCTCTCTCTAGCTCTCTCTCTGTCCCAGTCTCTGTTTCTGTCCCTCTGTTTCTGTCCCTCTCTATGTGTCTCTATATGTGTCTCTGTATGTGTCTCTATATGTGTATCTATATGTGTATCTGTATGTGTCTCTGTATGTGTCTCTCTGTCTCTCTGTCTCTCTGTCTCTCTCTCTCTCTCTGTGTGTGTGTCTCTCTCTGTCTCTCTCTATTTCTCACTCTCTCTCGCCCTCTCTCTCTCTCTCTCTCTCTCTCTCTCTCTTTCTCTCTCTCTCTCTCTAGCTCTCTCTCTGTCTCAGTCTCTGTTTCTGTCCCTCTGTTTCTGTCCCTCTCGATGTGTCTCTATATGTGTCTCTGTGTGTGTCTCTATATGTGTATCTATATGTGTCTCTATATGTGTCTCTGTATGTGTCTCTGTATGTGTCTCTATATGTGTCTCTGTATGTGTCTCTGAATGTGTCTCTGTATGTGTCTCTATATGTATCTCTGTATGTGTCTCTATATGTGTCTCTGTATGTGTCTCTATATGTGTCTCTGTATGTGTCTCTATATGTGTCTCTGTATGTGTCTCTATATGTGTCTCTGTATGTGTCTCTATATGTGTATATGTATGTGTCCATGTAGGTGTCTCTATATGTGTATCTGTATGTGTCTCTGTATGTGTCTCTGTATGTGTCTATATATGTGTCTCTATATGTGTCTCTGTATGCGTCTCTATATGTGTCTCTGTATGTGTCTCTGTTTGTGTCTCTGTATGTGTCTCTATATGTGTCTCTATATGTGTATATGTATGTGTCTGTATGCGTCTCTGTATGTGTCCCTGTATGTGTCTCTATATGTGTCTCTAAATGTGTCTCTGTATGTGTCTCTATATGTGTGTCTATATATGTGTCTCTGTATGTGTCTCTATATGTGTCTCTCTATGTGTCTCTCTATGTGTCTCTCTATGTGTCTCTCTATGTATGTGTCTCTATATTAGTCTCTATATGTGTCTATGTATGTGTCTCTATATGTGTCTCTGTATGTATCTCTATATGTGTCTCTGTATGTGTCTCTATATGTGTCTCTATATGTGTCTCTGTATGTGTCTCTGTATGTGTCTCTGTATGTGTCTCTATATGTGTCTCTGTATGTGTCTCTGTATGTGTCTCTGTATGTCTCTCTCTATATATCTCTGTCTCTCTCTATATCTCTGTCTCTCTCTATATCTCTGTCTCTCTCTATATCTATGTCTCTCTCTATATCTCTGTCTCTTACTGTCTAACTGCCTTTGTCTATGATTGTCTATCACTCTATCTCTCTATCACCCCGGAATCCGCTGTGGTCGAGTGGTTAGCGTCGGTGATTTCGAAACCGGGTGTCCCGGGTTCGATCCCCAGTCGCGGCACTACGGTCATGGTGGAGTGCCCTTGGGCAAGGCACATTTTCTAGCCTAGTACTGGTTTGTTTACCCAGGGATCATGAATAATTAAATTTAATTGCGCGCTAAATGACCTTAGCTGTCGATGCGCCATAAAACAACATACATTCATTCATTCATTCTCTCTATCACCCATTCTATCTTTCACTATCTGTATGTATGTGTGGCTGTGTGTCTGTATTCTCTATGTGTCCGTCTTTGTCTGTTATCTTTATGTGTCCGTCTGTCTCTGTCCCTCTGCTTGTTTGTCTCTGTATGTGTCTCTGTAAGTATCTCTATATGTGTCTCTCTCTATATCTCTGTCTCTCTCTGTCTAACTGCCTGTGTCTATGATTGTCTATCACTCTATCTCTCTATAACCCATTCAATCCCGTTATGTCTGAGTGTCTGTGTGCTTTGTTTCTGTGTGTCTGCCTGTATGTCGGTCTGGTCTGGTCTGGTCTGGTCTGGTCTAGTCTGGTTTGGTCTGGTCTGGTCTAGTCTGGTTTGGTTTGGTCTGGTCTGGTCTGGTCTGACTTTCGAAGCATTCTACATATAATGCAAAAGCTTATTATGTACGTTTGATAGGTGTGTGCATTCGTATCCTTCAATATTTATCTTCTAACAGTCTACCTAATGTGATATGTTTTGAAAAACATCTGATAAGTTGGAAGAACAGTTTTTGGTACAATGTTGAAAACGTCTTCCAACTAGCTTTCAAAACAATTAACATGGAAAGGATTAATATCAATGTAGTCGTTAATTGTATACTAAGACTATGTTCCCGTTGTTGTTTTTTCTTCATGTTTTCACTTTAAATATCAATGTATATCTTCTATTTTCTACTGATCTTGTGTTTTTCATAATCACAAATTCACCATGTGTTTGTATGCATTGCATGTTTGTATTTATTTATGTCAGTTCATCTGTACATCTTTTCCATGTTTGCTTTTCATTGTGTGTATTTCCTCTTTATAATAATCTTCAAAATTGGAGGAAATGAAGACTAATATACTTGAAACGACCCGGAAATAAGGCCGAGTTATAATTATTTAAGTGATTTGTCGGTTTATGTTGGCTAGGTGAACATTGGCTGTTCAGCCTCGGTGCGAAAAATTGCGGGTTCGATCCCTGACCAGGTCATAACAAATACTTGGCGCTCATGATTGTGTCCTTAGCATTATGACTGGTGTCAAGATCAATGTATCAGTAGTACTGGTAACTTATCAACGACACGCATTTATAAAACTGAACGAAGTGTTGAACATGGCGTAAACCATCACTCAAACAAACAAACAAATAGACAAACATAATTTACATTTTTTTTTGTTCGGTTAACGACAAGTGCACATTTCATGCAATGTCTGAACCAGATTTAGATGTTGTAAGTTATCGAAAAATTGGTGAAGATGGTTCATGAATATTGTGGTAAAATCCTTAATCTAAAGATTTTAGTAGACGAATTTGACAGAAATGAGGAAAAGGATAGGTGTGCAATTTTAGAATTAAGTGAATAGGTAGAGGAAAGATATATCTCCTTAGAATAATACCTATACAACTATTTGGGAACCGGCCAGATACTTTCGGATGTGAAGATGTTAAATGTTTTCAAAAAAGTCATCTAAGGCAAAAAAAAAAACGCCCTCTGGCGGCCATGTTTTAGACCAGTCAAGATGTCTTGACGTCAAATAACGCTAAATACATCCGCGGGCCCCAATACATCCGCGGGCCCCTTTGATATACCGTAGTGCGTAAACAAAACTTTGTTTGCCTAGGAATGGTTGTACATCTGGCCCAGACTGCATTGGATATGTGACAATGTGTGTAAATTCTTTGTAAATATGTAGAGGAAGAACTTGATCATTTTAGGTATTTTGACCTTGTGTGAAAGTGAAGTAGAGTGTTTTTAAACCCAGTTTCAGCCTAGCTGGATTGTGGTTAAAAGGACGATCCCCATCTTCACAGAGCGAGTTCTTTCTTGCATAATGCATGACCCCACATTATCTATGGTTTATTTTAAAGGTAAGAAGTATCTCTTTTCAATGATGTATGGTGTTCTACCTGGGAAACGCTTAGAAAGTGTGACAAAGGAGGGTTGAAGCTGGTTGATTTACATGTAAATTACATGAAAGTTCACTTTTTGTATCCTCTGCAATAATGAACACCTTCTTGGATACAGTACGAGACCAACTACATTCACAATGCATAGTAAATGTAGAAACCGGTTGCCTGGATTTGACAGGGGACTCATGTGGGTATTCAGCTATTAGGTACGGCAGAATGCGTGTTTAATTTCCACATGAGCCCCAATCAAAGATGTTTTATGTGCACAGGTTGGCTTAAATGCTTCAGTGGAGGGCCATATTGGGTCCGGACTAATCCATTAGCCACCTGTGCACAATATCCTATCAGTGAATTAATACAGTCAATCAATCAATCAGTACATTCTTTATATATAACTATGGTCACTGAGATGGGCTAAGCCCTGAGTATTCAACTTTGAGTCAGTCATTACCTTCCTGTAGTGTAACTTTTCGTGTAAATTATATTTTCGCAAACGTCCCGCATACCTACACGTTTTATGTTTAGTTCTGTATTGTTTACGTTTGGACAATTGAATAGATCTGTGTGTACTAACCAGCTGCTTCACTACAGATGAACACCTGGTTATATCTGCATGAAGGTTACTGCATTTCGTGAGGACATAATTAGCAAAGCCCTTGTTCATCTTCAGATTTGGCCATGAATGCGACCCCTAAAATTACGCGCGAATGTGCTCGCTTTAGGCACCACTGCTTGATAGGACCTGTTTACGGCCTCACATTTTTGGGTCGATGTTACAAGTTCTCAGTACCTAAGAATAAATTAATGCACCTTGTCAGTATTTCTTCATCAAGTTTCGATATTCTAAGTCTCACGTTTTGTGGCAGGAAGTATTTTACTTGAGACTTATGACCAGTACAAACAAAACTTTGCTTAGCACATGTAGAACCGCGGTAACCTTTAAAACATAAGACTATTGTTGCAACGATCTTTGGCATTTTTACTGTTATTTTACACATATCACCATTGTAATACCTATGTGCAGATATCAGCGCACCTAAACACCTTGCTTTTACTGAGAGTGCAAACCTATTTTTCCAAGTTTGACTTGTTACATGGAAACATTGTCTTAGTGAATTGGGCTTTATAAACCTGTATCTTCATAGAATTAGCAAGATGTCTCAAGTCTTTGAAGCTAAAACAGTGTTTTCCTGACATTTATTTACACCTTTATGACCTTTACTGTCACCGTCACTTTTAGATCCTGAGATATTTGGCGCGCAGCCTTTTCATTCCATTGGTCTTCCTGCCCAATCGGTGTTTCGCCCGTTATGTTTGCCGAGCAATAGCCTGCATGATTAGGGCAGGAAACATTTTCTCCTTTGTTTCTCAACCGTGATGCCCTTACACATAATTAACTTGCTATGTGAATGAACCCCAATTATTTTCTTTTCAAGAGTATTGTTTTCGCATAGAGTGGTTGTAGCCATAGTGCCGGCTTGAAACGGTGTTGATTCGCTATTGAAAAGAGGGTTATTGTAGCATGTATCTCCCTCTATCCTCACTGACTTAGGGTCTTTCTGACCATTAGTTTTATTATCAGCCTATAGTGTTTGCCTTATCTCCTTAATACTCTCATTATTCAATTTGGTAAAAGCCTCTGCCACATAATTTGCAGTTCTTTGCATACCTTATAACGTTGGTGCAATTATGTTAGTGCAGTTCAGTATGCGTGTTGCACAATGGTTACTGATTGGTGTCGAGAATATACCTATTTGAAAGCCAACATTGGCTTTTTATGTTTGTCTACCTCTTCCCTTATGGTTCCTTTCAACCTCTAAATATAAATTATAGTATATACCAATATATGTACATTTTTCACATTTAAGCCGTTCGTGCCAGACTAGACCCCACTTTTGGGAACTGGCACTGTCAAAAACCAGAATACCATTACAATTTATGCTCAACTGTGCAAGTATCTTTATTTCAGAGTTAAACATCAATTGCACCTTAGTTGGACAGTACAGTTTATTTGTGTATGAGTTTGGGTGATATGTATTGTTGCGGGCAACACCAAACACATCGATAATACCAGCCACTTTCCCAGATGGCCGCAAGGGACGTACATTTGTTTCCAAACCATCAACATCGAGAAAGGTGGAAATATCCAAATGTCTATGTACACGAGCCTCAAAGGCATCTTTAGTACATCTCACATACTTTATTTGTACTTTTTCTATACTAAAACCATGTTTTTGATCCCTATTTAAATCTGGCACACCTTTTTTAAGGCCAATTAACTTGCACTGCCTTTTACGGGCCACCTTTAACTCAATTTCCCCGTCAATTACAATACAAAAGCAACAGCACACAACTAATATAATAAAAATGTGTTAGGAAGTTATTTTATAGGAATCTACATCCTAATACAACCCTCTTCAACCCCAGCTAGTCCCTTAATGAGTAAATATGTATGACATATACATGCCACAAATGTGTGCAATACGCAGTGTTAAATTTAACACATCAATTCAGTCACCAGTAAAGGTGTAAACAAAACTTTAATTATGCTCCTGGCTGGCCAGTATTGGTATTAAATTGTTTGAAATATATAAATGCTACTTTCTTAACATAATGTTTGTAGAAAAACATCAAAAAGCATTTAGAATAGGATTTTGCTGCAAAGAACTCTAAACAAGTTTTACATTTTTCTCCCTAAAAATTGAGGTTTTTAAGCTATTTAGACTTCTTTGTTAGTGTTGCATGTCCCAAATCATACATGAATATAAAGTTTGTTCATGTCTATAAACAATGGACACAGTTTAAACTTAATATATAACGCGTTTCTTATTGTTTTCAGCTAAAACCTATATGATGCGCGATATCCCAAAACTGGCCAGACTCAAGCCGCAAAACTGAGGTTTCGGCCGGTATAGGACAATTGAAAATTCTTTGAAAATAATTGCCTTACTGTCCTTACTTTGGCTTTTTTGCTTTCAACATAGATAACACTTTGAAAATAATGGCAAGAAACTCCTCCTTGGAGGCAAACATTTTGTCTTATAAGTCAAATTACGCTAAATACATCCGCGGGCCCCTTTGGTCTACAGCACCGTAGTGCGTAAACAAAACTTTGTTTGCCTAGAAATGGTTGTACATCTGGCCCAGACTGCATTGGTTATGTAACAATGGGTGCAAATTCTTTATAAATATGTAGAGAATGAACTGGAACTGTTTGATTTGATCATTTAAGTTTTTTGACCTTGTGTGAAAGTGAAAGTAGAGTATGTGTAAACCCAGTTTCAGCCTAGCTGGATTGTGGTTAAAAGGACGGTCTCCATCTTCACAAAGCGAGTTCTTTCTTGAATAATGCATGACTTCACATTTTCTATGGATTATTCTAAAGGTAAGAAGTATCTCTTTTCAATGATATATGGTGTTCTACCTGGGAACGCTTAGAAAGTGTGACAAACGAGGGTTGAAGCTGGTTGATTTACATGTAAACAAAGAATGAATTTATTTGGTGTATTGTGACCTTGAAGGAATATCAAAGAAGGTAAACCAAGTAACATTTCTTCAAAAATCTTTGGAAACCGGCCTGATACCTTTATAAAGGCCACACTCCTAGCGCCATGTGTTTACCATCAATCAACATGACTTAAACGAGTCTGATAGAGGGTCATCCAAGGGCATATCTGCAAAAAAAAATAAAAACATATTTTTGGGTTTGGGAGGTGAACATTTTTAAAGTTTGTTTATTTCTGTTGCCATGGTAACTATAATTCTGCATGGATAAAGCATTGAAAGAATTTTGGTGAGGACATTGAGAGGATGCTTTCTTTGAATTATCGGCTCACTGATTACAGAGTAGAAGATGTTGACAGACGCATTACGGCAGACGCACAACTGACGACGAAAAATGCACGACGCACAACAAAGGACAGACGACGCACAACGGACGACGAACAACGCACGACGAAAGACGCACATCGGACGGCGGACGTTGGACACGTTGCGATCACAATAAATCACAGTGTGCACTTTGTGCTCACGTGAACTAAGCATAAAAGAACATATTTCTGACGTATTCATAAGTTTGCCCTTTACCTTCGGCTTAGCAAAACAAAAAATGTATCGATATAGTAGAGTCGTCTGCTCGTTTGCAATTAGTTGAAACATTAAACTTAATTATGTTATGAGAGTATTACGGAAATACGAGAAAGCGTCTTTTTATGTAAATTTGATTCATTTATAGCCGTGTATCAATACTGTTGTGTTAAGGACACATCCTCGTATGTTGCCATTCCCTCTTTTGGGACGGTCCGTTCATCATTAATCAACCGGTAATTTTGGACTTACTGCGTTCCTAATAAAATAGGCAGCTCCGCTGAAATAAAGTGTTCTAAAGCGGAACAACTACTTCAAAGCAGAGATGTTCCTTTGTGCTGAAATTTCCTTGGGTAGATTTGCCACGCCAAAAGAAAACCAACCTCCTTAAATCAAAGACAGTTACATTCAAATTAAATACTTTTACTGTCCTATTATTATTTTGTTTAAATAAAGTCATTGTTTTTATCCTGTGGAGGCACTTATTATTGTGTGACTTGATGTCGAACAAGGAAGATCCTAATCAGGCTGCGCAGGCTAATATAAATATCAGCTGGTTGAAGGGACTTGGACGTCGTCTATGTGTGACGTGGTTTATTTCTTGGGAAAAGAACACTTGCTGCAAGGATTTGCCGGGTGCAGACATTTAAAGTTAATTTATAATTAGGTGACATTTCATGCATACAGACACAATTTCGTGAAGCATTGATATTTCACTCATCTGCAGCAAAGGGCTTTCGAAACATTGTGACAAAAAATGAATTGTCAACTCAATTCAGTATTTACATTTAATTTCATTAAAGACGATTTTCGACATTTTCAACTAAATAACCCTTTAACTCCTCTCTATACTACACATACACAATCCTATTTTGTTGTTGCCACTTTAAAGAACTTTCTAAATAACCCTTTAACTCCTCTCTATACTACACCTACACAATCCTATTTTGATGTTGCCACTTTAATGAACTGTCGAAATAACGCTCTAACCCCTCTCTATACTACACTTCCACAATCCTATGTTGTTATTGCCACTTTAAAGAGCTGTCTAAATAAACCTCTAACTCATCATTATACTACACCTACACAATCCTATGTTGTTGTTTCCACTTTAAAGAACTGTCAAAATAACCCTGAAATTCCTCTCTATACTACACCTACACAATCCAATTGTATTGTTGCTTCTTTAAAGAACTGTCTAAATAACCATGTAACTACTCTCTATACTACACCTACACAATCCTATTTTGTTGTTGCCAATTTAAAGAATTGTCTAAATAACCCTGTAACTCTTCTCTATACTACACCTACACAATCCTGTTTTGTTGTTGCCACTTTCGAGAACTGTCTAAATAACCATGTAACTCCTCTCTATACTACACCTACACAATCCTATGTTGTTGTTGCCACTTTAAAGAACTGTCTGAATAACCCTGTAACTCTTCTCTATACTATACCTACACAATCCTATGTTGTTGTTGCTACTTTAGAGAACTGTCTAAATAACCCTGTAACTCCTCTCTATACTACACCTGCACAATCCTATGTTGTTGTTGCCACTTTAAAGAACTGTCGAAATAACCCTGTAACTCCTCTCTTTATTACACCTACACAATCCTTTTTTTGTTATTGCCATTTTACAGAACTGTCTAAACAAACTAAACCCCTTTCTATACTACACATATACAATCCTATTTTGTTGTTGCCACTTTACAGAACTGTCTAAATAACCATGTAACTCCTCTCTATATTACACATACACAATCCTATTTTGTTGTTGCCACTTTAAAGAACTGTCTAAATAACCCTCTAACTCCTCTCTATACTACACCAACACAATCCTATTTTGTTGTTGCCACTTTACAGAACTGTCTGGAGAACCCTGTAACTCCTCTCTATACTACACCTACACAATATTATTTTGTTGTTGCCACTTTAACGAACTCTCTATACTACACCTATACAATCTTATGTTGTTGTTACCACTTTATAGAACTGTCTTAATAACCCCTTAACTCCTCTCTATACTACACCTACACAATCCTATGTTGTTGTTGCCACTTTAAAGAACTGTCTAAATAATCCTGTAACTCCTCTCTATACTACACCTACATAATCCTATTTTGTTGGTGCCACTTTAAAGACTGTCTAAATAACCCTATATCTCCTCTCTATACTACACCTACACAATCCTATGTTGTTGTTGCCACTTTAAAGAACTGTCTACATAACCCCTTAACTCCTCTCTATACTACACTAACACAATCCTAGTGTGTTGTTGCCACTTTAAATAACTGTCTAAATAACCCTCTAACTCCTCTCTATACTACACCTACACAATCCTATTTCGTTGTTGCCACTTTAAAGAAGAACTGTCTAAATAACCCCTTAACTCCTCTCTATACTACACCTACACAATCCTATGTTATTGTTGCCACTTTAAAGAACTGTCTGAATAACCCCTTAACTCCTCTCTATCTTGGCATCTGCTTTCATTTGTCATATTCTCTGGAATCATTTAAACTTTTCACTTGAGGACGCATTTTGACGTATCGGCAGCAGATTACTTTGACAAAATGTGCTATTTCTCAACTACAGAGATGTTTAATATATTTGAGCAGGTTTTTTGAAGTAGTCTGCTGCACATTTGTTGTGCGTTCGATGTAAAACAATTCTACTTTGAATTGCTCTGTTTTTTGTGTGCCCTGTGTATTTATTGAGACGATGTTTAAGGCCGCGAGAACGCAGGCATGCACTTATATAGATATAGGCCCTTATATAATAAATCCGTTCAAATTATAAACGCTATATATTAATTCTTATCCCGCTGAATTCATGCTGAATTCATGCTACTGGTATCATCATCTTTATGTCTATTTTCGTCCCACATACAGACGCAATCTGACACAATCAGCAGCCGACTTTATAAAGCATGGCGGCAAAAGCAGAAATTCCTCATGATGAGTTATTTCTCATTTTGCAATAATATGTTTAACTTATTTCATTAATTATACTTTCCATTACCGAGATTTTTTTCTGTTTTGCCTTTATATATCAAAGTCATGAATTGCATATGTGTTCCATGTATGAAGTTAAAATTTAGCTTCTATACATTTATGGAGTTAAGTTTGCAACATAATGCTAAAGGAATGATGAGCAATGTTTATTTCACGTTATTTCACGTTGTCATGCATTTAGAACAGAACGAGGGACAGTATATCTAGTGATCATGACATCTGTTTATATGAATAATTTACAATTTTATAGGTATAGGTCCTTATAAAATGAATCCGTTCAAATAATAAACGTTATATATTAATACTCATCCCGCTGAATCCATACAACTGGTATCATCATTTTTTTGTCACACTCTTTCCCACATACAGACGCTATCTGACACAATTATGCAGCAGCCGACTTTAAAAACCATTGTGAGAAAATGAGAAATTTCCCGTCATGAGCAATTTCTCTTTTTGACATAATGTTATTAATTGTTCTCATTAATTATACTTTCCTTTACCAAGATTTTTTCCGTTTTGCCTTGATATTTTTAAATCATGCGATGCAGATTTGTTCTATGTTTGAAGTTGAACATTAGGTTCTATACATTTTTGAAGGTAAGTTCGCAGCATAATGCTAAAGAAATAATGAGCAATGTAGACCAAGATTGGAATGCACGAGTGTGCAACATGACCTTAGAAAAATGTTCATAAAACTCATTTGCAACGGCAGTCGTCAATGTTGCTTACAATTTCGATTGGCGGGATAAGCGTTTAACGATTTTTAAAAAGGAATTTGGTAAATCACCAGGTTCATTACAAAATGTGTTTAATGGTATTACATGATATTGAACAAAACCCACCGCGAAACTTCACACACAATACAGTATAACTACAGCATCTAGTGAGTTGATTTTCTATACATTTAGCGCCTACAGCACATCTGACTTTGGAAATATTAAGGTTAAATATTGAATATCTCTCTAATGAAAGTAAAATTATAGGAAAGATCCGGAATTTTTGTGACAAATGGACATTTTCCCAATGTGTGCAATAACCAGTTGAGCCACACTGCTCTCAAATGTAAGTAGCTGCAGATGCGTGAAAATGCATCTGCAAGAAGGACAGGGTTAAGACAGACACCAAGATTAGACTGTACAGTTATGCATGCTGATTTAGGTCTACATTGTTCGCATTTGCAGCTTGGAGTCACACATAATATGCTAAGTCAATGCTGTTTAAAGTTACACATAATATGTTAAGTCAATGCTGTTTAAAGTTACACATAATATGTTAAGTCAATGCAGTTTAAAGTTACGCATAATGTGTTAAGATAATGCAGTTTAAAGATACACATCAAATGTTAGGACAATGCTGCTTAAAGTTAAACATCAAATGTTCAGTTAATGCATTTTAAAGTTACACATAATATGTTAAATCAGTGCAATTTAAAGTCACATATAATATGTTAAGTCCATGCTTTTAACGTTACACATACTATGTTAAGTCAATGCAGTTTAACGTTACATATACTATGTAAATCAATGCAGTTTAAAGTTACACATCAAATGTTAAGGCAATGCTGTTTAAGGTCAATACAATACAGTGTATCTTATTGCATAATACAACAAAAAATATGTTTTAGCAAATAAAAAAATTACTAGAGAAAGTTGATGCAAAGCATCAATGTCGCCGGAAATCCATACTGCAGTTATGCATAACACTTACATTATAGAAGTTGAAGAAACAGTTATCAACTGCGGGTCATATTGGAACATCAGGGGCGGGGTCAAGTGAACATTGATCATGATTTTTGTCGTGGTGAATCAAAAAAACAAAAATGTTGCGACTAATCAGAGACTAATTATCTTTTCGTTATGGAGTTACTTGTATATCTACCGAAATAAATCGTTAAATTGCATTCGGTTTTTATCATTTTAAATTTCAGTTTCCTTATAATATAGTCTTCCTTCTAATCTAGATACCATGCTGCTCCCTCTACACCGGAAAACCCCGGGTTCTATCCTGATATAGTCTTCCTTCTAATCTAGATAACATGCAGCTTCCTCGACAACGGGAAACCCCGGGTTCTACTCCAGGGTCAAATTCCATCAACTTTACTTAGCGCTAAGTAATACTTAAATTAAATACTTAAAAGCATGTTTCATCATTTTTGTTTCCGTAATAAAAATTCCTAAAAATGACATTTCTTAACAATTATTGTTAGTCAGGATTGTTACTATTTATATCAACTTAGTCATTTACCTACATACATTCCAGCAACAATATTTTACAAAATATTATAGAAACCAAAAGGATGAAATATTCTCTTAAGTATTTAAGTTTTACTTATCACTAAGTAAGCTTGGTGGAATTGGAACACTGGTCGTGTTATATCAAAGACTTTTAAAATTGAAGAAGTGGATTCCGTACTTGTCATTCATGATAGAGCCGTTCCACGAGAAAACCAACATGATGGATTCTGCGTAATGTATCGACCCAGATCATTATGCCCAGTCCGCGCAGGCTATCCCGGACCGACACATTCTGTCTCAGGTGGATAGAGATATAGAATAATGATTCCTGAAAAAGAAAATCCACAGGAGGTGAAAAGTGTCTGTCCGGGTTAACCTGCGCTTTATGCTTATGCTGATCCGGGTCGATACTTTACGCATAGTCCACAATGTTGGTCTTCTCGTGGAATGACTCATTTCTAGGATATCTTTATGACTAATGCCTTGTTGTCAGCATAGGCTTACCAACAGTACCGTTTATTTACCCTGGAAACGGCGTTACATAACCGCAGTACTCTTGAAAGCGACGTAAAACAAGCTCGTGTAACGTGATACTGCTTTACATGTATGCATTACTGTAACAGTAAACAGGGTACCAGATTAGTGATCTATATAGTTAAGATGATCTCATGCTGCCACTTTGTATCATGCTTTTGGAGTTCACACGGTACCAGAATACAACCAGGCGTTCTGTGAAACATGTTTGGTAGCTCATGGTTTCCAATCAACCAATCCAATAAATAGTTACTAAAATTAGCTATACAAACTGTTTTACTTTCTCAGTTATATAAGTTACCAGTTCAACTGGTCCGTTTATCCTGACACCAGACAATATGTTCTAACGCAAACCCCACATTCCTGAACACATTCCTAAACGTCAAGGCAGCAATTACTATCATTTGTAAAGTCTTTGTTATGTCCAAGTCGGGGACCAAACCCGCGATCTCCCGTCCACGGGAAAATGTTAATGTTGACGTTAGTGAACAGTGTAGAGCCAGATCAGGCTCTGCATTCGCACAGTCAGATCAAGGTTTACACTATTCACATATTATTTGAACAAGTCTGTTTGAAGATTTCTCTGACAAAACTGAGTAGATGGATACGGTGATCTGAACCTGCACTGTTCGTATCATCTCACACGGAACGTCTCAAATATGATACTCTAGGTGTAATCGGAAATTAACACTTTCCGCGCTTAATTTTATAAAATAGACTCACCATGTTCGAAATCAGGCGACACCATTTTCACGTTATAGGAGTTTTGGAATAGTTTGACGACTAAAATGCAAACAATGCTGATTTCAGGTGGGACCGCTCGTTACTCACATGGATCTATTTCCTTTTGGCAAAAACCATATGCAATATCCGCGGCGCAAATACATACAGATGGTTATGCGCAATACAAACACGACAGATTAAAATTCCGTTTATGACTAGGTCAAATACAGTACTAAATATGGTTATGGTACATCACTTAAATATAATGTGACGCCACTGAAATATGATTTCACGTCATTCAAAATAAGGTAGTGTGGTGTAGTTCACACGCCAATGATAACTTATATTTTTGGTGTATATTGTGTAGTTTCGTTATTTAAAATATAGACATTTGTTTATTTTATCTTTATTCTGTCTTAAAAGTTAACAAGATATATTACAAAAGGGAAATCATCTTGCAGTTCCACTCGGGGCAATGACAATTTGATATTTCTCTCGCCCTTCGATCTCGCAATATATTAATTTTCCACGCCCCTCGTAGTACAATACTAAACCCGATATCGCTACTACAAAATAATATTCCGTATATACATGTACCTGGTTTAGCGAAATCGGTTGTTGTATTAGTCAAGTGTTATCATCTGTGAGGCATTATCCATGACATAATTGTCCGGAATCATTACTAATCAAAGCGGTAAACCTCTCGTCGTGTAACGGTGTATACATATGTAATGCAGTCAACCAGATTTATCTGGCAATAACAAACTGTTTATGTTGATCGTTAAAGCCATTGCGACCGGCATCATTCGTCTTCAACCAATTGGGTAAAGTAATCTATGTGGGAAGGTAGCCAGAAGCATTTAAAGACTGTTGTGTGGAGCACTGATGTAAGTAAACGATGAAACACGTGGTAATGTTAATTAGCGGTGATATAACTGAATCTAATTCATAAACATTACTCAATCAATTAAAATGAATAGAAAGTTCTGTATATACAAAGTCAGAGCGTAGGAAAGTGAGTCAAAGCATGCGACACATTGTCAAAGAATAATAATTAATACCTTTGCGTCTCTCAATCCTAGGGTGTATACCTAACACATGGAGCGCTCGGCGAAAGTTAGCCGAATCAACCAATTAAATTACATAATATTACTATCACCTGACCGAGTGCTCAGTCTGTTAGCTCATTTAGCTCATCGTACTACGTATACGTCAGGTAAAAACGTCTCACGTAAGTAGACAGCCTATCAGCAGCAGACCCCTGTATATCTGAGGTGCATCTGACGTTTGAGATATTTATCCTTTCCTACATACGACAAATCTGCGGAAGGCAGCTTTTTGAAGAAATATAACGTGGCCATCGGTGTCGCGATTTCATATAGCAAACCGAACGCCGACCTGGAATATCTATAAGCCACCCCGACAATAGCACGAATTTTGTCTCCGCAATGCCACACAATGCAACGGGTGCCATTTCGGTGCTACGCAGCGGAGCGTGAAGCCGTCTTTGCGGCCTGTTCGCGCACTGTACTCGCATAAGTTACGCACTGTCTACGCAATGCGCGGCCAAAACTGGGCCGCATTGGCACACATTGACACGCAATGGCACTATTTGTTTACACATAGGTTAAGTATTGTTCGCGCACTGTTCACGTATACCGTACCGCATTGTCCCGCATTGTACCGCAGTGTCACGCACGACACACATAGTTCCCGCTGTCCTTTTGCATCGCAACGCATTGCCCCGACGGAATTTGTGGTCACGCTTTGTTCCGCATGGCGGCACGCTATATATATTGCGTGTAGTTTCACACATAACTTCATTCCTAGACCCACTGTGGTCGATTGCACGCATTGCCACGCATTTACACGCACCGTCGGCAGTGTTCGCGCCGAGTTCGCGCAGTGTTCGCACACTGTTCACGTCTACCGTACCGCATTGTCCCGCATTGTTTTTGTGTTTGCGCGGAGCTCGTACAGTGTTCACGCATTTGAACGCATTGACACGCACCGTCGGCAGTGTTCGCACCAAGTTCGCGCAGTGTTCACGCAAGTTTCGCGCGAGTGGCACGCATATGGTATGAATATAGATGCGTGCCGAATTTTTGAAAATTTCAAAATTCTCTCTCCGACATGGCACCACCGCGCCCTTCACACACTCCTCACGCTCGATCACGAACACTTTAATCATTGTCACGATGCAGTGCGTGGCATTGCGGGGACAACATTCGTGCCAGTGTCAGGTTGGGTCTGAATGTGTACACAGTTGGAGAGATAACATGTAAGCTGTCCGGTTAGCTCAATAGGTAGAGTACTTGCCCTGAAAGCGAGATGTCCCGGTTTCGAGCCCCGAACTGGCTGCATGTTTGTCTCTATTTGTGACATTGGCGCCCTATAACGGACATTGACAGCACTGCTGGACCAGTCTAACAGCACTTGCAGTTTATGACATCATTGGCACTGGAAATCCGAAATTCGAGGACGAATTTTCAGTTAAGCAGGGGTGTATGTCGCGGGCTGAGCTTGTAAACATATGGAAATATCACATGTAAGTGGCCCGGTTAGCTCAGTCGGTGGAGTACTTGCCCTGAAAGCGAGAGGTCCCTGGTTCGAGTCCCGGACTGACTGCATGTTTTCCTCTCCTTGTGACATCTAGCTCGGCCATCAATGTTCGAATTTATATAGCAAACCAAAATGCCGACCTAGAATATCCAGCTCGGCCATCAACTTTCGAATGTTTATAGCACCGAAAACCGACATGGAATATCTAGCTCGGCCATGAGTGTTCGAATTCATATAGCAAACCGAGTGCTGACCTGAAATATCGGTCATCAGTGTTCTATTTATAAAGCAAACCGATATTTTCAACATGATATTGCAACATGAGTACTACCTTACTTATAGGAAATTTCCTATAATCAGTATTGAAAATATTTGGGTGCAAAATTTTACTATGGCCCAGCTCGTGCAATTCCCAGTAAAATTACATAAAACAAAGCAGGGAACCATGACCGACAATTATCCACATCCGGTGAAGCCATATTCAGCTGGTAACTTGAACAACTGTGCTATTTACAGTAAAGGCTGACAACCATAACTTAATCGGCTGCGAGTTTCTTTGCTTCAGTTACAACCTTTTATCGCTCTCTTTTCCCATTGAATAACAACCTTTCATTTTGACGTTGATATAAAATCAAGCTGTAGTGTGAATCTGAGAATCAGCGATTGGTTGTATTCATTGACGTATGTTCTGTCAATGGAATATTTTGGTTTCAATGTCTGATCTAAGATGCTCTTTATGGTAAATTTGTTTTACCCTCAATGCTACACAGACTTCGCTAAAGTCGTATGTCCTTATGACAAAAACTCCTTCGGACTGTCAAAGATCAATGCAATAATTGGCGGAACATAGCGGTTACACAAAACACCCTGTGACCCAAATCCGAGACATGTATATCCCAAGTACACCAACACAGAGTTGAATCACAGGGACGTGCTCCTGTATTTCTAAATGTATGCATAGGGTCATTTTCTGTTCTAGATCACACAGGAGCACCTCCCTGTGGTCTCGTTTTTGGTATTTTTTTCTGAAAATGCAAATGATTATCATTTCGAAATCGTTACCGCCATATATTGTTTACACATTTTATGACTCAATATCTTACGTTTCAGCTGCATGACATCCACTCCATTTTTGTAGTGGTGAAACACATTGCAATATGGACGGAATATTTCTAAATAATGGCTATTCAGTTAAAACTAACATATTTTCAGACTAAGCGAACCCAAGATGAAACGTTCCCAGTGAATTCCAGAGCCGAAACGGATTTATATGGGCATGACTTTTGCTGTGTGCTCTTAACAAATGTAAAAATTGTTTTTACAAGTGAAAAAGGATGTGAAATTTATCAAAATTGAATCTTTACAAGGCACACTTTAGGTCAGGATCACTGCGATGATCTAAATGAACCCTCCTTGCGGCAAAACATAATTCATATAAGTAACATTGTGAGAAGAAGTATTATAATTGCACATTGTCAACAATTTGAACTTTTATCATGATGGTCGAGCTCCGGTAGCTCAGTCGGTAGCGACGCGGGTTGTCAATCCAGGGGTTGTGAGCTGGAATCCCAGCTCGGCCAACATTCATTCCGACGTTTGACAAAATTCATTGTGACCTTCGTCATTCGTCTTTTACCAAAGGGCTGTTTAACAGTCTAGGTGGAAAAGCAGCCTGTTGTGCGGTGTACTGGAGTGGGAAAACCTGGAAACGTATGAGTAGGTGAACTGGTCGCCATGATATGACTGAAAAATTGTTTAAAACGGCGTTAAACCCCAATCATTCAATTCAATTTTATCATAATGCTTTAAAAAATTATTTTCTGTAAGATAAAATGTCATCTTTATAACACAAAATCAAGTAATGTAAGTTTCATACTTTCTGGTGTGTTAAATTTAACAGAAAGACATTTTGTATATACATGTAGATATATTCTTCTGTATAATCAGTAATTATAATAATCATACATGTCTCAATTCGATTTATTTTTGATTGACAACAACATAATAAAACTATAATCCCCTTAATGGCTCCTTTTCCAAACGCAAGTAAGGAATTGGCCCATTTGAAAAAAATATCATAAAAGCAACTCTGCCCAAATATTGGCATACCAATTGACAAATGCCATGCATAGAACTACAAAAATTCACTGGAATCCTCATAATCTACCAAATTCTAAAATATCCCCCAAATATCTACTTAAATATAATCAGTGAAGATTGGGATTTTCTACACAAATTGCGTAAGAACTGGTTGTATCTCAAGTACATTGACTGTGATTACAATAAGTTTGTTTTACAATTGGTGTAAACTAGATACGTTTAAAGTAGGAATGACAGCAATTAATCGGTTACCCGGTTAACCGTATGTTTTTTGATTAATCGGTTAGCAATTCAAGTAACCGAGTACTCGGAAAAATAGATAAAATATATACACACTTGTCTTTCACCTTTTGTTCTTTTCAATTTGTCATACGTATCTGATCAGAATGTAATTATTCACACCCTTTACATAATTGTGAAAACGACCACACTCGATTGGATTGTTGACCGTTTGTTGTCGAATAATTGTGGCTGATCAAACGATTAATTACAAAAGAGTTTGTTTCTTTATAAAAAAAAACTTTGATGTCTAATACAAGGCTAGAAATATATGATAAGGTCTTATTAATGTTATTGGAATGAATTTGATAAATTCGAATTGTTGTATTTGTAAATTATTTACCAATTAGATTAGAAGATTTAAAAAGTAGTTTTCTAATATATTTCCCACTTAGTTGGTATTTAAAAATATGCAGCTATGCATCTCTTTCATTCAACATATTATAAATCGTATAATGGTCGCTTCGTTGAAAAACCCGATTATTTTCTCAAATATGAATTAAAAAATAAAAATTAAAAAAGTTGGTTGACACGAAAACGTTCCGATAACAACGTTCTAGTCTGCTTGATACATGACCAGGACAAATGCGAGTTAAAAGAACAACAACAATGACAAAACTCGGATGTATTGTAGTAACCGGTTACTAAATTATACAAGTAACCGGTTAGTAATATCGGTAACCGTTGCCATCCCTAGTTTAAAGTAATTGGGTTTACTGCACATAGGTACAAAGTGATCTAAATCAAAACTGGAAAACTGTTCTCAGAGCCCAAAGCTTGGCTTTCTGACATAACTAATATACATGTATGATCTCATAGATCTATTTTTTAATTCATTTATCATATTATTTTATTTAAAGACATTTATCATCTTATTTTACTAAAGGTCACACTTATTTGCAGTTATACAGCAGTCAATGACTATTGATATTAGCATCAAGTTTTTTTTTAAAACAGAGAATGGATTAAGAACATCCCATATAATCATGGAATAATATTTAACTATTAAATACTGACTAATCGTTACTCGGATGGAAATCCATAGGTATTCGAAGCACTGTTACATGATGTTGAAACGCCTCGATGATGCAGGTAGAAATACATGGGCAACCTGTATACAAAATCTCCTGTTTATGCATGGCTTTGGATATGTATGGATTTCACAAGACATAGGTAACGATGCTCTATTTATTAAGCAGTTTAAACAACGGATTCAAGACTGCTACTTACAAAAATGGCATACGGATAAAAACAATGCGGAAAAAGGGACAACATTACACACATTTCAAATAATTATTAAACCCAGAGCTATATTTAAATTCATTTTTATCTTTCTCCTTACGCAGGATGTATAGTAATTTAGATGCTCTAACCATGACCTTATGATAGAGAGAGGTAGACACCTATCGATTGCAAGAAATTACCGTTTTTTCCCTTTATGTCTTGATAAAAATATGTACATTACTGAAGATGAGTTTCACTTCTTTTACGAATGTCCTACATAAGAAGATTTCAGAGACATTTATTTTAACGTATCCTGGATAAACAACAAGACTCTTCACAAATGTTATGCAATATTAAATACAAATATCCAGTATGAAGTATACAATACTGCAAAATGCATTCGGAGCGCGCATTCCTACTAAGAAGTGAGACTCTTTCAATATCTTAATTATTTTTCCAGCTTCAAATGTCAGTTTTACAATGTATTTCATCACTCCCTGTTGTATATGCTTATACATTATGTTGTATAATGGGCCGGTAGCCTAAATTACGAAATAAATATCTTGTATCTTGTATGGCAGTTACTGGAGAGGAAATTCATACAGGCAGTTAGTGATATACCCTTTGCTCATTGGTACTTGTCAATATAATGAAAAATACATGCATCTTTGACTGTAGGGTAATATTCTTTCCTGCATACACATCAAATCAGTAAATGGATTGAGAGCAACCTGTACACTCATGGAATCACAGCTGTTATGGCGAAAACGGGAGAGGAAGTTCATATATAATAGGCAGTTAGTGATATACCCTTTGGTCATTCGTGCCTGTCAAAACAATACAAATTGCATGCATCTTTAACTGTGGGATAATATAACTTCCTGCATCAACATTAAATAAGGGAATAGATTGAGAGCAACTCATACAATGATGGAATTACAGCTGTTATGAGGATGACTGGAGAGGAAATTCAGCAGATTACATATAATAATAATGGATAAATACAAGGTACATTGTAATGTTTATAAACAGATAATAATATCAAAATAAAATAAAGTCCTGTTCTTTGATTGCACAGTTTTTTTTTCATGATCACGTCTGATGTCCTTCGTTCACACGCCATCAACAATTGCCCTTTGAACACTCTACAGGCAACATTTTACAACATCCAATATGATACTATGATTTATGCTACTTAAAATAGATTTTTATCACCGAAATTGATCACCAAACCAAGCATTTTATTTGATCAATAATCGAACGTCTACGTTAGTTATACTGTCTGGATCTAGTAAGATTTACATATACCAACGTGCAATAAGTGATACAGATAAGATGCTGTTTACAAACATTTCCTGCAGTCGGCTGATAACAGATAACAGATACAAATACAGAATTTGGGATATATCTTATATCAGTAGTCGGCCTCGTGGTATTGTGGTATAAACGCATCCCTATTCACACCTTTACTAGACGTTGGTGAGTGTTCTGTTATATTGAGTCCATTTTGATTTATATATGAAAGTATTCTTGCTCCGTCGAGATCACGTGAAGACCTATAGAATGCACGTTGAGATGAAAGTATTATCCAGCTCACATGCAGCAGTGAAACGTTCGCCGGACTTCGGAGTTTATACTCAAAGACAGCTACAAAGCTGTAATCATTTCAGATATTACTGGTTTCCGGACTTGTGTATCTGATATCTTTTTATTGAAAGATAAGTTGTCGCTGTGAAGATAAATTCCTTTGTCTATATAATATTGTATACCCCTTGTTTATCTACGAATGTCGTATGCGATTATCAGCGCTCAGTTAGATGATTACTTTCGTGTCATTTAAAACAGAAGCAGGCAGCAACGTAACAGTTTGTTCACGTTCTGGTAACTATATAAATATGTTACAGAAAAAGTCATAATTAAGGCAAGTTTTGTATAAGTTCAAGTAAGATTTAATTGCCATCTATACATTGATATACTTTATGTTATCAGCAGGACTAAAAACTCCAACTTATATACCGTCACACGGTGTGCCTGACCAACGTCCGTCCTTCAGACATGTTAAAGCTGTTTTCGGGATTCCATTGTGGCATTTAATTTCATTCATCTTTATCTCTTCGTAAGTTAGATATTTCCCCGTCTGTGTCCTCAATTGAAATTGTCCGGTTGGAGCTACACATCCAGCTTTTGAATATGAAAAAAAAATACAAAAGAAACCCATGCATATCAATAAAACTAGCTCAAATATTTCAGATGTCTCCCTTAATCAATTTTGTCCAAAACCGACCCAGATGTTTATGTATTTAAAAGGTAAGGCGCTTTGTCAGCGTATTTATTGACAATTACATACAAACATTGATAATTTATTTAGATTTAACATATGCAGAGACATATAAATACATGTATTTAATTGTCTCTGGCATATGTCAAGCTTCGTTGACACATTAATCAAAAGCAGCATCGGTAGAGTCGCTTAATGGTAATTCAACAAAGAAAATTAATAGTGTAAGCCCAATTCCACCGTTTTGATTATTTAAAATCACACAAAATATGACTTCTAGCAACAATAACTGAAAGGAACACTGTAAAAACCAACCTTTAGGTAACAATAACACTCGTGGAAAACAACCTTAAGGTAACAATATCACGTGTTGAAAACAACCTTAAGGTAACAATATCACGTGTTGAAAACAACATTAAGGTAACAATAACACGTGTTGAATACAATCTTTAGGTAACAATAACACTCGTGGAAAACAACCTTCTGCACATCCATGCTAAAGGATCCAAATGGAGACCACTTTACAGAAATTCTTGAAGCATCAATACATAAATAGCGAACAGTGTCCATCCAGATCATGTTCGCAGATTGCCGTTCTTAATGTTTAAAAGGGAAGTAATGCCGTCTTTTACATTTAATCTTTAACATGTAAAACCACACAAATTGTTACTTAAATGACTGATAAAGAGTCTCTGAATATATAAACAAATACAATATAGCTGTACACTCCATCGTTTTAATATGTCGGCACTGTAAACTCTACACAACTTCAAGTTTGGAATCAATACATAATTAATGCATCAAACTACACTCAGAGTTTGAAAGGGAACCTGTTGGTCAACACAAAGGCTGTCATTATAGCCTTTCAATTGCTATACCATTTCCAAAGGGATTATAATGTAATGGTAAGGACAGGATACTCCAGACTAAGTTAAAATAAGTTCATGTATGCGCGAAAATGTTCAAGTTAGCTTTTGAGAAAAGTGAAGATCCAGATTAACCTATACCAGCACAGTTTGAGCATCTGCTTCTTCCTGTAAACTTGTGAAGATTCCGATAAGACTGAGTAGATGAACTGGCTGAGCGGGCCCTTCACCAATATATCATATATTTACCAAATCGAACGGAAACCGGATGGTTACACCCTCGAGTTACTTACGATCAGGAAAGATGTCTCTGTTATAGTTTACCCAGCCGATATCACTGAACATGTATCTTTCCTCGGTGTTGTCAGTTAAAACACCTAAACGTATGTACTTCAATTGAACGTTATCAATGCCAATTCGCTGCATATTCATCTTCTTTATCTGAAATATCAAACATCCTTAAAATGTTGATGATATAACGTTTGCACCACGAAGAGGAAAACGTTGACATTGAAGATCTAATTAGCTTTAGTGATCAGTAGAGGTTTTTTACAGTAACACATTACACGCATTCACGAAAACAACCTGACAGTAACAGAATGCGATTTTAGAAACTACCGTTTTAGTGCTGTTGTGTAACAAACTACGACGATGACAACGTGATTAACACAATATGTATTTTTGTACTGGTTAATTAATTGTTAATGTAAGCGTTAAGCAGTACGGTATGTGTGTATTCAGCTAAAGTGTATAGATGGCGTATCAAACAGAAGGGTATCGCATTTGAATTTAGAAAAAATATTCTTCTATAATTATGATTGTTTTTATATATATCTTGTTCATTGATCTCGACGCATTCGTATCTTTCATCATTAAGATAAATAACAGTAGAGTATTCATAACCAAGATGAAGTAAATCGTTAGAAAATCTGGTTTAGTTTAATGAAAGTCGTACGTTTAACGTTTGTGAAAGATAAATGGCGCTAGTCAAAAATACTTTTGTCAATCATCGGAATAATCGAACAGGGGTTCGAACTCATGACCCCATGATTGATAGCCGCCCTCAAACTTACCGACTGAGCTATCGCGTATTGACCTGTACTTAGAAGAAGCGTTCTTACCTGGCCTATATACTTAGCCTTTATCGTAGAGTTGTATGTCGTTATACGATACAGTGGACCTTCAAACAACACAGTTATGTTGTCCCCGTTTTGGTTACTTAATGACAGTTCAACCTTACTCCAAGTTCCAGCCCATTGATGATCGTCGACAATGATTGTAACAATGTAAACAGCACCTGTCCAAATAGAAAGGTATATATTGGCGAACAGTTAATAACCAGATGGGACTCTGCGTTAGCACAAGCTGATCTTGGTCTACACTTGTTGCATATATCTGAAGGTGGATTTTGGCAGAGCACCGCTCATATCAACAATTAATAATAACATCTGAAACGTAAGGAGTTCACACAGTTTGTAATAAATAGTCAATAATTATAAAGGAATTTTGCAGATCTATAATTCATGATTATTTTGTAAACTTTGCTTCATAAGCATAGCTTGAGGAATCTGCCTTGGCCGACATGTTAGTATCGGGGAGTTGGAACCAGGCTTCCCAGGTTTGATCCGCAGTCGCGTCGGTCATGGTGTAGTACACTTTAGAAGGCTCGTTCCATAGCCTGGTATTAGTTTGATTTCCTAGGGATCTTGAATGAATGAACTGTCGCGGTGGTATAACAGAAGTAATGTTGAAAACGGCGCCCCCACAATTAAAACAAACGAGCATTGCCTGACAAATTAAGAAGTAGTTCGCTTTACAAATCCGAGCCACATAATGATTCCGGGATAACCCAATAAACACATTGCCAGAGTAAAACAAACAAAACACAATCATGTGATACTTTGTAATCAAGTGATTTCTATTATTGTAATTCACCATTTAAATACATTTTCTTTTAACTCTTTCGGCGCCAATTGCAATATTGAGGGTTCTAAAAATGATACAGATTCAGATGAGATTGCTTACAAGAAGTTGTCTCACCTGAACTCAGCAGTATTTGCATTTGATTTATGAAAATAATCCAATCCTTTTGATACATTTAAGGAGTCGTCCTATTTTGAACCTGGAATTGTCTACTTAATGAAGTTAGGCACTGAAGAATTGAACATAAATTATGTTTATGAGATAACATTTTAACCATGGATTCGGCGAATTTTAAAGATGTTTTGATTAGATAACTAATTGCTCCTTTCGTCACTACTTTCTTGCCATTCATTAAATGCGAGGCTTCAGTGAAACAATGTAGAAATGATGGATTAAATGTATCATGTAAATCATAACACATAGGTCTACGTTCGCATCTTCAGAGCTTTATATATTGACGACATCTATTACATGATTTGGAAAATCTTTCTAATCAAATTCCGAGTTGATGGATAAATACAACATATTCTATACGAATGTTCAGTATTCCAATGTATTTACTTGAAATACAAGTATCTTAACTCTTTCCCGCATACAAAAAATAAACAACAAACAATCGAATATTGAACATATTGAATATACCAAGAGATAAAACTATTAATGTCGAATCAAGTTGAGAACATTGTGCCAAATTAAAAATGGCTCATTATGTGCAATTTCTCCTTTTTTACACAATCCTTACGAATTCGACTGCTAAATATGCGGCAAAATGCATCTGCAGTTGGGTGAAGGGATGAAAACAATCCAATGGTTCAGCGTAAGGAGAACAAGACTTGAATGTATATAACAACGTTGACGTCCTGAATGCAATAGGATAATAGGTCTAGCGTGATCCTAAGGAAAACCTACCTGATGGAATTTTCTTCCGGTGTAGATCTTACTTCAGCTAACTTGAACGTTATTTGTTCGCGAAAAAGTAGTTCTGGACTATTGAAATATTTCAAGAAGCACACTTGAATTACTGAACATATCTACATTCTCTTCTATCTCTTATGTTCTTTTCTTGACCTTAGGATCGAACATCCCTATCGGCTAGGTAATTACCGAATGAGGTCGTTAGAGATCGGTCTTGTCCACGAACATTACCGATGTCTTACATGTACGAGGTCAGGCGGAAATCGCACATCGTATTAACTGTCAATAAAAACCGACATCGTACGAACATTGAAATACGGATTGGTGTCCTAGCGTTTTACAAACACAGATCTAGCTGTCTGTCCTTCGATGCAATTATAGCTTAAAGATACGACTAGTATAAAGGAAGAAAATTACCTTCCGTACGAGTATATAATTTTCTAGACGTAGGTCATCGATAATGTCCAAACATCGAATTTATGAATATATAATTTAATAGTAATCATCATAAATTGTAAACCTACATAGGTCCTCCATTATGACAAAACACCGACTGTACGAGGATATCATTTTATAGTAATCATCATAAATTATAAACCTACATAGGTCATCCATTATGACAAAATACCGACTGTACGAGGATATAATTTGATAGTAATCATCATAAATTATAAACCCTGCGTAGGTAGGTTTACGTATGGCCTGGATTATATTATGTACATAAAACATGTTCGATATTGAGAAGGCATTGGTGTGCAATACTGATAACCTTGTGTTAATTATTAACACACACTCGGTTATTACCAATGTTATTACAGTTTGAACTGTTCACATCAACGAAATATAAAAATCGAGAAATGGTCGCAAATGCCATAACGTTTGTTTTCCTGGAGCGTAGCTGAAATCAACACACCATTTCTCATATGCAGACGTGTATTAATGCATCTGTAGCAGATGTCTTTCTAAAATGTTATGAACAATTTCATCGTTTACTACAATGTTATACATTCTGTTAGACATTGTAAACATGTTGATAGAGAGTTTTAATATTGTTCTAGTATTCCTCAAAGTATTAAGTCGACTGCTGCAGAATTGATGTATGTGGGTAATGGTTAAGTGAAACAGTATATACCTTTCTCACATGACACAATGTCAGACCATTGGCCGGTATTCAGACATGTTATCGATTCTGAAGAAAGTGAACGTCCTTCTGGACATATAACATCACGATCAAAAAAAAAATCCCCTGCTATGTATCTCTGCTTTTGCTTCTTTGGCTTAAAGACGAGCGTTGGAGGAAGGCAACCTGCTAAAAATAGAACATCACTTATACGTTGTACTTTGAGATTACATCTGCATCGAACGTTCATAGGATTCCGCCGTGACCAAGCGGTTAGCTTCGGGAATTTGGAACAAAGCATCTCTGGTTCGATACCCAGTCGCGGCGGCCATGCTCAAACTACCTTGGGCAAGGAAAAATGACATGCATAGTACTGGTTTGTCTACTAATGGATAATGAATAAATGAGAGAAAGAGACAGAGAGAAAGAGAGTGAGGGGAGGGATATAGAGACACACAGAGATAGAGAGAGAGAGACAGAGAGACAAAGAGACAGAGAGTCAGAGAGACAGAGATACAGAGATAGTTAGAGAGACAGAGACAGAGACAGACAGACATATATACATACAGAGAGAGAGAGAGAGAGAGAGAGAGAGAGAGAGAGAGAGAGAGAGAGAGAGAGAGAGAGAGAGAGAGAGAGAGAGAGAGAGAGAGAGAGAGAGAGGAGAGGGGGAGAAATAGAGACAGATAAAACGAGAGACAGCTAGAGACAGAGAGAGAGAGACAGAGAGACAGAGAGTCAGAGCGACAGTAAAAGAGAGAGAGAGAGAGATAGACAGACATTTTGATACTTACTGTCTGGCAATTTATCAAGTTGATTGGCAACGACGCCAACGCTGCTAAATATATATTCTTCAATATCATTAGCGTTTTCAACAACGACATGCAGTGTAGTTATAACAATGTCGTCAGTACCTTTTATAGCTATGCTACTTTTCTCGATCTACAATAACAAGTATGACAGCGAATTATATATTGTTATCATCAAATTAAAATGAACTGACTATACTGAGCACACTCGTGCGTCGAATGGTTTTACCCACACTTTGCAGTTTATATTATCTGGCGAGAACTAGCATATTGCCCTGGTACTTTTTAAGTTTTTACATAGTCAAAAATAATGGTGGAATGTGTTTATACTTAATTTAAGGAAAATACTTAATTGAAGGAAAACTTAGTGTTAAGTAATGTTGGTGGAATCAGGGCTTGGTTGCATATAAAAGTGTTCGGAAAGAGAGAACGTCCTCCAATGACCTAGATTACCCGAGAATAATGAGTTTAACCTGACCTTTGTTCACAAATGTATATCAGTGATTCATTTAAATATTATCATCAAATTCTGATTTCAAATTCAAATTTCGTGTTTGTATCTTTGTTTGGACGGTTGTTTAACGTCGCTTTCAATAATGTTTCAGTTATATCACGACACTGCCTGTGTAAATTATAGGTTATTCATCCTGACAACGATGCATACAGTGCTTTCATTAATGAATTATTATAAGATTTGTGAATTCCACATAAACTTTTCAAGATGTTTGTCAGAATATTTGAACTTTATTATTTTTCAATAAAACCACAAAAGAGACAATTTAGGATTTGAATGCAATAGCACGTCATTTTACCTTTCCCCTATTAAAGTCAATAGTGGACACCTTTGCAGCAATTTACTTTTAAAACAATGAGTTAAGGGTTAAATCGCTGAAGACATGAGTTTTCTCTTTTTCTCAAAATGATATTAGCTTGGCATCCTAATTATATCATACTTTAACAAATGTTGAAATGTGGTCCAATATTTATAAATTAGACCACCTTCGAAATATAATATCAACTAAACAGTTAAATCTCATTGAAATTGTTGTATAATTTAAACTTAATTTCGAACATAAACTGAGCCCTACAACATGTTAATTTATTTTAATTCTTTCCTTTTCTTTTTTATAATGAAAATAACAAACTACTCATGTTTTAAAATTATATTATGATGAGCGCTTTTGTGTCAATGATGCATAACAATATACAGATCGGAAGCAACATGACTTTAGGGAATTAAATGAGACATTTAAAATTGTCAAGTACGAAATAATTTTGTACGAAAGACCCGATTCTTTCTTATTCGCAGAGGTGTCGTTCTTGAAACTCTCTTTATAGGCAGAGAGTGTTCGTTCAAATTTTTTTTTCTATTAAAACTAGTTTTATCTCGGTTTGTTCATTTCTTCATTTGTTTCGAACCAAATAAACATTTTAAATCACCTACGATTTACTATTTGTAAGTGAGTGTAAAGAGACGGCTCTCTGCAAAGGAGATTGATCTACGCAGTTGGTATTCGCGAGTCACGCTTCAAGCAGGTGCGCGTATGTAAACAAATTAGACTGCGACGTAAAGGTTTGTAGTTATCGCCGTTTGAGTACATGTAGTATATAGTGTAAAATAAAGTATACCAGTCTAGCTAATAGGGACTGTTTTGTCTTCGTAAATAAGACAAAAAAAACATAAATGCGAGTCAAAATAAAAAAAAATGAAAATATCTAAAACATCGGAATATTTATTTCATTTTAGATGTGTCATTACTTAGTGTTTTTAAACAAACACAATTGTAATATGTTCAAGACATCTAAATGTGTTTCTTTCTAATGATAATCCCCCCTCCCATGTGATTTCCGAAAACCTATTGAAAATAGAAGTCACGGGCTTCTGCCCGGCGACTAATGACTCTACTGGAGATCGAACCCTGAACTCCCGTACTCTAGGCGGACGCCAAATCACATCACCGCGGAAACGGTACATGTTTTATGAAAAGACACATGTTGAGCTAAATGACGCTATCTTCAAATTTGAATAATATGAATATACGTCACGACAATTTGTATCTTGAAACAAAGTTAATGATCAGATTGTTATTACTGTATAATATACCCATGCATAAACAATACGCTTTAATCGCCATATGTTAAGGTTTGGCAACATCGAGTTAAGATGTACATGTTTAGCCAATAAGCGATTAATATAAGACAGTGGTGCAGAGGTAGAGCGTCGGCCTCTCGTATCAAAGGTCCCTGGTTCGAGTCCCGTGATGAGCGGGTCCTGACTTTGGGATTTTTCCACACAAACGGCGCGAGTACTGGTTAAGTCTCCAGGAAGCAGACATCGAGAGTGATTAATCTAAGCCAAAGGCTTGTTTCGCAATCGATGTAAAATAAATAAGTTTAAACTAAACTAGCGATTAATATATACACTGTGACATTGGCCTTTGTCCACCATACATTTAACAAACTGAATTGAACACATCCGATCTAAGTATTAGTCCATATAATACTTTATACTTAATGACATTAAAATATATACTACACAATCTGAACTTAGATTGATAGATTGGTGTTTAATCATGTTTAACTGTATTTCAGTTATGTTGAAGCGGCCAATTCCTGTAACGCTTGTTTCCTGACTACTTACAACAGTACTCCACAAAACCCATTTCACAAGTAACAGGCAACCTTTCAACTTAGACTGTTTATATAATTTGTGGATGACGAATGGAGCTAGTCAAAATGTTTTTTGTCAATCATACATTACACTAACTGAATTGAACACATCCGATCTAAGTAGTAATGTATATATGACCTTACACTTAACGAACACATGACCCCTGGATTGATAGCCGCCCTCGTCTTTACCGACTGAGCTATCGCGTATCGACCTGTATTTAGAAGAAGCATTCTTACCTGGCCTATATATTTGACCTTTATTGTAGATGTGTGTGTAGTTCCAGGATACAGTGGACCTTGAAACAACACATTAGTCATTGTGTCCCCGTTTCGGTTACTTAATGACACTTCAACGTTATTCCAAGTTCCATCCCATTTATAAATGCCGACAATGATTGTTACAATGTAAACAGCCCCTGTCAAAATAGAAAGGTATGCATTGACGAACAGTTAAGACCTAGATCTGATCTGGGTCGTCACGTGTTGCATATGTCTTAAGGTTGATTTTCGCAAAGTACCACTCAGTCATATCAACAATTAATTATAACATCTAAAACGAAAGGAGTTCACACAGTTTGTTAGAAATAGTCAATACTCATATAAGCATCTTGAAGAATCTGCCTTTGCCGAGTGGAAAGCGTAGGGGAATTCTGGAAAGGCTCGTTCCCTAGCCGAGTATTGGTTTGATTTCCCATGTATCATGAATAAATGAACTGTCGCAGATGTATGTTGAAAAACGGCGCAAAACCCCTTTACAACAAACGAGCGTTGCTTGACAATGTAAGAAGTAGCTCGCTGCAAGTATTCCATATGTATAACCGATAGACATAATGATTCCAGGATAACACAGTAACATATTGCCGGAATTAAACAAACAGAACACAATCATATGATACTTTGTAATCAAGTACTTGCTATCATTGTTATTCATCAATTAAATACATTTTTGTTTAACTCTTTAGCGACAATTGCAATATTGAGGTTTCTGCAAACGATACAGATTCAGACGATTCATAACGAGCCAACTCACCTGAAATCATGAAATCAGCACTGTTTGCATTTGTTATGAGTTATGAAAATAGTCCAATACGTTTTATTAATTTACCGATTTTGAATTAATGAAACTCGAAGCTGAAATAGTTAATAGAAATAATGTTTATGATAACAATATTTGACCACGGATTCTGCAGCAGGCGACTTTTAAAGATGTTTTAGAACAAGAAACGAGTTGCTCCTTTCATCACTGTTTTGTGGCTAATCATCACCTCGAAGGCTTTAGTGAAACAATAAAGAAAATGATGGATTAGATGTATCATGCACATTATAACACAAAGGGTTTACAATCACATCTTCATAACTTTCTATTTTGACATTATAACTTTCTCTGTTGGTGAAAAAATTAGATATATTATATACGAGTTTTCAGTATTCCAGTTCCTTTACTTGAATTACGAATATCTTAATCCTTTACCACATACTAGAAGTTAACAATAAATGACTTTGAAAACATGTAATAAAACTATTGAAAATCCCTATTTAATTAAATTATTACTGTCGAATAGTGTTGAAAAGATTGTGACAAAATAAGAAATGGCTCATTATGTGCAATTTCTCATTTTGCCACAATGTATTTGAAATTATCTGCTGCAAATGCGTCAAAATGTGTCAAAATGCGTCTGCAGTTCGGGGAAGTGATACTAATAATCAAATGGTCCAGCGGAAGGAGAACAAAACTCAAACGTTTATAGGAACGTTGATGTCCTAAAAGCAATAGGACAAGGTAGGACTAGCGTGACCAGGAAAACCTTCCTTATGGAACTTTCATCCGGCGAGAACTCTGTCTAAACCATACTTCGTTCAGTCTAATTTGAACGTTCTTTGTTCGCGAATAAGAAGTACTAGACTAATGAAGTATTTTTAGGAAACGCAGTGGAATTGTGATAACTGAATATGTATCCAATCTCTTATTTTCTTTTCTTGACCTTAAGACGGAACATCCCTTAGAGACTAAGTGATTATCGAATGTGGTCGTTAGAGATCGGTATTGTCCACGAACATTACCGATGTCTTACGAGATCAGGCAGAAATTGCACGTCGTATTAACTGTCAATAAATACATACAGCGTACGGAAATTGAAATACGGATAGGTGTCCAAATGTTTTACAAACCCACTTCTATCTTTTTCTCCTTCGATGCAATTTTAGCTTAAATGTAAGACTACTAATAAAAGAAGCAAATTACATGTACCTTCCACACAGTGCGGATTTCCGGACCAAGAGTAATTTCCGTGACAAACAAGACTGCTGTCTATTGAAATAAAATAACCAGTCAGACACGACATTGCATCACGTGACAATGTGGCACCAATTTCAAAAGAGGTCCCCGTCATTGTTTCATTTATAACAACGGTCTGTGGAACATCCGGAAGTGAACAGCCAACTGAAATAGAGAATTAATGCAACGGGTCCGAACCAGATCATGGCAAAAAACAAAAACTAGAATTCGTGCGGGTCCTCGGAGGATCCGGTCTGTAGGGCTTTTCATTCGAATATATAAATTGAATCTAGAAACATAACTCATTTGAGATCCACCACACAATTACGCAATTTTGGAGATTCTCGATGCAAAATCAAATCCTAACGTAATTATTAAACATGCGGAAAAATATTTATACGCACATACATGTTAAAAATCTAAACAGAAGTCTTTTATAAACAATTGGCAAACAGTAAAGCTCACAAATGAACTTGCTGATATGGATGTCATTGGTCGTAAAAGCCTTAAGGTTGGTTTTCGCGTCGCATCGAATAAATGAGTTTCTGTTGGTTCAATGTCATAGCCATTCTGCAGAGGATTTAAATATGCTTGTAAGGCTGGAGGCGCACAGAGAACATCCTGATCAGGCTGCGAGGAAGGACAAGCTGATTCCGATCTTCACCTGTCGCCAATTCTAGAATCCGTTTCGTTGCATGTAGTCTTTTTAAAAAAGATTACTTATGGTATTTGCGACCAGTATATATCCAGAGCAGCCAGCCCATCCGCACATCTTATCTGGCTCTGCACTGTATGCGTATTATTAAAAGAAGATTTCAACAAACTTGAGTAAAGCATTTGTCTATTATGATCTTTAGAATGGATGGGCAGTATTTTTCCAAGTGTGTATTTATTATGATAATGATGCATTTCATGCAGCACCGTTCATATGCTGATTTATAGTCGCATACATCAGAAAAAGGGATAGATGAGCCCAGATCATGACACAATTCTGTGCAATGTATGCAACATGTTGTTTGATAGATGACTAACACTAGCGAGTTGATTATTTGAAGTTTATAGCCTGTTGCGACGGATTATTAAATATTACCTCGATAGCCAGCTAACGTGTGTTTCCGAGCCAGCGTTCGACCACGAGACCATTAATAGCACTCGTCGTTACCATATGAGCTATCGCAATTGAACGACCAAAATAGGACAAACAGAGATTGTCTAATTGACTGGCAATTATGACGAGTTTCGAAATACTAAAATCCATTATTAATTATGTTGTATGAATTGTTTGACTACAAATACAAAGTAACACGTACTACAGAGTGTGCGTCTTTGATAAGACTGAACGTATTATATCAATCAATTGAGAATCTTACAATAAACTCTATGTGAAAACGAATACAAAATAGCAAAAAGAAGATTTAAGCGATTTTTAATTCCTTTTATTGCATGGCATGTTTTGATGTATGAATCCTTTCTCACATACAGACGTATTTGATCGCATCTGCAGCAGACGGCATTTGATAACACATGACAAGGGAATAAATTGCTTATGATAAGCAGTTTCTCTGTTTGCCAAACTGTCGTCAACTCTGTTACCATTGTTTCAACTTTTGTTTATGCAAATTTGCCATATTTTTCTCTGCATGAGCTCATAGTCGTCTGCTGCGATTTTGATGTATGTGGAGAAAGAGTTAAATACTGATCTTACCCTTTTCACAGTTAATCCCATATCGAGGTTGGTCATATTTACATTTGTTTGGTGCAACACAAGTTCCGCCCATCTCAGAACACATCTTTTGCTGTAAGAACTCTTACCAACATACAGACGTATTTTATCGCATCTGCAGCAGACGGCATTTGATAACACATGACAAAGGAATTTCTGCAATTGTGTTGTATGTGGGAAAGAGGTAAAGTATTATCTTACCCTTTTCACAGTTAATCCCATATTGAGGTTGGTCACATTTACATTTGTTCGGTGCTAAACAAGTACCGCCGTTCTCAGAACATGTCTGTTGACACATTGCTAAAAGAAAACAAAATAGATATACAAATAACCCTGGAACTGTTGTAGAAAACTATAAATGATGATATGATTATCATGTTTTAAATGCGATAAAAGATACTATCTATTACATGTACAATTTATGGACAAATATTAGTTTTATTAAAGTTATTATTCTGTTTAATAGGAAAGTATCATATCGAAGTTAAGTGTAATGTAAGAATAAGTTACATAAAGCATCGTCGGTTCGGGAAGTTAATAATGCCTGACAATATTGGAAGTATTACTCCGTTCCGACAAACAACACAGCTGCTTCTATTATTTAAGAGGACACGTGAGATTACAAAAGTCGGGTGCTCTTCTTTTTTTAAGAGGACACGTGAGAAACGTAAATAACAGAAATTAAGTGCTCCTCTTTTTTTAAGAAGACACGGGAGAAACTATATTTACAAATATGTAATGTTCCTTTTATTGCAGAGGATACGTAAAATGCTTAAATTAAAACAGATTAGTGCACATTTTATTAAAATGGAAACTATATTTACAGAAATTGAGTGCCTGAATGTTGAAACGTGAATTACAGACATGGAGTTATCCTATTATTTAAGAATTACGTGAAATACGTGGATTTACAGAAATTAAGTGATCCTATAATTTAAGGGACTACGTGAAACCAGTGAAACACAGAAATTAAGTGGACATATTATTATATGGAAACTTTTATTTAAAGAAATTGAGAGCGGAAATGTTGAAATGTGAATAAAAAACACAAAGTTTAGTCTTATTTATGTTAATTTTAAGACTCCTTTTACGGGAATAAGGTCACAATATACCACTAGCAAATCCTTCTTTGTTTCCATGTAAATTTTACCAGTTTCAGTCCTCAATTGTCACACTTTTTAGGAGTTTCTCATGTGGAACATATACATTTTTTGATTAATGAAATTAATAAAATGACTAATTGCACGTCCGATCACACTTTTTTTGTTTATATATATCTTGTATATTTTTATGATATTATGAAATATATATGTTTTGGAGACTTATAGGCCCATGGGGCCGGGTTTTAATAATAAATCATAATAAACAATTTACTTACTTGGTTACTTACTTATATATCATTGAAGAGAGTTACCTTTAAGCTTTAACACAATCCAAAGAAATTAGGGGGAGGAGGGGGGGGGGGGGGGGGGGGGGATCATGCAAGAAAAATGTCATCAGACTAAAATGCTTACAGTCATTTTGGACCAAATCGGGCCCGGACAAAACCGGTGTTTAGCATTCTCTACTTTCAATTTCAAACAAGTTCAAAATACTAAAAGTGATCAAATTATCCATTTTCAGAGCATCCTATACAGATTTACAATGAATTTAAAAACATTTACAATTATATTGTGAATGTGGTTAGTTGAAAGACATTCATTGAGTGCTTATATTGTACACACGGGTACGTGAATTACAAAAAATAGAGAGTTTATATTGTGAACCTGAATATGTAAATTACATAAATTGACTGCTTATATTATGAACGTTGATACGTGAAATACAGATATTGAGTGCTCATATAACGAACGTTGATACAAGAATTACATAAATTGAGGACTAACTGTGAATTGAACAGTCAAGTTAATTAAAAGATTGTGACCGCTGTTCGATAACGAACTGACTTTAACGGAAGTAAAAATAACAACCTGTCAGCAAATTCATGCGAAAGTTTATTATTTTATTCGGCTTTACAGACGATTCTCGAACCATCTATGACTAATTGGTGGTCAGTGTTGAACCATATAAGACTAATTGTGGATCAGTGTTGAAACATAAAACACTAATTGTTGATCAGTTTTGAAACATATAATACTAATTGGTGATCAGTGTTGAACCATATACGACTAATTGGTGATCAGTTTTGAAACATATAAGACTAATAGGTGATCAGTGTCGAACCATATAAGACTAATTGATGATGAGTGTTGAACCATCTATGACTAATTGGTGATCAGTGTTGAACCAGATAAGACTAATTGGTGATCATTGTTGAAACATATATGACTAATTGCTGAATATTGTTGAACTATCTATAACTGCACTAACTGGATGTTCATTCGGTGCAAATGCCTTACGGTTGGATTTGGCCCAGCGCCGCTCACAAGCAATTTTATGAAATATGTATCTTTTTTAGTGTGTGGTTCCCAATAATAATATTATGACACAAGATGGTACAGACGAAGATGACAATTCCAGGTAAAAGTATATTTCGTGAAGTCTTAAATACTTATTAAAAAACCAGTAATATCACATTTTACTTATCACGTTTACTTAGAATATTATTTTGAGTACATTGTAACAACTCTATCGGTTAATGAGAAGAAAGGGTAAACATGTAAACAGTGTAATAATAAAAGGTTGCGTTTCAAATACCCATCACTATTTTACTTTTCTTTGTGAGACGATTCTTTTTGAGTACCCAGAACATAGTGTTTCAATGAGTCATAAGATAAAGATAGGTGAGAACAGACCAGTTCACTCCTCCTTATCTAGACCACTGATTCATACATTAATGTGACAACGTGGACGTATGTGTTTAGTATCGATATATACATGAGTACTAAAATCTATCTGTGTTCTTCTATACTTCACATCTGTTGTACAATACACATAATTGTTGATTATTCATTTCCCTAGTGACCCACGTCTTTATATTTCTACGAAATAGGAATGCCCAGATTCTTGTAAAATTCTTAACCTATACAAATTTAATAACTTACGCGTTTGGCAGAATTCTCCTCTTGATCCCGGTGAACAGACACACTTTCCATCTCTTATGCAAGTTCCTCCAAATTCACACATTTGTTTACACACGGCTGAAATAATCGTGTAACAGTTTACCTTTCTCCTAAATGCATTAATGAAATCTGTCCAAAATACGTTGCTGTTTGTACATTTGATATGTCGACATTGCATAAACATTCTTTTTTTTCAAACGTTGGTTGTATATTTATATATATGAGAAAATGTTACAAATTAAAAAATGAAACCTTTTTTCAAACACGTTTGTACATTGAAAAAAGAGGTAACTGTTATCTGGTGGAGCATCAAGCAACATCATGTCAAGTCTTCTTAATATGCCTTAAATCAGTTTCTGGAAACGATCTTGTATATGACAAATCTGCTGCAGTCGACTTTGAATATGTTTGAGCCTAAATATAGAAACTCATATGAACGAAAAAGTAATGATTGCTTCTATTTAAACTGATTTTCTTTTGTGTGTGTGTGTCAAGGGCTGGGGTAGGGATGTGGGCGGTGGGGTTTTTGCCGCATCCATTAATTGTTCAGTCATATCACGGTTTTTGTGTGTAAGTTACCACTATCCTTACACCAGTTAGGCATTCTTTATGTTAACCCAACAGTCTTGATCATCAATGACGGCCATTTCTACCATTTTGGAATAATTTCGTTAGAACCGTGTGGAGATCAAATCCACGATATCTGACGATCTGCCACTACACCAACGAGTTGGTCCTATGTGATCTGAGCTTCACGCGTATTAACCATGCAACAGTTCAATCTACGCCGACAATACCTTGCCTACAAGAAGGATCCGTGTCATTTATCGTCATCTTCCAATTTGGATCACGTTCTGCTGCTGTCCAAATGCCTTGGATGCACTGAAACCGGCGACTGGTCGGCTCCATGTTCGCGTCTTTGCAATCAAAGAAGAGGTATTTTCCCGCATTGAATTTGAAATCTTCGGAATAGAATATTTTCCTTTGGCGAATTCTGCTGAAAACTTTCATCTCCCATAGGACCTCTCTTGTTAATGTGCACGATTCTGCAATTAAAAGGAAAGGTAGAAAACCAGGAATCAATCGTGCATGAACTCAACAAATGACACAAAAATGCTAATTGAGGAATTCAACGCCGTTTGTGGCATTTTGTTTTCAATTATATTACGGCGGCCAGTTCACCTAACAGTGTGTTCTTTGCTTTGGCGACTGGCTACTTCCCAGTTATTCTGGTTTAGCCCATTCTTGTTCCAATGCGACTTGATACTTTCCACTTAGGGGTGTTTATTCAATTATTATTCCAATGCGACTTGCAACTTCCCACTTATGGGTGTTTAGCCTATTCTTGTTCAAATGCGACTTGCTACTTCATATTTAGTCGTGTTTATCCCATTCTCGTTCCAATGCGACTTGCATCTTACCACTTAAGAGTGTTTAGCCCATTTATGTTCCAATGCCCATTCGTGAAACACGAATGCCGCCAGTGAAAATGACTTCCTTCAATAATCGGAAACAATCGATGGTCGAGCAGGGGTTTGAATGCACGATCCGAAGATTGATAGGTTGAGTACTGGAAGAAATATCTTTATACAAGCTGATCACCGGTAGCGACGCAAGTTGTCGATCTTTGGGCTGAGAGTTCGAGCCCCAGTTCGACCACTATTTAGTTGATCATTAACACAAGTCATTGCAGCACGCGACATTCGTCTTCCACCATTAGGCTAACAGTATTTGTTTAAAACCAGCAAGTTGCTTTGAAATAATGTTGTGTGGTTCACTTTTGTGAGAAAGCCAGGAGAAACATAGGTAGGTGAATTAAGCGCAGTGATATTAACGAAACAAATATGACAACGGCGTTTATACCCTATCAATCAATCAATCAATCAATCAATCAATTAATACTTTGTTTATATATATCCACATCTGGCGGGGACCTAGGCCCGTATTCACCAAACTTTTAAATTTAGATTTTTGACAAAATCTAAATCTAAATATTTAGTTCACTTTTTGGATTCCCGGATATTTAGATTTAGTCCGTATTCACCAACGCGTTTTAAACCGATCTCAATTTAGTCCAGTTTTTAATTGTCGTAAGCTGCCGCGCACCGACTCTTGTTCCCGAATAAATATAAGAGCTGAAATAAGAGATAGTACCATTCATTTATAGTCTATTTATAGATTTTCATTTTTATCGTTATTTAACAAAGCTGGCATCTCAATTTTTCAATCCACATAACTATGCATTTTCTTTGTTCAAATGATCGGCAATTCCTGTTCAGTATAATATCTGCCTTTTTCACTATGTTGCGTGACGAAAACTTCGTCTGTCGCTATTATTGTAGTTCGTTTTTGTCGTTTTCGATCATGTCATTTTCATTCATCCTTTTGTTTTTCGTAAATTTCGCTAACAGTGTCGTCTATGATTACACATATTTGATTCAAAGTTTACTTTGAGGACAATTGTCATCCATAAATGCAGACGTGAAAAGAATTAAACTCTATAATTGTCTGTTTCAAGGTAAATTTCGCTGTCTACTTGATTCGTTCTTTTTCGCTTTAAACTGTCACTTTCATGAATATCGCGGTAAACACGATTTCAGTGTATTGCCTTGCCGACATGTTTTTTTTATCACGGATGCGATGAGAACTTACAAACAAACTATGATCGAACTGTACATTTGGACAACAATTCAACTCTTATATCAACTGATTGATTCCTTTTTAAACTGGAATGACTTGTACAAAATGTGTCAAAACCCCAAATTGTTGACACTGTTCAAACGTGTTTACATGTATGCAGGAAGAACATAATCAATTGACTTGTTGGCTACAAATAATATCAAGCCTTTTCCATTTGCAGACATATTTTGATGTGATTAGAGCAGACGAATTTTCAAAAAAAATACAGAGAATTTTCATAATGAGCAATTTCTTCTACACTACAATTTGTGTTTAACTGTTATTCAAATATGTACATGTACGTGAATTTATAGAGATTTTCCATTTTTAAATAGATTTTTACTAAGTATTGACATATATATATTACACATTATTACAAATATTTGTCATTAGAAGAAAAGTGCTTAATATCTTTGTGACATCTTTAATTTTATGGAAAGGGACCAAGGGTTAATGATGAAGTCAAACAGAATTATTTTCATTCTATATCAATTCTTTATATGCATCAAACTATAATTTTGACAGTTAAACACCTGTGTCTACTTAATAAAATATAACATATTATTGAATATTTTTTTGTGAACAAATATCAAAATAGCACATGTTTAATTCATTCAATTATACAACATAGCATGTGAGGAAACGTTTCTTCAATTATAATATTATACAAGAGCTGTCCGCAAGACAGCATGCTCGACTATTTGGCCATTTGATACTATAGTCAACAGTTGTTACTGAGATAGTGGCTTGATAGTATATAACTATAAATCAAGTTAGATAAGTCTTGTTTGAATAGTATATGCTGTTTGTGAGAAAAGGCATTGCATGCAAAACTCTATCCCAAATGTCTAACTTCAACTTGGACTCTTAATGTAGTTGCACACAAAACTTTAACCAGAATGTCTAAGTAAAAAAAGGGCTATAACTTGCAGTAAATCCAGAATAGAGTTATCTTGATAATATACATAGGTGTGATGGTTGGGAAGGGTTGTATAAAGTTGCAATGCAATGCATCAAGTAAATACAGCGATATTGACTCTTAATGTAGTTGCATGCAAAACTTTAACCAGAATTTCTAAGTCCATAAAGGGGCATAATTGTGTCAAAATCTGATATATATATAGTTTTGGGACTTGTCCTGCAAGGTCATTTGATGATGTCCAACAAGTGTATGACGTTTCAAAGCAATAGCATATATGGTGTTTGAGAAAAAGCCTTGCATGCAAAACTTTTACCAAAGTTGCAACACAAACGCACAAGTGACTGTAATAGCTCTCATATTCTTCGAATAGTCGAGCTAAAAATAAGTACTGTCAGACAGAATTTTTATTCTTAAATCAAATTACTTTTGAAATGCATGAAAACATCAATATTTCAGGCCTTTATCTGATAAAGACGACTTTTGACAACACTGTCAAATTTATTGATGCAGATTTCTAGATATTTCATAGTTTTCCTTTTTTTCTTCAAGCAGTAGGCTTTAAAATAAAATATACGTTCAGACATATTGTTATTAACAGTCAGTAACTCTTAATCATACCAAAGGTTACAAAATAACCCTTTCCAAAATACAACAATTCTGCCACATACAACTTTGAAATTGTCTATGCAAAAACATGGAAAAGCTCTTTAAATGATAGTATTACATTGTATTATTGAATTGTGTTGAAATATCTGCAGCAAAATGAAAAATGGCTCATGTTGAACAATTGCTCCCTTTTCCACAATATTTTCATCAGTCGTCAGTTGTAGATGCATCTGAATGACAGGTGGAAAAGGTTTAAGATTTATGTTGTGGTAATGAGACATCTAAATAACAATTCATTTAATTAATTTAACAGGTCGATGAACCAATATTTATATTTAACATCAAAATATATTTTTTAAGCACTGGTTAAACAGTTTTTCAATTAAAATTGAACCTTGTTCTTGGTGACACTTTCTGGCACCTCTGCAGCAAGTACTTTTTGAAAACAGTGTGGCAAAAGCAGATTTTTTTCCAACTTTATTAAATTATAACTATTATTGTTCTTTCAATTAAAGAGTTTCCTTATTTTTGAATACTGGCAAATGCATTGAAACAGAAAGTAATTTGTTGTATATGGGAAAGGGTTAACAAAATAGTGTCTATGTACTATTTATTCTGTTCTTTAACAGAATTTAAAAAAAATACATAATATCTTTGCTTCACAAATAATTGACTTTAAATGTTTGAATTTAAAAGTACTCTTATTCTTTTATGGAACAAATTTAAGAGTTTACATCAACAAATGTATTGTTCAATAAAGAAACTAGCATTTTTAGGCCTCTGCAGCAGCAAATTTAGTATTCAATTTGATAAAAGGAGTAAATGCTCATCATAAGCACTTTCTCCTTTTGTCACAAGCCCACACTGTTTTCAATTCTATGCACTTACAGATATTTTTTCATATCTTTGCTTAACAAAAAATTGACTTAATTGTTATAATATAAATATAATCTAATTCTTAAATCTAAAGGTCATGATTTTACTTTTCGAGAAGAAAATTCAAGTAAATGTTCATGCACTGGTTGAACATATTAAAAAAATTGAAACTTATTCCTATGTCAAGCCTTTTCTACATACAACAAAGCTGCAGCACATGACCTTGACAACATCTAGGTAGAATAGAAGATCTCGCTAAATAAAGTTATATTTCATGGACATAAAGTAGAAAGCATTATAGCAAAAGGATTTTTTTTTCTCATAAGCAATTTCTCCTTTTGTCACAATGGTTTCAAAAGTCGTCTGCAGAGGTCTTAAAATGCATATGTTTCAAGGAAATGGTTAACAAAATATTGACTTTAATTTTTGTTATTAATATAAAAGTACCCTAAATGTTAATTAAAATCCCTGATTTTATAGTTTGAAAGGTAAACTTTTCCCAACATACAACACAAATCTGCATTTAACAACTTTAAAATTATCTAAGGCAAATACATGTTTAATGAAAATCTCCTTAAATGAAAGTACGATCATGGAATAAAGTTGAAAACATTGTGGCAAAAGGAGACATTGCTCATTATGAGAAATGTCTCCTTTTGTCTCAATATTTAAAATAAATATGTCTGTAATCGGGAAATGGCTAACGTAAAAGAAGTTTTTTCGTTTCGCCATAACCTGATTTTTTCTTCTCAACACAGAGTGATGCCTCTATTGTAACATATTTTGAAAAACATTACTAAAATTTCAAAGTAGAAATTCTGTTAACCAAGCAAATCCTCTACATCCCATCACATTTTCAATTCTGCATTAACTTCTTTTTGATTTCAATTCTCAAGATATTGTATGCCTTTGTTTTTCACATTATACAGCCATTAAGCCCTTTCCCACATACAACATATCTGCAGCATGTTACTTTGAAAAAATCTAGGCAAACGTTTTGAAAATGTCTATTTATGTAAGAATTAATTATCATCGAGAAATCATTAACTCATATATGAAAACATTTTGTAAAAAGAAGAAACTGCGTTTTATGTTTTCAAAAGCCATATGATGCAGAAGCCTCAGAAAGTGTCTGTATATATATATGGGAAAGGGTTAAAATAGCATAGTAAGTGTTAGAAAGTATTTAACAGAAACATCACTCAAATGATACACTGTGACTATGGCAACAGTTAATGATATCGTAAGGCCTATTTGGGGCATGAATTCTGTATAATTTCTGTCACCATTCCTAACTGAAATTAAAGAAAAATGCAAATGCCATAAAATGCTCATGTTTAAATATTATAATACAATGATTGACAGTTAAAGAAAAGAAACATAAATCTGTTTAATCCTTTCCCACATTATGCATCTATAGATAGGAAAGGGTTAAATGCAGTCATTTTCCATATGGAATTTTGAATTACATATTCTTTACATTTGTAAATGTAAGTTCACTTACTAAATTGAGTTGAAAGTACTGTGGCAAGAGAAATTGCTCATGGCAGACAAATCTGTTACAGAGTCATAAGAAAGCATCTGTATGTGGAAAAGTGTTAGCTATAGATGTATGGTGTGAAATGAATTGTGAACTAACCAGTTTATGGTCATTATTTTGAAAATATTGAGCAGTGTCAAGCATTTTTGAGTTCTTAATGACAGATGCATCCTTCCACAAAAATGGAAATGTAGCTCTACTTGTTTTATATCAGTATAACTATAACAGGCAGCATTTGAGAGCATTACTACTACAACATTGGGAATAAATCACAAATAAATATGTGAATATGCAGCATCCATGCTCAGGCTATGGGTATTAATATTCAGATAAAGATAGAAAATATCCGAACAACAGACATTACATATCCTACCACAGTCCCTACAATGATACGATTTTTGAATATGGGATAACAAAAATGGGCCGAGACCATCAGATTACTAAATAACACTCATCAGTCATTGATCCTACTGCAACAAACACAAAACAAAAACACTCGACTGTCTGATATGAAAACAGTCCAATTTTAAATGATGTCCTCTTCAAGTCATGCAAATAAAATGCAGGGGAAGCGATTGGTACTTTGGGTTTAATAGAGTATCAATCCGTGACACAAATCAAGAGCAACAGATTATGAAATCACCCCACCCATTGATTGTGTACATCGATTGTTTCATTGAAAAACTTACCAATGTAAGATTGGCCGCTTTAGGATTGATGTTCACTGTACGAACATTATAGACATGCCCACATTGTCTCTCTTGTCGGTCTTTCGGATTACATGATCATTGAAATACGTTTCCTGAATTTATGAATGCTAATCACGACATGACTTCACATCATTTTCGTCGACTCGAGACTCTTCGTTTGTAATTCGACATCTTTGATTATAAATATCCTTCACTTTTATCCAACGTTAAAGCTTTATGTGGCAGTATAATACACCTAAGTGTCATTTTCTCCCCCGAAAATATCAACAATCCAGCATAAGCGAGGGTCCGCTAGCTCAAAATTCCATTTTTGACACAGGCCGGCAGTGTGTCCTTTTTTCTGCTAGAAACGGGAGACAACTATAAATGACTCGCTTACAAACCCTTTTCGACCCCAAATTTTGGTTTTACACCTATAAAAAGTCAATTGAAATATTCTAGCGGTGGGCACAAAACAGTCGCCATTTTGTTTCCAATTTAGTCGGCTAATTTAGCATGCCCCGAAGTGGACTAAATATTTAGTCCGAAAATCTAAATATTTAGTCCGATTTACAATTTAGACGCGTTGGTGAATACGGACCAAATCTAAATCGACGTAATTTAGTCAGATAATTTAGATTTAGTCCGATAATTGAATTTAGACGTGTTGGTGAATACGGGCCCTTATGTACATTTACAAGCGAAATGTTTCGCTGTATTGCTCCATGCAATATTCGAGCTAGAAACACATTGAAGGGAACATTTACTTTCCCGTTTCTTCCACAGAGTCATAAGATTGATTGCATCTTTATATTGTAAGGCATACTTACTTTCTGTACATTTTGGCTCTTTTCCGTAAGTTTTGGATTTCAATTTCCCATCACTGCATTCATAGTAAATGTCGCCCCCGTTCGAATTTAGTGTGTAGCCATCATTGCATGTGAACTTATAGGAGTTTGAAAAGAATTTTGATAGCCTTCCATTTTCTGGAGACTTGCATTCGACTGCCTCTTCCGCTGTAGAGAGAACCAGGCATAAGTGTGATGACCTCAATGTATATTCAAGCTTCATTGTACCCTAAAATATCCAATGAATTATCTAAGCCCAGTTTTCAGTTACGCATGCATATGTATAAACATTTAAGTAAGAAGTACGTAGGAGCTCGAGCAATTTCGCGTGAATATCACAGGAAACACAGGTATTGAATTAATTGTTAAACATAATTTACTGGCTAGATTCGGGACTGCATTATGTTTTTGCGTAAAAAGTCATATTAAACTTGTACCGAAGTTACGGTTCTATTGAACAACGTGTATTGATGTCCTATCCTATCGGACATAAATAACAACCCACATATAATCTTTAAAAGAAAAGTCGACTCTACGGACAATTTAGAATGAATGATTATCTACATGTACATGTATACGCCAGCACCGGCCCTTATGCTTAGTAATAAAAACAACATTGAGCGTGACAGTATCAATGATTAACAAATTAAATCGTCTATGGTGTTCTGGTAGCCGGCGTACAATAGTGATCAATAGTAAATTAATACGTCTGGCTAAACCAACAAATGGCAGTGCAATCTCGGAACCGGCGCTTGCTGTAGCTGATATATATTTCCGACATGATTAAGTTTACCGTCGTACTGTAGCTAATCATTATGTCTGACATGATTCTGTTTATCGGCGTACTGTAGTACATAACTATGCTCCGACATTAGTCTGTTTGCCGCGTACTGTAGTAAATAACTATGTCCGACCTTAAATGTATTTATCGGCGTACTGTAGAAAATAATTATGTCCCGACATGAGTCTGTTTACTTGCATACTGTAGCTGATATCTATGTCCGACATAAGTCTGTTTGCCGGCGTACTGTAGCTGATATCTATGTCCGACATAAGTCCGTTTGACGGCGTACTGTAGTAAATAACAATGTCCGACTTCAGTCTGTTTACCGGCGTACTGCTTGTAAATAACGATGTCCGACTTAAGTCCGTTTACCGGCGTACTGTAGTAAATAACTATGGACGACTTAAAGGTCTGTTTTTCGGCGTATTGCTAGTAAATATAAGTGTCCACTATCGTTATGTTTACCGCATACTGTAGCAAATAACTATGTTCGACGGCAGTCCATTTACAAGCGTACTGTAGTAAATAACTATGTCCGACTTAAGTCTGTTTACCGGCGTTCCTGTAGGTAAATATATATTCCCGCTTTCAATCTGTTTACCGGAGTACTGTAGTAAATAACTATGTCGTCATGGGTGGCTTGTTTGCTCTGCCTAAACGCTAATCAGTGTTTAGTTGGATTATGTCATTGCATGCGCCAGGAAGGCTAAACATGCATAGGTGTTAGGTAAACTAACACATACATAAGTTTCCAATTTAGTCAAATTATAACATGGCATGTATTAACATAAATGCATAAACATCATAATAATAGAAGTAAAAAGATAACAAAAATGTTGTTGAACAGAAAATATAGAAGGGTGGGGGGCGGGGGGGGGGGGGGGGGAGGGGGGGGGGGTGGAGGTTGATGGTGATAACTTGTCCCAGCAAAGAAACCCGTGCTGATCTATTTTACAAAGATGGCGACTGATGACGCGCTCGTTTTCCTAGATGTGTGTCTCAGACTACCTATTAACTTTATTAAAGGGGCAATCTTAAACAAACTCAATCGTTCGATAAAAGAGGGGGCGTCCCCAATGTATCAAACAATACTTCCAGGTTCGACTCAAATGGTTTTAACTGCGGTAAATTACATTTGTTTTCAATGGCAGACATTTCTGGTCTGTTCGTAAGATGATTCGTTCGAATAGGGTTTAGTAGAATAGATTTAATAGGTAATAAGTGTTAGATGTTTTTTCTTATAGAAGTGAAAATGTCTACGTTGTGCTATTTCCCTCCCAATTAAGGCCGGTGTAGTAGGCGATCGATATTGCATAGGTTGTGTAAGACCGGAAACAATTCGGAGTTGACTTTTTCGTTTATGTTGTAATGTCTGCCTTTAGTTGTTGGGAGCAGTTATCACCGTAACTCCAGGAGAGGTTGTATGATAGAAAGTACATGTTTTCATGCTAGCTTGACTTAAAATGGACAATAGTCTTCAGATAATACCTATCATTTGCCAAGCCCCCTTGTTAGTGATTATTGATTAATGTGATGGCCAATTAGTATCCTCGAAAGAATGAGACCTAAATGCTTGTGGGTTTTGACTTGGGTGATTAGAAGACCATCAACTATTAGGTTTGGGTGATCGACTTTTTCATTTCACGCGAGAATAATAATTTGGATTGGCTGAACGTGACCAGTCATGTTTGAGACCAGGAAAACAATCTAGTGAGGCCCTCGTTAAGATTTGCAGCTAGTATAATTTTGTCATCCACAAGTATATAAGAATTGTATCGTTTTCTAATGAATGGTATAATTTCATTGATATAGTTTACGATGTCGTTTGTTTTATACTTAAATGAGTAAGAGTACCTAGAATTAGATCTTCCTTTTCGGCGTTTATATTGTTTTGGACCAAGACGTTATCAAGATACGAAAAAATCCAAGAGAGTAACTTCCTTTCAATACTGGATAGCAGAAAGTTTACAAAGAAGATCATTGTGCCAAATGTTGTCAAAAGACTTTGGTATATCACAACAGACAGATCGGATCTCTTTTCCCTCGTCTAGCGTTAGAAAGACTCATTGTAAATATAAACGAGTTGATTTGTAGTGGAGTATCCTTAGACAAAACCAGGACTGGAGACGTTAAGGAATGTTATTAGAACTGATATAATTATAACGTTTGTGTTGTGTATGCACTGCTTTCAAAGCGGAATTGCAAGCTCGTTTACGCCTTATAAGTATTTGGCTAATGACAATCAGATCAACAAAGTGACACCAAAACAAAATGATAGAAATTGTTCATAACTTGACCAAGCTAACTGTTACCGGGGGGGAAATGGGGGGGGGGGGGGGGGTGGGAGCGAGGGGGAATGGGTTTCCGCTATTCACCCGATTGTACAAGTTACTCTGCAATTATTGTAGTTTTTGCTACTTATTTTTTTGTTTGTTTTAACAATTGTAGTGTAACTAAAAGCATTTAGATCGGACGGATGCATTGATGCTTTGGAATATGCTAAAGCAAATATATTTCTAGTTTGTAATTGTAGTGCATCATTTAAAAGTAGTAAAAAGATGATAGCAATATATGTGCATTGATACCTTGATTTATAAGTTCACGAAATACAAAGCACACCGTTGCTTGGGTTGCTCAAAGCAGGACAGAACCCAGTTGCTTATAGATGTAACGACATAGTTCTTCACCGCAATAGGGGATATGGATTTCGTTATTCCTCTGATAATACAAGTTACTCTGCAATTATTGTAGTTTTTCTAACTATTTATTTTGTTTCAAAAGTTGTAGTTTAACTCGAAGAGCATTTAGATCGGGCGGGATGCATTAATGCTTTTGGAAATTGCTAATGCAAATATATTTCTAGTTGTAATTGTAGTGCATCATTAAAAAGTAGTAAAAAAGATATGTGCATTGATACCTTGATTTACAAGTTCACGAAAGACAGAAACACACCGTTGCTTGTGTTGCCAATGCAGGAAAGACCCAGTTGCTTATAGAGGGTACCGACAGAGTTCCTCACCGCAAAAGCCCTACTTTTATTCGACACATCTTATCTGTTTAGAACATACTAGGGAGGATAGTTAAGTATTTCTCCATAATATAATAAGTCTACACGAACAATTCCTAAACAAATATGAAAAAAAACGTAGAAGCGCTTAAAACTATTTTCACAATTATCCACAATATTTCAGAAGTGGTACACAACAGATGTAGCGGAATACAAGCCGTTATGTAAAAAGATCGCTGTAACTTGTACATTGTTTTTTTTATCTTGAGGCAAGTAGAGTCCACTTGAGGTCAATTCAAGCAATGCTTGCATGAAACAGCTAATGATTAACGGTTCCTATTTTGTCCTCAATGCATCCGGAGGTAATTGCTTATGAAATGTTCAAAAGGCACGCATTAGGTATAGAATTGTCTAGTCTTTGTAATGGGACCAACGAGACTCGTCTATTTAACATCGAGATACATTCATATAAGTTAGTTCGATCAACTGAATAGTATATCCTCCATGTTACATGCTTATATATATTACACGAAGGAAATAACAAGCAAGCAAGCAAACTGTGTTAACTTGATGTTGGAATAAATACATAAACAGTGAAGGGAAACTTAATTGGTTTGAAAGGATTGGAAGGTTTGGTTTACACAACGTGTTTCTATAGCGTTTTGTTTGCTCTGTCACCTACATAAGTGCGCCACCATTATTGGTGGAAACGCTGACCAATAATGTAGGGGCAGGTTTATTCCGAGACAGCGTCTAACAACCGAAATTATTTTCTTGATGCTACCGAAGACATCTCTTTTCTAACTTAATCGCAGATCATAAATCTTACAGCTAACCGAATACAACATGATGTTTTGGTATAAAAACATCAATAGTGTATTGAAACTACCAACAGGGTCTGACAGATTTGGTCCTCTCCCATTGTTTCATTATCTACCGAAGACAACTCTTGTCTTACTAATCACAATCAAAGTACTCATGTTACAAACGTAACCAAACCTGATTAAATGATCATGTATATGAACGAATGAGTTGCATCTGACAAGGATGGGGTCGCATTGCATTCAGTAACGAGCTCGCAGAAAGAGACATGGAAGGTATACTAGTGGGACTACATTTATAATTCCTTGTTAAACGTTGCGTATGGGTCTATACGTAATACAGGCCTACGAAGAAGGTCTCTGGTAAGAGTTTGCGTATGGGTCTATACATAATGAAGGCTACGGAAAAAGTCTCTGGTAATAGTTTGCGAGTGGGTCCATACTAATGCAGGCCTACGAATGAAGTCACTGAGAAGTCTCTGGTAGAGAATTACGTATGTACGTATATATAAGGGTTCACCGGAGTCATCATTAGGAGTAGTATGCAACAAGACCTCACATCCTCTGACAGTGGCGCCTATTTAAATATACGTACCTTCTACATTCCATTAGCTCATAATACTATAATCCCCATCTGTGGAAAATAACAAAGAAACAAACTTATTTCAAATGCGTTCACATCTCTCTGTGGGTTTGTTTGGATGGTATCTAACGGCGCCTTCAACAGAATTTCACAGTGATAAAACATATGTGATTTTTTATTTTCCGACCAATGGAACAGTTCGAAAGGATATCGTCCTACGTTGAACCTTTACAAGAAGCTTTTTTTCTGCGGTAATAAGGGGTTAACCATTTACGACAATTGTAAGACCCAGATAAGCTTACGCATCCGCGCAGTCTGATCTGTCTCTTTACTGTTGCTCATACAATATATGAATGACCGTTTCTTCACATCCGTCCAGTTAATAGACATAGTGTAAAGATGTCAAGGGATTAAGTTTTGACACGATCAATAGGCTATTTTTAGCCTTTCGGATCACATATAAATAACCAGTCTATCAACCTGTGCCAATACATTGAACAAGATGGCTACGAGTGCCCTAGATTGTTCAACTGATTTGATATAACTGTATAAATGGTCATCCATGAGCACTTGTTAAAATGTATTTCAAAACCTAGGGGCCATACTTTTGACAAGATTTTCTTTTTTTTAAGTTTTCACTTTATATTCATACAAGGGAAATCGAGCCCAATACCCTGGCAGACATTGTTTTAAAGGGATCGAAATAAATCGAACAAAATCTTCGTAGAGGGTCACCCAAGGAACATATGTCCTAAATTATTTAAAACCCAGTACAGTTCTATTTTGTTTGAATACTAAACGTAATAAACGTTATTCTTGATTAACTTGTGACTGTAACACCTACGCACTGCTGCCTATACTAATGTGCAAATAATACTAAAGCTAATATCCTAAATGTCCATTTGTTACTAAACCTAGAGAGAGGTCATCTATGGCATCATATTTAATTACATCCTAAAGCGGCGCTTATACAATGTTTAAATGAAACGTAATGTAAGTATCAATGACGTATTATTCATATTCGTCCTCATCAGCAGAATGAGTTGTAGTTACCACATCGTTCCCATTGACTGTAGAACTAGAAAACATGTTTTGTCAACATTGATTAACTTCCCTTTGGTACAAAACGGACATATAATTAAAATTTATTATTTAAACTTTTCTCCACCATTATTCTCTTGCATGGGACTTTGAACACAGATGAACCTCTTTTTATATGATAGTATGTCTTATTAGAATTATAGTTGAGAAATATAGTTGCTAATGGAGAGACAAATGCCCATTCTGTTTCTTGAAATTGTTTTCAAAATCAATTGTGACTGCGGCAAATGCGTCCCAACTGCATCAGCACACGTTGCAAATTGGTAAGAAGACTATGTAGTTCTACTGTGATCGGTTTAATAAGTGAATGACGCGCTTCAAGGAAAATCCGACACAAGACAAGTTCGCTTCAGTGTCTTGTTTCAGAATCTAGCCATGCATTCTCGTAATGTAGATCTGACTGTGCCGCAATATCGACAACAATGAGTCCTTACTAAACGTGTTCCAGTTGGATTCTTGATTACTGGTACTGATAATCAATGTATATGAATTACACTAATGCGAAAACAACAGATAGATTGTATAACGCGGTTGCGATGGCTAATCTGAATCATATTTTGGTCGGCAAGGATCAACGCAGTACGTTTTTTCGTTGGAGTAACGCGATAGCCATTATACTAAGTCTTTGTCTTATTTACTGATATATTATTGACAGTTCACAGGTAATACTCAGTTGTCAAAAGAAAAAGAAATAACATGATAGTTTTGTCTCGCCGCGACGAAGACGCGAAGGAGGGGACTAGGTGTGTTTCCTTTTTTGCGTGGCAGCGAATGCATACACATTGACGTTAAAGTTTCGGGGTTGTTGAATTTTGTTTAAATAAGTACTAGTAGGGCTTTCATATTTGGAGGAAGGAATTAAGCTAGTACCTTTCATCAAAGCGAATGAATAGAGAGACATCTAATCACACGTAATATTCTTGTTATTTCGAATGGGTATTTTGTTTTGAATGCTCGATGCGTTAAAATGAAAGACTTTATACTCAGACAATACCAACATAACAAACACATATCACTGCATCTGGGTAGATAAAATGAATGAGGCGTTCTCGTTCTTTTGGCGATTACTGCATCCAATAACAAGTATTACTTTGCCTTAAGAACTACTTTCAACACAATATAATATGAAATAACAATGGCAGTGAACCATTAAAATTCGAAACTAAGTATAAATTGAAAGGTTAGCAGGACAGCAGTTGTGAGCCTGGTCAGACAGCCTGTAAACCATAAACTTTATTTCTGTTGAATTAGCTTCCTCAATAACGGTCCACGGCAATCAAGGACTTTACCAACACTTTGCCATACAAAGATGCTTTCTGAAGCCTTTAGAGCAGAATGACATTGAAAACATTGTTACTAATTAGAAATTGCTCAAGCAAGCTCAATTTCTCCATTTGCAAACAATGTTCTGAACTTTTCACAGTCATACTACTCTCAGATCTACTTAGGTTTTCTATAGGTCTTGCCCTGTATATGTTTTGAAGCTTATCTGCCTGCATATTTGATTGTAATTTCGGAAAAGGTTAATAAATAACAGAATTTACCTTCGATTTCATCGTCGATTGGACTGTCGTTTTTTTGTTAGCGAAGTATGGTGTTGTTGTGTGGTGTGTGTTACGCTGGGCATGCTGAGGCTTCAGTCGTACTGTGAGGTGTGACTGAGTCCTTGATTGTAAGGTTTTACCTACAACGAATTATTAATTAATTGATAAACGCGTATGTTGTCTGTGGTGTAATTTTGAAGTTATGTAACGGGTGCGGGAATTTTCCTATAGTGTGTTTCTTGGCACGCTTGCGCCAATACGCCACGCATCATTCTTTCCAGCCACAGGAGCACTACATTAAGGGTGATTTCCGTATGGAACCCATAACGATATATATTTAAGGTTTCTCAAAAGAAGCGTCTTAACTTGTTCTCGATTGCAGACGCATAGGTTGGATATAGTCATTTGATTATGAAACCCGGCCGGGTAGCCCAATGTAGGTAGCGTAGGACTGACTCGTGATATAGAGGTCACGGGTTCGATACCCGGTTGCGGAGACATTCCTTTTCGGGCGATGTTTTCTATTGACTCTCACCTCTGATCTATGTGAGAAAGTAGTTCAGTGGTCTTCGAAAAGAATGTTGTGTACTGTATCTGGTGGGGGAAAGCCAGGAAAACATGGGTAGTTTGCACATTACCGCCGTGATGTATGACCTTAGTCGTTGAAAGCGGCGTTAAACTCCCAAACATACGAAAATAAGTAACAAAAAAACTCGTTTGAGTATGATTTGACAATTTTATTACGAAACAAGATGACATATTTCAATCCTTTCAGAACGACAAATCAGCAGAAGACAGACTCTAAGAAAAACCAATGCAAATGTATATGTTGAAGAACGTAATATTTGATAAATTAAATGATCATAATTGCTATATGAATGTGAAGCCTAGGGCACAATGAGCGTACACAAGTGTGTCCGTGGTAGACACATAACATATTTGTCTTGTAACAATCCCCAAATATATATCGAAGTGGTCATAGGGCTACGGACACATGAAAGATAGTTTGGTGATGGGAACGTGACAGAGAAAAAAAGAGATATCGTGGTTGTGTCGGGTGGTATTTTCATTTGATATAGTTTACGATGTCGTTTATTATACTTAATTGAGTAAAGGTACCTAGAATAGATTTCTTGTTCCTGCGTTTATATTGTTTTGACCAAGACGGTTATCAAGATACGAGACAAATCCAGAGAGTAGTAACTTCCTTTCAATACTGATATGCTGCAAGTTTACAAAGAAGATCATTGTGCTCAAATGTTGTCAAAAGGACTTTGGTATATCACATCAGACAGATCGGATCTCTTTTCCCTCGTCTAAGCGTAGAAAGACTCATTGTGAAAATATAAACGAGTTGAAGTGTAGTGGAGTACCCTTAGAACAAAACAAGGACTGGAGAGAGACGTTAAGGAATGTATTATAACGATATAATTATAACGTTTTTGTCTTTGATGTTATGCACTGTTTCAAAAAGCGAATTTTGCAAAGCTCGTTTACGCCTTTATAAGTATTTGGCTAATACATTCAGATCAAACAAAGTGACACCCAAAACAAATGATAAATTGATTCATAACTTGACCAAGCGAACTAGTACCGTGGGTGAAAGGTGGGGAAGCGGGGGGGGGGGGGGATGGGTTTCGCTATCACACCGATAGTAAAGTTACTGCTCAATTTATTGTATGTTTTGTTTACTATTTTTTTGTTGTTGTCTAACAATTGTAGTGTAACTAAGAAAGCGATTTAGATCGGACGGATGCAATTGATGCTTTTGGAATATGCCTAAAGCAAATATATTTCTAGTTGTAATTTGTAGTGCCATCATTAAAAGTAGTAAAAAGGATGATATCATGATATGTGCATTGATACCTGTATTTATAGTACACGAATACAAAGCACACGCTTTGCTTGGGTTGTTGCAATGCAGGACAGAACCCAGTTGCTTATAGAATGTAACGACAAAGTTTCTTCACCGCCAATAGGGTAGATTGGAATTCGTTATTCCTCTGATAATACAAGTTACTCTGCAATTATTGTAGTTTTTCTAACTATTTATTTTGTTTCCAAAAGTTGGTAGATCTAACTCAAAGCATTAGATCGGCGGATGCATTGATGCCTTTTGGAATATGCTAAAGCAAATATATTTCTAGTTGTTATGGTAGTGCATCATTAAAAGTAGTAAAAAGATGATAGAAGGATATTGCAATTGATACCTTGATTTACCAGTTCACGTAAAGACAAAACACACCGTTGCTTGTGTTGCCAATCCAGGAAAGGACCCAGTTTGCTTATAGAGGTACCGACAGAGTTCCTCCCCGCAATGCCCCTACTTTTATTCACACATCTTATCTGATTTAGAACATACTAGGGAGGATATTTCTCCATAATATAATAAGTCTACAGCGAACAATTCCTAAATCAAATATAAAAAAAACCGTATAACGCTTAAAAACTATATTCACAATTATCCACAATATGTTCAGAAGTGGGTACACAACAGATGTAGCGAATACAGGCCGTTTTATTAAAAAGATCGCTGTAAATTGTACATTGTTTTATCTTTGAGGCAAGTACAGTCCACTTGAGTCAATTCAACAATGCTTTGCAATGAGAACAATAATGATTAACGTTCCTATTTGTCCTCAATGCATCCCGGGAGGTTAATTGCTATGAATGTCAATAGGGAACGCATTAGTTATAAATTGTCTAGGTCTATGTAATGGACCAACGAGACTCGTCTATATTAACATCGAGATACATTCAATAATAAGTTAGTTCGATCAACTGAATAGTATATCCTCCATGTTACATGCATTAATATATATTACACGACGGAAATAACAATCAAGCAAGCAAACTGTGTTAATACTTGATGTTTGAATAAATAAATAAACAGTGAGCAAACTTAATATGGTTTGAAAGGATTGGTAAGGTTGTTTACACAAACGTTGTTCTATAGCGATTTTGTTTGCTCTGTCATCCTAACATAAGTTGCGCCACCATTAATTGGTGGAAAACTGACCCAATAATGTAGGGCAGGTTATTCTAGACAGCGTCTTACACCCAAAATATCTCTTGATCTACCGAAGACATCTCATTTTCTTACTTAATCGCAAATCTAACTCTTACAGCTGACTGCAATACAACATTGATGTTTGGTTATAAATACATCAATAGTGTTATCAAAACTACCAACAGGGTCTGACAGATTTGGTCCACTCTCCCCATGTTTTCATTATCTACCGCAGACAACTCCTTGTTCTTACTAATCACAAATCAAAGTACTCAGATGTACAAACGTACCAAACCTGATTAAATTATTCATTGTTATATGACATGGTGTTGCATCTGGACAAGATGGGTAGCATTGCATTCAGTAACGAGCTCGCATAAAGGGACATGGAAGGATACTAGTGGGACTACATTTATAATTCCTTGTTCTAAACGTTTGCGTATTGGGTCCTATACGTAATACAGGCATCCGAAGAAGTCTCTGGTAAGAGTTTGCGTTATGGTCTATACATAATGAATTGCCTTCGAAAAGTCTCTGGTATTTTTTTGTTTATTTGCTAGAATGTGGTCCAATACTTAAATGGCAGGCCTACGGAAGAAGTCACTGAGAAGCTCTTGGTAAGAGTATTACGTATGTTACGTATGTATCTAGGTTCACCGAGAGTCATCATTATGAGCAGATTGCAACAAGACCTCACATCCTCTGAGCGTGGCGCCTAATTCAAATTATACATGTACGTACCTCTGCATTCGTCATAATCCTCATAATTACCATAATCGCCAATCTGTGGTAAATAACAATAAACAAAACCTCTATTTCAAATGCGTTCACATCTCTCTCGTGTATTTCTTTTGGATTGTATCTAATCGGTGCCTTCAACAGAATTTCACAGTGTTAAAACATATGTGCATTTTTTATTTATCCGATCCAATGGAACAGTCCGTAAAGGATATCGGCCCTACGCTGAACCTTACAAGAAGCTTTTTTTCTGCGGTAATAAGGGGTTTACCCGATTTACGACAGTTCGTAGACCCAGATAAGCTATCACGCATCCGCGCAGTCTGATATGTTCTCTTTAACTAATCTCATATAAATTATGAATGGACCGTTTTCTTGCACATCCGTCCAGTTAATAGACATAGTTGAAAATGTCAAGGGATTAAGTTTGACACATCTATAGGTCCTTTTTAGCACTTTCCGGGATCACATATAAATAAACCAGTCTATCAACCTGTGCCCAATTCTATGAACAAGATGGCTACGAGGTGCCCTAGATTGTTCAACTGATTTGATATAACTTGATAAACATAGGTCATCCCATGAGCACTTATTAAATGTATTTCAAACCAGGGCCATACTTTTGACAAGATTTTCGTTTTTTTTAAGTTTTCACTTATATTTCATACAAGGAAATCGAGCCTATACCCTGGCAGACATTGTTTATAAGGGATCGAAATAATATCGAACAATCTTCGTAAGAGGGTCACCCAAGGAACATATGTCCTAATTATTTTAAAACAAGTACAGTTCTATTTTGTTTAAGAATACTAAACGTAATAAACGTTATTCTTGATTAACTTGTGACTGTAATTACCTACGCACTGCTGCCTATTCCTCTAATGTGCAAATGAATTACTCTAAAGCTAATATCCTAAATGTCCATTTGTTACATAAACCTAGGAGAGAGGTCATCTCATGGCATATATTTAATTACATCGCTTATACAACTGTTTTAAATGCGAAAGCTAAGTAAGGTATCAATGGACGTATTATTCATATTCGTTCTCATCCAGCAGAATGAGTTGTAGTTACCACATCGTTCTCCCATTGGACTGTAGAAATAGAAAACATGTTTGTCCACATTGAATTAACTTCCCCTTTGGTACATAAACTGGCATATATATTAAGATTTAATTATTTTAACACTTTTCCCACATTATTCCTCTTGCATGGGACTTTGAACATCATGAAACTCTTTATATATGATAGTATGTTTATTGAATATAGTTGAGAAGAATATAGTGGCCTAATGGAGAAAATGCCCATTCTTTTCTTGAAATGTTTTCACAAATGTGACTGCTGCAAATGGCCCCAACTGAAATCTGCACAATCGTTGGAAAATTGGTGAAAGAACTTGTAGTTCTACTTTCGTTAAATAAGTGAGTGACGCACTCAAGAAAATCCGACACAAGACAAGTTCGCTTAGTGTTGTTTCAGATCAAAGCCATGCATTCTCGAATGGTAGAGCTGACAGTGCGCATATCGATAAATGAGTCTAATAAACGTGTCCAGTTGGATTCTTGTATTACTGGTACTGATATCAATGTATATGGAAGTACACTAATGCGAAAACCAACAGAGAGATTGTAACGGCGGTTAGCGATGGCTAATCTGATATTCTATACTTGGTCGGCAAGGCATCATGTTACGTTTTTTTCGATGGAGAGGCGCATGCCCATATTACTAGCTTGTCTAAGTTACTGATATATTATTGACAGTTCACAGATAAATATTCAGTTGTCAAAAGAGAAAAAAAAATAATCATGATAGTTTTGTCTCGCCGCGACGAAGGACGCTGATAGAGACTAGTGAGCTTCTTTTCTGGCGGCAGCGGAATGCATCACAACTATTGACGTTAAAGTTTCGGGGTGTTTGAATTTTGTTTAAATAAGTACTAGTAGGCTTTTCATAATTGGAGGAAGGATAAAGCTAGTACTTTTCATCAAAGCTGAAATGAATGCGAGACATCTAATCACACGTAATTCTTGTTTATTTCGAATGGGTATTTTGTTTTGAATGCTCGATGCGTTAAAATGAAAGACTTTCTATACAGACAATCCCAACATAAACAACAAAACACATATCACTCGCAATCTGGGTCTGAAAAAGGAATGCGGTGTTCTCGTTCTTTTGGTCGGATTTACTTGTCACCATAACCAGGTATTACTTGCCTTAAAGAACTTCTTTCAACACAGATATAAAATGAAATAACAATGTGCAATGATACTCATTACAATTCCGAACTAAGTATAAAATGAAAAGGTTAGCAGAAGCAGTTGTTGAGCCTGGTCAGACAGCCTCGTAACCATAAACTTTATTCTGTTGAATTAGGCTTCCCAATTACGGTCACAGAGCAATCAAGGACTTTACACTTGCCATTACAAAGACGCCTTTCTGAAAGACCTATAGCACGCAGATGACATTGTAAACATGTTACTAAGTAGAAATTGCTCAAAGCAAGCAATTTCCCCATTTGCCAACAATGTTCTGGAACTTTTTCCAGTCATTATACTCTCATTTACTTAGGTTTTCTATATAGTCGATTGCCTATATGTTTGAAAGCTATCTGCTGCATATTTGTTGTATTTCGAAAAGGTTAATAACACAGGTATTTACCTTCGATAATTTTCATCGTTTCGCTGGAACTGTCGATTGTAGCGAAGGTATGGTGTTGTGGTGGTTGTGTTTCGCTGGCCATCGTTAAGCGTTAGTCGTACTGAGTAGGGTGTGATTGATTCTGGATTGTCAGGTTTATCCCTAGCAACGGATTATTAATTGATTGATAAACGCGTTTTGTCTGTGGGTTTTGAAGTTATGTTAACGGGTGCGAATTTTTCCTATAGTGTGTTTTCTGGCTCGCTTGCGCCTCAATACGCCACGCATCATTCTTTCC